>CM017895.1:38004279-38031779 GCA_008369825.1 Triplophysa tibetana
ATGGCCACCAGGTGTCAGTGTACACAAGCGTGTTGCTTGTGTAACCAAGACAAGAGCGGAAGAAGCGGTTGGTTGTTAACGCAGTTTGAGACGCATTAAGCAGTGAAGGCAGCAAGTTTTTTTTCCAGACCGATCACAGCACTTACACGCCCTGACATTCTTGGAGAGTACGCTGTAGTTCTGACGCAGAAGTAAAAAGCGCACTTAAGTGGTGTAACTCACGGTCGTATGTTCAGCATGTCTCTGAAGCCCTCTGGCGTGCTGCAGCATGAAGCCGTGTTGGTTTGAGTGTTGCTCAGCATCTGAAGGGCTTTGTCTTTCGTCCAGGTCATGTGAACGCGCTTGTGCTCCACACTCTTCTCAACGCCGTCTGTGTCATCGTCATCATCTGAGCCGATGCTTGTCAGCCGCAGCATAGAGTTCCTGTCTTTTACCAGCTGCGCCTACGCACACAAACACAAAACCTTCACCAAAACCCAATCACAGGCGGTCTGCTGTTCAACTCAAGACTGGACGTGAATCTCCTGCATCTTTGGAGAATCTAGTTGAGCAGACTGTAAAAGTGATCTCCGCTGCACTTTACACACATGCTACTGACCGCTAGCGTCTAAACCTGTGGATTCAGATACAATGCAGATACAAAAACTCACTACACACAAAACACAAGCTCTCTCTCTATAACAGGACGTTCCAGAAGCTACAACATATGAATGAATGCTTGGACTCACGTCGTCAAAACTCCAGCGAACTCGCTTTAAAGTGGAGATAAAAAGAGACGTGAGGTCCTGAAGTTCAAAGCATTCGCCGTTACATCAACATCACGTCGCTCACCTCTTTCTCACGATCAGATTTGGACAGACGCATCTGGCGAAGCATTTGAGATCTCTGCTCCATCATCAGCGTCCTCTCGTACGTGTAGGCGCTGATATCGCTGTTGTGCTGGAGAGATCGACGGTCACATGTCACAAGATCTGACGCTCAACAGTACGTGTGCGTGCATTGAATCACATGTTTACCATCTCCACCACCTCCACCTCGGCATCTATACGTAGATGATAGAGGAAGGTGGCGAGGTCCTTCTTCATCTGAATGGAGTTGTCCTCCATTTGTGCCACGGTGAAGATGCGCATCCCGCACTTGCGCCACACCTGACAAAAACAAGCTCATTAGCAGAGCCATGTGACAGACAGCGGGAGAGCGAGACGGGTCTTTAACGCGCACCTTGTGTTGTCGGAGCAGGAAGGGCAGGAGCATGAGCATGCCTCCGTCGTGAACGATCCACCACACGTCGATGTAACCCTCCGTCCACACCTCGCTGTTGCTTGGAAAAAGAGAGATGTTTTTTGGCACGAGCAGAGCCAGATGAGCCGTGGTGGTGACTCGCACCGTGTCTGGAGAAACAAATGAACTTCATGACTCTAGACAACTAGAACGCAAACCCAGATTCCTTATAACATGTGAACACGCTCAACTTCAAAACAACAGAAGAGAGAGAACAGTGGTTAATAAAACAAGATCTGGATTCTAAGGCAGGTGTGATCATACACAATGTGTTAGAATGATAATGTCGACTTGAATGTGAAACTCACTGATGAAGGTTTTCCAGCTCTGTGGATCTTCGCTCTGTCTCCAGGCGAGAGGCCAGCCCATAACCACTGTGTTCTGACGCATGCCGCCCAATCCACTGGACTGGATCATGTGACTGATGCCCTCGCGATACTTCTGTGCCACGATACACTGCACAAAACCCTTCACGCGCTCCTTCTCCATCAGATGCTTCAGAGTCTACAGACGCACAGAGAAACAGATCTACAGCATAAAGCGACGGTCACGCCTGAATTTACACATGCATGGGCCTACATGGCGGGAACGGGATATGACACGCACAATCATATAAAATGACACGTTTCACTTTACCAAACGCTCCTGTCTCTATTGCCACCGCAAACCAAGCTGTTTCTCTTTTTATCTGTTCTTACTAATCTTGAAAATAGTCGTGTTGTACAAAACAGGATGATGCGACAGTGCTGAAATGAGAGATTCCTCCATTTTGGAATTTCTTTTACCGAGAGGTCACGCTATGACGTTTCGATCTTCTATTGGTCTCACGTACTCACGTGACGCGAATTGTGGCTGTTTTTGCACATTGACTAACTATAGTTTACAGTGTTTATCAATTTACTACAGGGGCACTGCAATTTTCAATAGCAAATACTATAGTCCAACACAGTACACTGTTCAGTTTAACAGGACTTTTATTTTGACGAGTCTTCAGGAAGACGCTTGAGGTGTTGCAGATATCTTCAGTCACCCACAGTATTTTCCCTACTATGGATGTGCTCAGTGACTGACATTCTTTCAAATCTCTCTTATGTTCCACACTGCAGCTGTGGTTTTTCTTCTCTGATCTGAATCATCAGTCACTCTGGATATACTTCTACTGTATGTATACGTCGTGATGACAGTGTGTGAGGACAAACAGACCTGCTCGGCAGCGAGGGCCTCGCCGTACGTCTGCAGGAAGTTTCCCGTTATGACCGTTCCCACGATGGTCAAACCTTTTCCCGCTTTCAGCTGAGAGGCGAACGTCAGTAAACGAGGAGATTTGACGTGAGCGTCTTCATCCAGCTTCAGCAGGACCAGCAGCTGAGGCCTGTGAGGAGAGCAGAGCGTAACGCGTCAGATTCCTGGCGCTTGACCTGATGTCTGCCTGTGTGTGTTTGTGTGTTTGTTTACCTCCAGTTTTTGGTGTGTGGTGGTCCTTCCTCCAGTCTCAGCAGAGCGAATCGAGCGGCACTGAGAGAGAGACCCCTGATGCCGTCGCCCCACTCCTTCTCTGCTCTAAAACACACACATACAAAGCACTTTAGGCCAACATATCTAAGAATTCACTTCTACGAGCAGGAATAAAAGGTTTCATGGGTCAGAGTGTTGCAGGATGAGCACTAAACAAGTAAGATGTTTAATGACTCATATGAATAACCCCGGAGCGCAGATCAGTGTTCAGGGACCCATGGCAACATACCCGTGATACTCGATGTACTTGTAGATCATTCCAGCGATCAGTATGGCAACGATGGCGTAGTACCACGATGATATGAACATGAGAGCCAGGCAGATGGTCATTCCTAGAAATGACAAAGACCTGAGACGAAAAGGAAATGACATCATCATCATCAGCAGACATACTCGGAGGTTTTAGAGAAATTGCAGTCATTACAATATTACACAGCAGAAGAGATGTGGTTTCATTTAATATAGAATGTGTGTTTGTGTGCATGTTTGTGTGTCTGTTTGCATGTTTGTGCTTGTGTGTTTGTGCGTGTGTGTGTGCGTTTGTGTGCACGTTTGTGTGTGGGCCTGTGTTTGTTTGTGTGTGTTTGTGTGAGTGCGTTTGTGCACGTTTGTGTGTGGGCCTGTGTTTGTGTGTGGGCCTGTGTTTGTTTGTGTGTGTTTGTGTGAGTGCGTGTGTGCACGTTTGTGTGTGGGCCTGTGTTTGTTTGTGTGTGTTTGTGTGAGTGCGTGTGTGCACGTTTGTGTGTGGGCCTGTGTTTGTTTGTGTGTGTTTGTGTGTGGGCCTGTGTTTGTTTGTGTGTGTTTGTGTGTGGGCCTGTGTTTGTTTGTGTGTGGGCCTGTGTTTGTTTGTGTGTGTTTGTGTGTGGGCCTGTGTTTGTTTGTGTGTGTTTGTGTGTGGGCCTGTGTTTGTTTGTGTGTGGGCCTGTGTTTGTTTGTGTGTGGGCCTGTGTTTGTTTGTGTGTGTTTGTGTGTGGGCCTGTGTTTGTTTGTGTGTGTTTGTGTGTGGGCCTGTGTTTGTTTGTGTGTGGGCCTGTGTTTGTTTGTGTGTGGGCCTGTGTTTGTTTGTGTGTGGGCCTGTGTTTGTTTGTGTGTGTTTGTGTGTGGGCCTTTGTTTGTTTGTGTGTGGGCCTGTGTTTGTTTGTGTGTGTTTGTGTGTGGGCCTCTGTTTGTTTGTGTGTGGGCTTGTGTTTGTTTGTGTGTGGGCCTGTGTTTGTTTGTGTGTGTTTGTGTGTGGGCCTGTGTTTGTTTGTGTGTGGGCCTGTGTGTGTTTGTGTGTGGGCCTGTGTTTGTTTGTGTGTGGGCCTGTGTTTGTTTGTGTGTGGGCCTGTGTTTGTTTCTTGTGTTTGTGTGTGGGCCTGTGTGTGTTTGTGTGTGGGCCTGTGTTTGTTTGTGTGTGGGCCTGTGTTTGTTTGTGTGTGGGCCTGTGTTTGTTTCTTGTGTTTGTGTGTGGGCCTGTGTTTGTTTCTTGTGTTTGTGTGTGGGCCTGTGTTTGTTTCTTGTGTTTGTGTGTGGGCCTGTGTTTGTTTCTTGTGTTTGTGTGTGGGCCTGTGTTTGTTTGTGTGTGGGCCTGTGTTTGTTTGTGTGTGGGCCTGTGTTTGTTTGTGTGTGGGCCTGTGTTTGTTTGTGTGTGTTTGTGTGTGGGCCTGTGTTTGTTTGTGGGTGTTTGTGTGTGGGCCTGTGTTTGTTTGTGTGTGGGCCTGTGTTTGTTTGTGTGTGGGCCTGTGTTTGTTTGTGTTTGTGTGAGGGCCTGTGTGTGTTTGTGTGTGGGCCTGTGTTTGTTTGTGTGTGGGCCTGTGTTTGTTTGTGTGTGTTTGTGTGTGGGCCTGTGTGTGTTTGTGTGTGGGCCTGTGTTTGTTTGTGTGTGGGCCTGTGTGTGTTTGTTTGTGTGTGGGCCTGTGTTTGTTTGTGTGTGGGCCTGTGTTTGTTTGTGTGTGGGCCTGTGTTTGTTTCTTGTGTTTGTGTGTGGGCCTGTGTTTGTTTCTTGTGTTTGTGTGTGGGCCTGTGTTTGTTTCTTGTGTTTGTGTGTGGGCCTGTGTTTGTTTCTTGTGTTTGTGTGTGGGCCTGTGTTTGTTTCTTGTGTTTGTGTGTGGGCCTGTGTTTGTTTCTTGTGTTTGTGTGTGGGCCTGTGTTTGTTTCTTGTGTTTGTGTGTGGGCCTGTGTTTGTTTCTTGTGTTTGTGTGTGGGCCTGTGTTTGTTTCTTGTGTTTGTGTGTGGGCCTGTGTTTGTTTCTTGTGTTTGTGTGTGGGCCTGTGTTTGTTTCTTGTGTTTGTGTGTGGGCCTGTGTTTGTTTCTTGTGTTTGTGTGTGGGCCTGTGTTTGTTTCTTGTGTTTGTGTGTGGGCCTGTGTTTGTTTCTTGTGTTTGTGTGTGGGCCTGTGTTTGTTTCTTGTGTTTGTGTGTGGGCCTGTGTTTGTTTCTTGTGTTTGTGTGTGGGCCTGTGTTTGTTTCTTGTGTTTGTGTGTGGGCCTGTGTTTGTTTGTGTGTGGGCCTGTGTTTGTTTGTGTCTGTGTGTGTCTGTGTGTGTTTTACCAGTGGTAGTATAAAAACCGCGGTCTCCAGTTTGGAGTTCTGAGGAGCGTCTGGAGAGCACAAGCCAAATTCACAAACAGGTAACACATCAAGAAAAACCTACAGCCAGAGAGAAACACTGATGATGAGTGACAACACACACACACACACACTTTATAATGAGCTCATCACTCCGTCTGTACTTGATTCATGTTTGTAATGTGACGTCACCTGCACATATTTAACTGTTGAGGCACATGCTTAAAACAGCACTTACACATAAACAACATGAAACATTCACTGCAGGGGTGTTTATGTGTGTCTTCATCAGTCAGTCATTTCTTTAAGACGGCAGATCAACAAACACAATCTTAAAAAGCTTTAGTTTGTTACGTCACGAGCATGTTGTTACTATTACATCAACATGGATTATGTAGTCCAAACTGGCCGTGAACGATTTGCATATTCATGAATGTGTGAATGTCAGTGAAGCACTGGTGCAGAGTCACATTCAACGGTTTTAAGTCCTTCAGAAATGACGTTCACATGAACAAACTTTTGAAATGTCATTTTGATGATCCAGAATGAGTTTTAAAGAGACAGTTCACTTAAAACATTCTGTCACCTTCAAATTGGTCTGAACACGTATGAATTGCTGAACACAAAGAAAGATATTTGGAAGAATGTTTGCAACTGACATTTCTGGGACATCACTGACTAGCGAGTAGCTCAAATTAAAATGCTTTTCTTTTCCAAAATTCTTCAAATATCTCATTTCGTGTTTAACAGAACAATAAATAAATACAATCAGTTTTTCTGCAACGATAGTGAATGATGTCCCAGGCCAGAAAAACACTCTCAAATATCTTTCTTTGTGTTCAACAGAACAATGACGGTTATACAGACTTGGAACAACTTGAGGATGAGTGAAGTAGAGCGAACTTTCATTTTAGGGTGAACTGTCCCTTTAAGGGATGAAAATATCAAACACAGGAAGTCTTTTAAATCAATCAGGTAACACAAGCTGAATTTAACACACACTGATTGTTCACATTCTATCCCAGACAATATACACTATAGACAACACACACACACAGAAAAACACACACAAACACACACACACACACACAAACACACACACACAAACACACACACACAGAAACACACAGAAACACACACACACACACACAAACACACAAACACACACACACAAACACACACACACACAAACACACACAAACAAACACACAGAAACACACACAAACAGAAACACACACACACAAACACACAAACACACACACACAAACACACACACACAAACACACAAACACACACAAACAAACACACAGAAACACACACACACAGAAACACACAAACACACACACACACACACACACACTTACATTGAGAGTATCGGAGCAACCAGATCCAGTGAAGCGATGAGGATTCCCAGTTCAGCCAGTACAGCTGTGAGTAACAGAGCCCATGTGGGTTCTCCATTGGCCTTACCGTGACCAAACACCTGCACAACAAACACACAACACCTCATTTAAAACAGACACAGGACACATACACCATTAATCTTTTTCTGTTTCTGTTTTAATTCCAATAAAAGACTTAGATGTTCTGAAGAAGAGAAACAGGCGTTTGAGCGCAGCTGCTGATAGATCCTGAACGCTAACTGGAAGATGTCTGCCGCTCTCACCCGCAGGAAAGGAATGATGTTGTCTTTAGCGATGGCCTGCAGCAGCCGAGGAGCTCCTGTCAGCGACTGCAGCCCCGCGCCGCACGTGGAGAAGAAAGAACCGATGACGATGACCCACGGCGACGGCCACGACAGCGTCCCCACCACAAGATTTCCTTTCACAGAGTCACCAAACCTTACAGACACATCCACAGAGAGAGAAAGTGTCAGACCTCACCATGAGAGAACAGAGCTAACAGACGGGTGAGACTCACTTGTCCCGGAGCACAACTCCCTCCACGCAGGCACCGAACAACACCACACAGCTGAGATCTGATGAAGCTCACGTTCAGGAAACGCATCGCACAGACAGAGAAGCTCATGGAAGCTTTGAAGACGCAGTGTGTAAGGATACAGACCACAGACGTGGTGAGGATGGCCAGAATGGTCCCGATGGGAATAGACCGCTGAGCGTCCTTCAGATCTCCAGACCTGTTGGAGCCGGCCATGATTCCTGACGCACAGAAACAAAACACATCTGATCAAATAACCACTCTCACTTTGCTCCTGGTTCATCGTTCTCAAGTGCATTGCATTGTGGGATGTAGTTCACATTAAAAAAACAAAAGAAAGTGAGGATTACCAGTTACAGAAGCACACACACGCACATACATACAAACAAGCACACAGACACACGCACACATACACGCACACACAGACACAGACACACGCACACAACCACACACAGACAGACACAGACACACAAACATGCGTGTTAGTGATGACAGAGAGTGAGGATTACCAGTCACAGAAGCACACACGCACAAACATACAAACACGCACACAGACACACGCACACAACCACACACACGTGCATACACACACACACGCACACAGAGAGTGATGACAGAGAGTGAGGATTACCAGTCACAGAAGGAAAGAATATTCCCACCAACAGCGTGAAGGAGGTGGTGATGTCAGCAAACACGTACGGGTGCCTACTGGACTCCGCAGGACCGTGAGTGCTGGGATGAGAGGCTCGCTCTGTGACGTCACCTTTACTGGAGTATGAACTCCACATGTTCTCTGAACACATGGACAGAGCAAACACCAGTCACGTGACGTCTGAACGCAGCTGACTGAGCAGGAATGTGAATGTGTGAATGTGTTTACCTGCCATCCTGCCGCTAGCCAGTCCAGGGATTCCCTGTATCTGTGTGAAGTTATTATGGAGGAAGTACTCATCGCACGTGGCGTTGAACTCCCCACCCATACAGAACTGTGACCAGAGCTCTGTCGTCTTCTCTGCCGACGGGGAAAGGGGCGGAGCCTCACTGATGTTGAATGTGTCGCTGGTGGACATGTTGACAGGCACTGTCGGATCTCGCTGAGTTTTAGCACACGGGCTGTTGTTCAGTTTGAGCTGAGAGATGCTTCGTTCCCCCAACATACAAACACTGCAAGTGAAGCATACGTCACACGCTCAAAGACACGGAAATACAGTAAAACTGAAACACAGATCTATACCCGAGAGAAACCACTTCTGAAATGAGGAAAAATGGAGGGCGGGACTTAATTTTAACAAACGACGGCTGATTGGATCGTTAGAAGGTGAAAGACTCCTGACCAGAAATGAAGAGAGGTCTTTCCAGAAGGGGAGGAGCTTAACGTGTTTGTTTAAAGATGACAAGTGCAAATGAATGATGATAGTGAATGATGTCCCAGGCCAGAAAAACACTCTCAAATATCTTTCTTTGTGTTCAACAGAACAATGACGGTTATACAGACTTGGAACAACTTGAGGATGAGTGAAGTAGAGCGAACTTTCATTTTAGGGTGAACTGTCCCTTTAAGGGATGAAAATATCAAACACAGGAAGTCTTTTAAATCAATCAGGTAACAGAAGCTGAATTCAACACACACTGATTGTTCACATTCTCTCCCAGACAATATACACTATAGACAACACACACACACTCACACACAGAAAAACACACACACACCCACCCACGATGATACACACAAACACACACACATACACAAACACACACGCACGCAAACACACACACAATGATATACACAAACACACAGTTTGTTTAAAGATTACAATTGCAAATTAATTTGTCAAAAATTATGATGTGCACGCATGAATTATTGATCATAAATACTTCACCACTGTGTAAAACAATCAGAACGATCCTTTTTAATTTCATTCAGACTGAAAATCACGTTGTTAATCACAATACGTGTATCATCTAGACTAATGGACACAGAAAAAGATGAGCTCTGTCATGACCTAACTTCCCGTTTTCACAGGAAATGTGTCCACACAGCACAGAGACCGCTAGAATGGCCACCACAAAGTGAACGTGGAATAAAACACTCACGGGAAATCCGGCGGCTTGAAGGCAGACACCAGCGCGCCAGTGTAGATGGACAGAATGGAAATAATAACGCAGGCCAGAAAAACCGACGCCAGCTTGTTGACGTATTTGACTCCCACGAACACCAGCAGCGACATCAACACCAAGAAGATGGAGCCGTAGATGCGCATGTTATTCAACATGGCTGCCCCGCCATCTTGACCGTTAGAATCAAAGATGGCGGCCCCAGGAGCGATGTACAACTATAAAGAGCGAAAAGAACAAACGTCAAGCTGCGCTTAAGCTATTTGTCTCTCTTTAAATGAAATATGACTAAATGTTTGATGTGTTCTAGTGTTGCATAAAGCAAATGTGTGCGTACAGAATATGTGAGTACATTCTGACGTGAGCTTTAACAGAGAGGAAATCAGTGGAGATGACGGTGATGAAGATGAAGTGACTCGCACCAGTAAAATCTCGATGGCACCGAGGATGTACATGGACCCAGCGAAGGTCGTACCCAAATAGAAACATGAGCCCACAGCCCCCCCAAACTCCGGACCCAGAGAACGGGAGATCATGAAATACGACCCCCCCGCTGGAGGACGGGAGACAGAGAGAGAGAAAGTGTTAGTCACTCACCATGTTAAAGGAGTGATTCACTTTCAAAAGAAATGTTGATGATCATTTACTCACCCTCATGTCACACAAGATGTGTTTGTTTCTTTAGTGGAAAAGAAATGAAGGTTTTTGATGAAAACATGACAGAACTTTTCTCCATATAGTGACTTCAATGTACGCTGTTGAAGGTCAAGATGACAGTTTCAGTGCAGCTTCAAAATCACTGTCATTTTCACCGGCTTGATCTAAAATTTTACTGAGAATATCAATAAAAGTTCCATGCTTGACGTAGGCGAGAGTACAGAGTCAGTGTTTACAAGTTGAACTTGCAAGTTTTCAACGCAATTACGTAAAGTCATGAACGCACATCGCAGAACAGAGCAAGGCCAGCATTTGTGTTCATAAAGCTTTAACAGTTTTATTTTATTTGGAAGAAGACCGATCGTTCCACTAGATAAGACCTTTATTCATGGTCATTTAAATGAGTGATAATCCACAGCTAACTGGGCGTTAAAGGGTTTTAATGCACGACGTGGAGGTGAAGAATCAGCCGACATTTAAATCCTTTAATGCATGGCTAGCTGGGGATTGTCCCGCTTATACCAAAGTTAAAGCTTTTAGACGTTTACAGCGTCATTTTAGATCAAACAGGTGAAAACAACGGTTATTTTCTCAGTTAATTTTAAATGTAATCAAACTGACTGGAGCTATCCGTGATTTAAAGGCTTTTAACCCTCCAGCCAATCAGAATCCAGTAGTAACAGACCATGGTTTAAAGCACTTCGTAGCTGCATTGAAACTGTCATTTTGACCTTCAACCTTTTAGAGTCCATTGAAGTCACTATATGGAGAAAAATCCTGTCATGTTTTCATCAAAAACCTTCATTTCTTTTCCACTAAAGAAACAAACACTTAAACATCATGGATGATACGTGTGAGTTAATGATCAAGAAGATTTCTTTTGAAAGTGAACTCCTCTTAACATCAAATATCACATCTAACAAACTAAACACAAAGTGACAGTTCTCCAGGTTGTGACGGCATTTGTCAAGTGATCAGAAAAGAGAAAGTAGAGAGCGAAGTGTTACCTGGCACAACTCCGTTAGTAGCTATGGCACTCATTGAGATGGCTGTCAACATCGTCTGTTCACACACAAACACGTGCAGAGTATTTAACAAACCGTGACCTTTGATTTGTTTATTCATACAGAAAGCTGAACTTCATCTTGAACGAGATCAATTCTCTAGCAGGTTCAACAAAAAAAGTCTCACACAACAGCAGCATATGAAGACGATGGAGAGCGCCTGAAGGACTCCGGCTGTCCCCACGACCCACGTCAGCCTGAGGAAGAGAATCACTCCAAAGATGTTCTGCAGGCAGGGCAGATAGACGCCCATAAAGGTGCCCATCTGAGGAGACTGACAGCAAACACAAGGCCCCTTTGATACACACATTGATTATCACATTTATCCTCGTAAGTTTCTTTATAATCAACACAGCAACATTGTGGCAATGTATTCTGGGATTGCCGTTTTGTATCGTTGAATGAAGACCACACCTGACCTCTCACGGATCTTCTGGACGTGTGTCACAGTGTGTTATTGTGATAGCTGACATAGTGTGTGTGTGTGTTACCTTCCTGGCCTTGCGTTTCTCGCCAATGTTCTCCGCCTCCTCGTGCTCTCTGGCGCCCTGCGTGAGGTTTGTGTAGTTGGCCAGACGACTGAGCAGAGAGGACACTTTGGGACGAGTGTCCATCTCTTCCTACAAAGAGAGAGAGATACGAAAGGGATGAAAACTGACACTACATTCAGCTTAAAAACATCACAAGATAAAGAGAGATGATGATGTGCTGGAGAACATGTAGATGATAGTTTGAGCCACATCACATTTGATGTTTCTCTGTCGGGAGAGTGAGTGGAGAAACATTCAAGAGGTTTAAGTGCAAACCTCAAAGAGAGCCAGATTCCTGTCGTAGAAATCATCATCATCATCCACAGCGTGAGAGTTATTGATGTAAACACTGGACAGCTTCACGTCACCTGACACACACACAGAGTTTTGACATGTGAAGTGTTAAAACATCATAATTGACAATAATTGTGACATTAAAGCAGCTGTTCTTTGGCTGTTTTCAACAATGGATGTTCATATTTCTAGTTTCAAAAAACGCCGGCTCTTGTGATTGGTTGATGCCCCATAAACTTTTAGCAATAAACAGTAACAATGTCAACTCCACTTCATCTGTTAAACACATGCGGATCCATCAAAGAGCTGGATAATTAAAGAAGCAGATTGACCAGGAGACATTTGTAAGCAGGACTTCATAGGACAATTCTTAGAAGTGTTTAAGAGGTAAGCGCACAC
Organism: Triplophysa tibetana; assembly: GCA_008369825.1. Taxonomy (NCBI): domain Eukaryota; kingdom Metazoa; phylum Chordata; class Actinopteri; order Cypriniformes; family Nemacheilidae; genus Triplophysa; species Triplophysa tibetana. The sequence goes on from CM017895.1 coordinate 38,016,618, forward strand.
ACGCACACACACACAATATCAGTGTATCACACAGAACAGCTTTAACAGTCGATGTTAAAGTCATGAAGCTGATATTTGAGTGTTGTTTATCTTAGAATGTGTGTCGCTGAATTCTTATGAGCAGCTGTAGGACTGTGATGAAAGTGAAAGTAGTTTAGTGTGTAGCTCAGTCAAATGTTTACAATCTCTGATAACCGAACACTACTCCAGCGGCTCTTACTCTTCTCTAAGGAAGCTGTCGCACATTTTTTGGCGTATTACTTTGGGCAGATGTTATTTGAAAACTTGTAATAGTGACATTGTGTACCTGGGAAGCAGAGGGCTAATCCAGCCGTTCTCTGTAGTCCTTTAAAAGTGAATTCTGTTAAAGACAATATCTCGCTTGGCACTGAACTTTGACCTTTATCATTTAACAGATATTATTTGTGCTCTAACAGCAACATTACACACTAACTAAAGCTTGAAAAGTGGAGTCTCATGGAACAGTTACTTTAAGACCTGTGATTATTGATATCATGTTTGGCACTTTTACATAAAGTTAAGAGTCTTTTTCTCCCTACACTTGTATTTTTATGCTGATTCTTTAGGCAAAAAAACAGACAGCATTGCAGTGTTACAACTGGTTACGTTTTTATAGTTCTTGTACAATTGCGCGATGCTAATTATTGAGAAAATATTTATTTGTGTATTTTTTATTTCTAGTGTCACATGACCATCAGTAACACCCAGAACACACACAATTTCACTTCCTTAACCAAACACAAAGGGCCAACTTCCTGTGACACAGAAACCTCAAACCACCACACCCATTAACACAGCCCCACACACACACAACAGAAATCCACATACAGGCAATTATTACGTTACACATAATTTTGTGTGTGTGGTTGTCCGAATGCTGCGAGTACTCTTGAGAGGAACTTCCTGTTATACATGATGATGTTGCACTATGCATGTGTGTCGGCTAAGATAAAAGAACAAGTTTAAAACAGCACTGTGAAAACTCACCGTGTTCCACGCTGCTGTGGTCCGACGTGTCAGCTCCTGCAGACGTGGTGTGCCCTCCGGACGCTTCACTGTACGCCTCGCTCCGATACACGCTCTCCCTGGAGCCGAACCGAACCCTGCCGCTGGACCGCAAGCTGACATCCGGCGAGGTGTCCGGGAGATCCTCGGCTTTGATGGGAGTAACGGTGAAGCGCACGGACGATGCCGTGGCCTCCCGCGCCGCAGGCTGCTGCTGGGGTTCCGCCAGCGTGAAGGTTTAAGGATCCCGAGGCGACGGCCTGTCAACGATCAGCTGAGGATGCGTGGCGCAAGGACGCAGGCCGGCACATCGCCATGGAGACGGGAGAGTGAAGCTGGAAAGGGTGCGAATGAATCTGGTGGTTAACAGACTACAGACGTCTGGTTCGAGGTTGACATAAATCGTCAGGATTCAATGAAATGTAGTGCTCGTTGATGCTGAGGAACTTGTTTAGAGGTAGCTGGGAGTTCTTGGGAGTTCACAAGTTTGCTTACTTATACAATATTGTGTCTGGTGAAGCTGGTTGCTGTCTAGTCAGCAAAGGCTTTGGCAGAATGGGACATTCCCAACCATCTGACTCATGAGAAATAGACGTTCCTTCTACCCTTATCCAAAATGAAACAACCCTGACGGACATAGACTCGATGGCCGCGTGATGGCATATGCAACAATCTAAAGTAGAAAAGAGGAATGACAAACCACAGAAAAAGTCACATAGAGAACAAATATAAGAAAATATCAGGCTTCTAATGGAGACTTGTTTACATGGTTCTAGCTGGTTACACACCGGCTGAAGGACCCATCGGTCAACCAGAGCCATTAGAGAGAGAGTTCTGCCAACGGAAGTCCAAAAACTGGAGTGTCACGTGATTCATGGAGCCTTCAGATAGTTCCAGGAAGTTATGTTTTCTCTTTAAAAGCTTTATTTCTTAATTCAGCTTTCATCTTTAAATGGGCTAGAAGTTTACCTCAGTTGCTTTGTTTAGTCGCAGCTCCATGCGTTACTAGTAACTTCCGGGAACTATTGAGATCCTACATTGCTGTGAAAAAAACTGTTCCATTGGAGTCCACGGAGTTGACGCGACTCTCTCTCTCTTAATGGCTCTGCAGCAGACCAACTAATACTTTATCCAGAGAGTTTCATCAAACACTGTCTGCATTTTTAAATTAAATCTATGAACATAGTGGAGCAAAATAAACAGATAACATCTGCTAACTGACTGACAGTCAGGCGATCGTTCAACTCTCTGACAGCTGTCAATCACTTCGCATGCTAAAATCATACAGGCAGATAACGTGAATGAAGACGTACTTGATCTCTAGATACTGATGATAAACATCCTTCAGACTAGATCGAAGACTAAAGTGACCAGAAATGTCACGTTAGACCGATCAAACGGTTTTGAGATCGCAATCCCTTAAACGATGATTGGCTAACATGCACGCGAGCTTCTAATACCACACAGTGTTATAAAAGTACCAAAGCTCGTGAATTTGGTCATTATTCAGTATCATAACCCGTACAAAGCTGCATTATATCGTCATCGTAGTGTATTTTGTAAGATCTGAATACCGCACTAGATCATCCTGCGACACTTTGAAGCGTGCTCGAGCTCACGCGGAACTGCGCAGCCCGATCGCACTATTACTTTAAAGCATCGCGAGAACTAAGCGCTCTGGTTCTACTCTCGCGATTTTTCGATGTCACACGCCGATCGAGCTGCGGAGCTGCAAGTCCAACGCACCTTTTCTGTCAAACACACACCTGAGTGTCTCCATTGAGCCATTTACGACCACACACGCGCACACTGGGTAACTAGACAAATGGACCACGTTTGCGAATAAACTATAAACCGGGTCGCCTGAGCGCACATGCTGAGATGTTTGTCAGTGAATAAACGCGCGCGCAAGTAAACCAGTATAAACCAGCCTCCTCGTTTAAACGCGATCGCCGTCATCCTCAGATTTGTAAGAGTTCAGAAGTGTATTCACCTCCGGACTGCGGTTGCTCGTCCTCTGGTTGCCGGTTTGACTGCTCGGCCCGTTTATCTGCTCCGGGATCGAACCAAATCAAAACGTAGAACTGTCTGCGGAGGTATACGCGCAACCGACAAGGCGCGTTCCGTCACGTCACTGCGTGCGCTGGGTGACATGCATTGTGGGAAATCTAGTTCCGTTATTGTAGTTCGGGAATACCTAAATAAAACACACGCGTTTGATTTGTGTTTTTTATTATCTTTAATAATTCAAAGACAGCGGTGGCGTTAAAAAAGCCCCGATACAAGACATTTTATTTTACATGAAGGTTCGTGGTAGGCTGAAAAAAACCACACTGGACTTTCTCCAAATGATAGGACACTGTAAAAAAATAAGCATGAAGACACACAATGTTAATGGAGAATAAAGGTCCATGATTGTCGTGTTTAGAGCACAGGTCGTGGTTGTTGTGTCAACAGCAGCCCGAAGCGTTTCTTGATGGTCACCCGATGTCTGGAGAACTTGTCGTCCGGAGAGAAGCGGGCCGGGTGGGCCGAAGTCGTGGGCTGTCCGGACGGGTCCACTTTCTGCACGGACAGAAGAGAAAAACGATTCAAAATGGTTAAATATCAAGGTACTTGGTTGCTCGGAACTTGTACCGTGATCATCTCTGACGCGTCATAAATACCATTGCAAGTGAATATAGTCATAAGTCAGTACTCTAGTATCGCACGATATTATCACGGAGCCATTATAGCGGCACGGTATGAATGTATGTGATAACTGTACAGAACTTTGTTTACAGTAGATAAACGAGCGGTCGTATCCGGACTCACCTTCAGAGTGTAAACTCTGTCGCCGCTCTCATTCAGATAAAACTGCAGAAACATCGCGTCGCTCTCACTGTCACACACGAGATTACAATGTAAATAAAAGCGTACAATATTGATCCAAACCAACAACAAACTTATAAATACCTCCGCAACGTACAATCACACGTGTACAGCCGAACACACTGCTGACCGGATGTGCGGATACGACGCAGAGGATTGTGGGAAATTGAGTTTTTTAACCGTTCGACTCAAGTGTTAAAAACGACTGCCACCTATCGTATGGTTAAAAAACAACATGATGGATATAAAAGCACTACTTTTTCGTAATAAAATAAATTATAGGTAATGTCTACCATAAATAATTATTGAATATCAGTATTTTGTTGTATTGTCACGAGGACTCTGTTGTGTTTGTTTGTTTTTGAACCGGTTCCGTTTGAAATTCGCATTTTTTATTGGATCTGAGAAGCTTGTCTCTCCACGTTTGAAAAGGTTTGTTTAACCTTCGTGTTTTATTATTTTACATCCTTTCTGCATTATTTACTAGATTGCACAATGCTGTATATATAAAACAAATAGTGTCATATCAAATAACTAGAGTCGAATCCTAAACCAAACCCGTTTACAACGAGAAGAACGGTTTTAAAGAGAAGCCATTTATCATATCCGTCATATTCATTTTTATTTTGTGTATAATCATTATTGTTAATCATTAACTACAATGTCACGCGGTTGATTTGGAGTAAATGGCTTGAAGATCAGACATGATGCTGATGCTGTAGTCGAGTTTCACTTTTTTAATGTCTTCATTTGACTTCTTTCTCTTCATAATAATTAAGTTTATACTATGCCGCACCACTGAAATGCTGTTAAATTAATTTAAACTTTATAGACGGTTTAATTCATCTTAACAACATAAACGAACGTTACTGCGCACGCGCACTTTTGTTCGACCCCCTCAACTCAACTTCCGGTTCACATTCCCAAACAATAGAGCGCATGAAGATTATTTACAATAACAATAAAAAACTAAAGAATCCTTTCTTTGCTAAACTTGTCTCTACATATTTTGAATTTAGACTGGGATGCTTACGCTCAACCGCTAGTGTTCTTTAAAAGCGACCGAACGACAGGACCCGTTCAACATTTACATTTACATTACGTCATTTAGCAGACGCTTTTATCCAAAGCGACTTCAGTGCACTTATTACAGGGACAATCCACCTGGAGCAACATGGAGTAAAGTGTCTTGCTCAAGGACACACTGGTGGTGGCTGCTGGGATCCAACCAGCAACCTTTTGATTTACCAGTTCAGTGGTTTAACCCACTAGACCAGGGGTTCCCAAACTTTTCAGACCACGACCCCCAATATTAGACTGCTGACGACCCGCGACCCCCCCCCTCCTTTCTCCTCTCTGTGTTTTCCTCCGACAGCTTGTGAGGATTTGCGATTTGGTTACATAATGACAGAGCTAAAACAAAAAGGAACACAATCTCTAAGCCAGGCGATATTATTAACAAATTATGGACAAAAACAAATACATCCCATAACTGTGAAATGCGTACAGACAGAATACGAACAAGCTGCCTGTAACACGCATACAACAATAACTTTGTATTCATAAAAAACGCCTAATGTGATGGACGGGCGCTGTGCGCGGAGCAAAGCAGATCCACTCTAGGTTCAATTTATGGAGATCGCCACCCGCAGATCATCTTCCACGTTAAGCCGTGACCTGTGTTTATTCTTAATGTAAGTCAGCGCGGAGAATGTTTTCCGCATAAATACGTTGAGCCAAAGTGCAATTTGGTGTTCAGGTGCATTTTCACGGGCTTCAGACTCTCATGTGCGAGGACTTCGGAGCACACAGCGCATTGAGGGTGTTGAACCTGAATTATAACAATGCACGTGAAACCATAGTTTATGTATTCCTGTCTATATTTTCTGGCTTTCGAGGAGGGATGGTCCGTTTGCGGGGCACGGGTTTGGCGGGCTGCCATAACCCGATCGCTGTTTAGCATAACACCAAATGTGCATCTAGATAGCTAGCGCATGTTGTTATGCTGTAAATTGTGATTGACGCCGTCACACTGTCATAATTAATCGGAGCAAACAAAGTTTTATTTCCAGCTTATTTTAATTATCCTAAATTTATACTCGCATCATTAGAACATTTTTTAACATATAAAAAAATAATTATGTTTCTGTAAATCATCTCGCGACCCCCCGCACCACACTCGGGACCACTGCACTAGACCACCATCTCGACAACAAATTGTTTATTTAATAAAAACAAAATTCAACGAATAATTTATTTAATACAAGGATTATAAAATAAAAATACATGAATATTAACGTAAATGATATAAAATCTAAATGGTTATATTATTGCACACTAACAAAACACAAACCGGAAGTTAACTGGGGCTCGGGCGCGCTTGCGCACCAATGAAACGGTCTATACTGTTATTCACTTTGAACTGCAATAAATCTATGTGCTGGTGCTATAATAAAGTATTTTATTAGTAGAAAAAGTAGATTGGCTATTCATTTACATTTTATTTAATTGTTTCTTTGCTCATCAAAGGTTTTTAAGATAATAAAACGATTTCCTTTTGTCACTACAGAGAATCTTTTGTGCAGCAGTGTTGGGTCAAACATGTACTTAAATATAATCTAAAACTGTGTAGAAGTTTGACCATGTTTTTATCCAAAAAATTGCAACCACAATGGATTTGAATTGAATTCTTTCCAGGTGTCCTAACGCCATCATGTTTTTCTAAATGTTTAAAATTTCTGTCTTTAGATGGCAAACGTTCAGTCACTGAAGATGTCTGAAGAAGGTTTAGCTCCATCATCTTTACTGGAGCAGTCACTAGAAGACCTGGCGTCAGAGGTGTCTTTTCCATCTCTCTCACATCTCAGATCTCCTGACAGTACTGAGGTTGAAGGGGCTCTCCCCTGGACGTACCTGACCTCAGATCATCTGGCTGCATCTCTAGAAAACACTCTGAAGGTTTTAACTGACGTTCCTCTCCATCAATCTGAAGCTCCATCAGCAACATGTGAAGAGACGCTCAATGATCTCATTAATGCGTCTTTCCCTGAGTTCATTCAGCCTTCTGACCAGAATCATGACATCGAACCTGTCAACACGTCCCACTTTTACTCAGGACATCAGGAGGCGAAGCACGGACACTCCATCCCAACGCCTCCATCCATCACAGATCCCCTTCTATGGCTTTCAAATCACCCATCTGAGATGTATCGTTTGACCCCACAGCGCCCCGCTCTGATGCTCGATGTGACCCGCGCCAACACCCCTAACTTCATCTGTGCACCTCAACCAAACCCCACATCATCTCAACTAAACAGCAACTACACTCCTCCAGGAGCCAATCACATCTGTCCAATGCATGGAGCCATCCCGCCGTACCCCTTCTCTCCCTCACGTGTGTTTCCATCTCATCTGTGTGTTCTGACCTCAAATCCAGCCGCTCAGCATCCGTCAGAAACCCTCAACAGAGAACAGTCCTGGCGCACACACATGATGACATCAGCAGGATCACTTCATGAGAGCTTCAGCGTGTGGCAGAGGTTCTGTGAAACAGCCAAAGAGGTGTACTCCAACAGTCCTCATGTCCAAGCTCTCACTTGTTTCTTCATGTGAGCACATGAACACAACCCCGACTTCTTCTCTCCAAACACACTTGTTACATTTTATTTAAAGGAACACTTCACACAAACGTGAAAAATCTGTCATCATCTGTCATCTCTCCTTCCATTTGTTTGAAATCTGTTTTAATGTCTTTGTTCTGATGAACACGGAGAAAGATATTTGGAAGAATGCTTTTAACCAGACAGATCTTAACACCCAGAGTAGGAAGAAAACAATAGTCATCAGAAGTGCCCCAGAACTGTTTGATGTCGTACATTATTCAAAATATCTTCTTTTGAAAATTATTAAGTATTTTTTCCCTCTACGGGAGTCAATGGGGGGCAAAATCTGTCTTGTTTTGAGCATTCTCCCAAATATCTTTCTCTGTAAAGTATCACTTTAATTTCATTAAACAGCATTCAGAAATCTGTATTTCACTTAAGTTTTTATGTACAATCAAATTAATTCCAATTTACTGTCTTCTAGATTATTTCATGAAAGTCGAAACGACCAATTTGATTGAGCCTAAAAACTTATGGGGGGTTCACACTCAATGCCAACTAAGCGATCTGCGCGAGTAAATTACCTAAAAAGTCATTGCAAGGACGAGAATTGACGCAAATTCGCGGCAGGTGATGCGAATGAAGCGAATCCGGCAGTGCAATTGCTGCCAATGCGCAAGATTCTCCTCTTCAGCCCAAGTTGAAAATATTTGTCAGATAGTGTCACTCACACAAACATAACAAACTTTTCCCGCAAGTAATAAAGAGCGTGGAACATGATTGTTCGCAATTGGTGTGAACCCAGCTTTAAGGGGCGATTCACATTTAGCCTCTTTTGTGCACGCAAATTTGCTGTAAAGACGTTTTAGACGCGTGGCATTGAGATGGAAATATTTCAACTTTTTTCCAAGCGAATTGAGGTGCAAAATGTGAATGCACCCAAAGGTTGGGTTCACACCAAATGCGAACAATCGTAATAATAGTAAAAATTTCATTTGTGTATGATATGTTGTGATACAGTGGTGTTAAGTGTGTGTTTGTTGTCTCTCTCCTCCGCAGTCATGAGATCGACTCCCTCACGGTTCTTCAATCAGGATCTCGGTTTGATGCTGCGGTGAAAATGGCCGTACACAAGTGGAATAAAAAATCACTGTCTGAACGAGAAAGATATTACACGTCCGCTAAGATGTGAGACAGAAATGTCATTAACCGGTTGTCATAAACCTACGTGTCCTCTCACGTGAGCTCTGTCACTCGTGGGATTTGTGATTTCAGGTTTATGAAGTTGGAAGAAGAGGAGAGGAGGTTCATTCAGCACCGCTTCAAGACAAACAAACCCAGAGGTCAGCATTCAGGGCTGCGGGAGAGTTCAGAGGTCAAGGACTGGTCAGAGGTCAGTAAGGGGTCAATAAGGTGAACACTGAAGAACGTGTGCGACACCTCTTCAGCCAGAGAGACTTAATTCTATCGGCTTCCAATACAACTATACAAGAGACTGAGGAACTTCTGTACATATCACAGCGCATTTAGAAAGGAATAGAAAGGAAATGGAAGTAAACTTTTGTGCCCCAACTCAACTTCCGGTACACATTTACAAACAATTATTAGAAACCGATAAGAAGGGTCACTTGGCTAAACTTGTCTCACCAATATTTTAAATTTAGACTGTGATACCAAGCTCAACCGCTAGATGACAATGTACCATATGCTTTCTTCAAATGCGACTGAACTACAGGACACAGTCAACAAATTGATATTGAATTAAATCAACATTCAACAAAATGTTACGAATCGTTTATGTAACACAAGGATTATAACGTGAAATAATAATTAGCGATGCACCGATAGGATTTTTATGGGCCGGTACCGATTTCAAAAAAGAACTATCGTCCGATACCGATATTGGTCAACTACAAAATTAGTTAGATTTTTTGCATTCAATTCATTTTACTGAACATGAGTTGGATCCATTTAACATTTTAAGAGAGGCATAAGTGTAAATGTGCTTAAATGTAAGTTAAGATAAAAATACAATAAGAAAACAAGACAATCTTCAAAGGTGATTTTTGCTGTCCAACATTTCTTTTATTAAAAACCTAAAGGCAAATTTAAATGAAAATTGATAATGTCTTTAATGAATTTAAATAAAGTCTGTGCTCTTGCTATTTACTGTAATTATTCTAGCTCAGTGAAAAAAAATGGATATTCAGACATCCAACTCATTGCATCCAATCAGTTCATTATTTTTTCTGGATTTTGTGTTTTCTTGTTAATACTGTTAATATGAACCCGTATCCTACATTTTATGTTATCTTTTGCTGTTTTAAGTCTTCTTACATTTAATTACTAGTTTTGACATGTGGTCAACTGGACTTTTATTTTGACGGCTTGCCGCAAAGTTTGACCTTAGCTTGACTCAAAGGCTAAAATGCGCCTGAGGTAAACTCTGTTAGATCAGCGCTGATTCACTTTATGTGTTCGCGTCCACCATGTACTAAAAAGTCCACTACAGTTTGTTACACAAAACCACACCACACATTCACACGCATTCACACACATTCACACGCATTCACACGCATTCACACGCATTCACACACATTCACACGCATTCACACGCATTCACACGCAGATCGCATAATTAAACTGCAGCTGAATAATTATTAGCGCTATTTATAGCACAGTTTGAAGTGTATAAGCTGTTCTGTGCTACTTTCTGGCGTGTTTGCTATGTTTCATTCTACATCGGTGCATCCCTCATAATAATAAAAACGAATACTAACATAAATAAAATATAAACAGTTATATTATTAGACACTAGCCAAACACAAACCGGAAGTTAATTGGGGGTCGCGTCCGGTGAAAAGGTTTATTATCAGAAAGTCCGTTTTTAAAAATGCTGTATTTCTAAAGATCTGTGTTCTCTTCAGGTGGGACGAGAGTTTGAGACGATGAACACGAGCTCTCTGCTCTCCAAACGCCGAAACGCAGCGCGCGAGAGAGAGGTGTGTGCATATCCGGTCATGCGTTCAGCAGAACATTACAGCCTGAATCGTTTCTCTGAGAACAAACGCTTGACGAAAGGAATAATTTATACTCAACTGTTGTTTCACATCTTACAGAATGGTGACGGAGATAAGATCGTGAAAAGAGTGAAAGGAAACCCCGAGTCAAACAACCGCGCGACACAAACACCTCGAGCGAACATGATGGATCCAGACGTGCGGAGAGCGAAGAGCTTCAAGCAAAAGCATATCAGACGACACGTGACGTCACATAAAACATCAGAAATCTCCCCATGAAGAAATACATTTGAAGAAATATGGAAGAAATGAAGATGAATATGAAGAAATATGCAAATGATGTGACACGTATGCTGTTTCATTTTAAGAAGTTCATATATTTGAAGCACGTTTATCTTTTTAATGTTAAATTAAGGAATAAAGCTTTTATAAATGTGTTGGTGGTATAGCGGTTAGAATATCAAAGAAACATTATTTGTATTATTTCAGGTTGGAATTTGAAACATGACTTTTTTGGAAAAGTGGCTTGAACAAGACGTAGACCAAAGCAGTCCAGAGTTTCACATATTTAAAGTTGAAATCACTTCTTGCAAAAAGGGAATAAAGTATTACTTATATAAAAATATGTTTTGTTTTTTTTTATTGGCCAATACCTACAATACACATTCGTAGCATTTGAATAAATGATGAAAAATATGAAGGGACCAAAGGAGACAACAGATTATTATTTAGAAATTTTAATATATTAAAGTATAAAATGCAATATGTGGCTTGATTTCTACGAGAGCACAAAGTCTCTTTGTTTTCTAGTGAACATAGCTCAAAATAAAACAATTAAATATACGTACAAATCCTTCAAACCCCATTTAAAAAAAATACAGATTTATGCTTGAAGGCACATCACAGTTACAGTAGTGATACGTTTACAATATTTTCAACAGTAATGTCAGTCAAATAACAAATGACACAGACTCTTGTCTTCTGCATGAATGAGCGTTCTCGTCATGTGAAAATACACGATTGAACCAATACAAACAACTCACACGTGTTCAAACATTCAGACTTCATGACATCACTTCATTAAATGATTGTTAGTCTTATGGCCGTTATAAAAGCCCCTGTTCAATCCGTTCACAATACCCTTGTGGTTTGCGTCAGCTGTGGTGAGTCCTCTGAAGCGCAGACAGTCTGTCAGTAGTTTACCATAAACCGGATGTGTCATCAATATGTTTTGAAGAGAAGCTTTGGGAAAAACATTTACAGTAAGAATCCAATGCTGAACATCTCTTCACACACACATATATTGTGATCATGAACTAAAGGAATGTTACCCTCTGTTGGTCGCCCCCTGCTGGTCAGTGCGCTGTACATCTCTGTGATGTCATACTGAGGCACGCCCACCAGAACACCCATCAGAGCAGACAGGTCATCAGAGCTCAACAAGCCGTCATCATCACTGTCATACCACTGAGATCACACATTCATGATATTAAGCATTGGGTCAAACACGCAAAGACACACACACACACACACACACACACACACACACACACACACACACACACACACACACACACAAACACACAAACACATACAAACAGACACACACACACACACACAGACACAAACACATACATACAGATGCACACACAGACACACACAAACACACACACACACACACACACATACAAACACACATACACACACAATCAAATGCACACACACGCACAGACACACACACACAAACAAATGCACACACACGCACAGACACACACAAACATACAAACAGACACACACACACACACACACAAACACATACATACAGATGCACACACAGACACACACAAACACACACACACACACACATACAAACACACACACACACAATCAAATGCACACACAGGCACAGACACACACACAAACAAATGCACACACACGCACAGACACACACACACTTACTGTGAACACTGTGTGCAAGAGAGACTCCAGACTTGTGAAACCAGAAACAGCTGAAACACTCACACAGACGTGTTTCAGATCCACTGTTTGGTCCTGTAAACACACACACACACTTGTGTCTTTATTTCTGCTGTTTGTCATTTCTGGAGAACAACACATCTCGAGCAGACAGGTCATCAGACTCAAACCTTCATCAGATGTGTTCCACAGAACCTCACGTTACCTTTGAGTAGAGCGAGCAGATCTTCAGTGCCGTGATCCTGTCCGTCAGTCCCAGAAGAGAGGTCAGGTGATCTGCCGTTACCATGGTACTCTGTCCTGAGCGACAGCTGTCAATCATAGTGTTCATCAGCGCCTCCACGTGAGCGTCAGTGAAACTGCAGACGACAGTGGATTGATTATACCTGACTGTGGCTTCATATAAAGCTGATGTTGTGATGTTTTAGGGGGGTACCCGTGCCGGCGGAGCAGTCGGAGGGTCTCCTGAGCCGGAGATTCCAGAGGCAGCGAGAGACCTCCAAGCTTTCTGACAGGAAAACGTCCATCCATCACGTAATCTGTGGCTGGAACACCCAGAGCGCTACAACACACACAAAACAAGAAAAGTCACAAGTTAAACAAAATGAATGGAGAAGGCAATCCCAGAATGCACGGCGACCCGTCCGTTGACTTACTTTGCCATGAGCTTCTGCACATTCTCGGCGTACACATCAGGGTTGTCTTTCTCTTCTTCAGATGGTGTGTAGACGGGCAGAAACTGGGAGTAAAGATGAAAGGATTATTGAGAAAATCAGGATTTGATTGGCTCTCGGTCATGTCAATCCAACGCACAACAGGACCACCTACTTCCACAGTGACATTGGTGTAGAGCTGAGACAGAGTGTGCCACAGAGCTGCAAGCCTAAAAATACAACACAAAAACATTCACAACACAACACAAGAGAGAAGTTCAGATTTGAAACAAATCCTTCTTACCAAGTTGTTCCCTTCCACGTCCAGCGAACTGTGTCCTGGAAAATAACCAAAGGATTTGTTTTTGATTTGCATCATTATCATAATCAAAGATGAGGTGGAAACAGAGCACTAGTGAAGAACATCACCGCTGATGTGTAACACAATTCTGTTATTTCTATTGATTCTATCGGTGTGAAGCACGATCCTATTTATATCACATTACTCTTCATCTTCACTTTGTGTTTGGAGGTTTTAAAGATCAAGGCACGCACACACACACACATAGACAGACACACACACACACACACATAGACAGACAGACACACACACACACATAGACAGACACACACACACACACACACACACATAGACAGACAGACACACACACACACATAGACAGACACACACACATAGACAGACACACACACACACACACACACATAGACAGACACACACACACACACACACACACACACACATAGACAGACACACACACACACAAACACACACACACACACACACATAGACAGACACACACACACACACACACACACACACACATAGACAGACAGACACACACACACACATAGACAGACACACACACATAGACAGACACACACACACACACACACATAGACAGACACACACACACACACACATAGACAGACAGACACACACACACACACACACACACATAGACAGACACACACAAACACATAGACAGACACACACACACACACATAGACAGACACACACACACACATACAGACATCACACACACACACACACACACACACACACATAGACAGACACACACACACACACACACACACACACACACACACACACACACAACATAGACAGACACACACACAAACATAGACAGACACACACAAACACACACACACACATAGACAGACACACACACACACACACACACACACATAGACAGACACACACACAGACATAGACAGACACACACACACACATAGACAGACACACACACACACATAGACAGACACACACACACACATAGACAGACACACACACACACACACATAGACAGACACACACACACACATAGACAGACACACACACACACACACATAGACAGACACACACACACACACACACACAAACATAGACAGACAACACACACACACACACACACACACACACACACACACACACACACACATAGACAGACACACACACACACACACACACACACACACACATAGACAGACACACACACACACACACACACCCACATAGACAGACACACACACACACATAGACAGACACACACACACCACACACACACACACATAGATAGACACACACACACACATAGACAGACACACACACACACATAGACAGACATACACACACACACACACACACACATAGACAGACACACACACACACACACACATAGACAGACACACACAGACACACACATAGACACACACACACACACACACACACATAGACAGACACACACACACACACACACACATAGACAGACACACACACACACACACACACACATAGACAGACACACACACACATAGACAGACACACACACACACATAGACAGACACACACACACACACACACACACATAGACAGACACACACAAACATAGACAGACACACACAGACACACACATAGACAGACACACACAGACACACACACACACACACACACACACACACATAGACAGACAC
>CM017895.1:38036779-38075392 GCA_008369825.1 Triplophysa tibetana
ACACAGAGACAGAAAAGTCAAGAGAAGTCAGAAACACAACCCAACACACACACACCTCGCTCATGTTTAATGTGTGTGTACCTGGGGCCAGCGGCCGTCAGACGTGACTCTCTCACAGATCTGTGAGACACATTTCTTTCTGGATTCAGGATCTTTTCTGTTCACCATGACTGCCTGATTAAACTCCAACAATGCTGAAACACACGAAGATTACAGTCGTTCTTTCTATAAAACAACATTAAACAAACCTTCTCGTAAAATGATGAGAAAACCCCTGGTTAAGCCACGCCCATCGCTGTTGCTGTCACATGACACAGGCATCTGCCTCTCACCTCCTATCACAGGTAATCTGATGTTCTCCGAGCGGGACACTACGGTGGGCAGGCCGGTGACGGGCAGCACCAACATGTCCAGAAAAGTGCTGTGAGGTGCCACGACCAACACCGGAGCTTCCTTCAGATCCGCCTGACGTCCCTTCACTTTAATCCAGAGGAATCCCATGCAGAAGTAGGCGGCCCGGCTGAGGAACACCATGATGGGAAAGAAGAACCACTGACGCCAGCCCTGCACCGGCACCGCACGCTCCGCCTCCGAGAGACCGGCCAATCGCAGTCGAGCTACGGGCCACATCAGCAGGAGGAAGAGGGTAGTGAGCGTGGCGCGGATGGGAAACAGAATCCAGCCCAGCAGAATTCCCTAAAAAGACAAAAACATGCTTATTGACGTTATTGCACAAGCGCACGTTTGTGACCCCTCCTGAACTTCAGGTTCACATTCACACACAATAGAGCGCCGGAAGTTGCGATTGTTTTTACTTCTGTAAACGACTCATTTCCGATTGAAATCCTACGTTCATTAATTTAGCAGTGAGCCCCACAAGCAATGTTACATCACATTTTATAAGAGCTAAAGCCGCTGTCAGACTTGACTTTGAGCACGCGAAGATCGTTCAGACGGTGGGTCGAAGATGGACGGACGGGATTCCTCCATTTTTTTTATTTTATTTTCTATTAGTGAATTTAAATTGACATATTTGTTTAAGCATCAACCAAATACCATTACAAGAGATGTAAGGTTGGGAAAAAGTTGAAAAAAAATCATGGAAAAACAATTTTCCAGCCAAAATACACTAATAAGTAAACAACAAAATAAATGATAATAATAAAACGTATATATATGTATATATATTTCACAGAACATCATGTGGTAAGAGGCGAGATATTAGGTTGGAAAAAAATGTCCATAAACATTATGATTTATAGTTTATTTTAAAGTCTCCATTTCTAACAAAAACAAATTGCAGTTAAGTCCAGAGTTTGCGATCTTTTTTTACAAATCCATGTTTTAGATTTCTGTACAGTGACGTCACGCTGTGACGGTAGTTTAAGGGCTTTAAAACCACCTCAGCCGTTATAAAATGCTCTTTAACACACTGCTGTGCGGGACTTGTTGCTTTTATAAAACGGATATCCATACGGGTAGCAAGGTTTCATAAAAGAAAGTAAATAAAGTGATATTTAGGCTGTGTAAACCGTTATAAATCGTGGTAATCAATAACATCTAAGAAATCGCCTCAGCCAATCAGAATCAACGACCAGAACTGCCCGTCTTATTAAGTCATTTATTGGTGGACTGACAAAAGAAATGACGAGTGAATGAGCAACATCACACTTTTCTTATAGGATCAATGGTCAAGTTTAGATTTTAAAGAGATTCGTTCCTCAGTCAGAACAGGAGTGAATAACACGTTGTCTGAAGTTCAAACCTGCTGAAATAAGATCATAAGCACACTTCTCACGGGCTTCTTCTGCTGGTAAACAGACGGTTTTTATTTGGTCACCGTGATATGACTTTGTGAGCACGTTCTGAGGACGTCTCCACGTTCCGTCTCTTAAATGTTTTGCTTAAGGTTCAGAAACGTAGCCACGTGCTCAAATAACGTCGTGAATGAATCCCTTTGAGAAGGTTGAAGCGTCGTGGTGTTCTGATCTTCATATAACATGGACACTGGTCGTATGATCTGGTCATTTCTATTCATGACGTCATTATATCCCAAATTTATGATCTGAGTGAAATCTGTTATATTGTCAAAACGAATGCTGTTAATACTTGGATTTGATAAAAATAATTTAGGAAACGATGGTTACTGTAATAAAATCGTGGTTTTCCCCAAGCAATCAATGCGCCATAAAAACATTTGTACCACACAAAAAAATCATTTTTTCATGAAATATTGCGGCGTTATTGTCAATATTTTATCGATGTGCGTCATGACGCAACTCTTGTCTGGGTTTATAGTTTTTGTGGTGGAGACCAGTTTGTGTACTTGAGTGTTTTCACTTTCACGTCTGTCGAGCGGGTCTCTCGGGACATGTCAAAATGGGGCTTCACTGTAGTATCTATACAGAACAAGTGTTATAATGACAGCAAGACCATAAACCATCACCATGGCAACAGCTTTCAATATACTATTCAAACAGATTCTGAGACACTGTAGTGTGTTTAACCTTAAACATGAATGTACCCGACAGTATCTGCTCCAGATGATCAATTCAAGATAGATGACACAACAGAACTGTAGGAAACACGAGCAACACTTGATAGACTTTAGTCAAGAGTCAACTCAGCACAGAAACTTTAATGCTCATGATGAGGGTCAACACGAAGTCTTACTGTAGTTAGACGTGCGTACATATTTGTCCGATGATGTACAGAAGGAGATGACGGAGACATTCAGTTGTTGTGTGCGTCACTCCATCATACACACAAACACACACATGGCGCCGCAGAACACGTGACACTGAATCAGAAGATAAGAATCTTACCCGAATCCTCAGAGCCGTTGATATATCCACGAAATTAATGAACGGGTGACGAGCTCGTCCATCATCACAGCTCGACGTCATCACGGCACACGTAGATAAACACACACACACAAATCACAACGAACAGAGATCCGGGTGAACCTACAGTCCCGCGCTCCACAGATCACACATCAATAAAACAAAGCGCCGGTAATGATTAAACAAGTAAATAAGACGCAGTGACGTGCGATCGACCTCCGTCATCAAGTGAGCTCGCGCAACTCTAACAAACTGATATTTACACTCCCTGGGACCACGCCCCCTAGAACACGCAGCTATTCCCTCTGACCACGCCCCCTAGAACACGCAGCTATTCCCTCTGACCACGCCCCCTAGCACACGCAGCTATTCTCTCTTTGACCACGCCCCCTAGAACACGGAGCTATTCTCTCTGACCACGCCCCCTAGCACACGCAGCTATTCCCTCTGACCACGCCCCCTAGAACACGCAGCTATTCCCTCTGACCACGCCCCCTAGAACACGCAGCTATTCCCTCTGACCACGCCCCCTAGCACACGCAGCTATTCTCTCTTTGACCACGCCCCCTAGAACACGGAGCTATTCTCTCTGACCACGCCCCCTAGCACACGCAGCTATTCCCTCTGACCACGCCCCCTAGCACACGCAGCTATTCTCTCTGACCACGCCCCCTAGAACACGCAGCTATTCCCTCTGACCACGCCCCCTAGAACACGCCGCTCCACAGACACTCAAACTCAATAACTGCACACACACGTTCTGACAGATGTACGTGACAACTCCATCATTATTACACTTAAATCACAGTATTATTTTAAAGTAAATACATTTTATATAGCATTTTTTAAGAGAGAGAGAGAGAGAGAGAGAGAGGTAAACTCCTCTGTAACATTCTTAACAGCAGACTTCTCCAATATCTAAACAACCAAAACATCCTGAGAAAATGCCAAATTGGTTTGCAACCCAAATACCGCACATCCGATCACATATACACTCTTCGTACCTTAATTGACAAAGAAACAAACCAAAAGAAAAGAAAGCTCTACTCATGCTTTGTTGACTTCAAAAAAGCTTTTGACTCAATCTGGCATGAGGGACTTTTTCTTCAGTTGATTCAATGTGGCATCGGAGGAAAAACCTACGACATCATCAAATCAATGTACACCAATAACACATTTGCAGTTAAAATTGGCAACAAGCACACAGACTTTCTCTCCCAGAGTCGTGGAGTGAGACAGGGCGGTAGTCTAAGTCCTACACTATTTAACATTTACATGAATGAACTAGCTGGAGCTCTAGAACAGTCACCAGCACCTGGTCCGACCTTACAAGACACCGAAGTGAAATGCCTCCTGTTTGCAGACGATCTGGTGCTGCTGTCACCCACAAAAGAGGGTCTACAGGAACATCTGGACACCCTGCACACTTTCTGCCAAACCTGGGCCCTATCGGTTAACCTTAAAAAGACTCGAGTCATGATATTCCAAAAAAAGCCCAGTAGCCAAAACCAACATAACCGTTTCAAACTAAACAACGTGCCCCTAGAACACACCAAGAACTACACATATCTTGGTATAAACATAAGTAACACCGGAAACTTAAACAAGGCTGTAAATGACCTGAGAGACAAGGCACGAAGAGCCTTTTACGCAATCAAAAAGAATATCAAAATTGACATCCCAACCGTAATCTGGCTGAAAATAATACAATCAATTATAGAACCGATGGCGCTGTATGGAAGTGAGGTTTGGGGTCCTCTCGCCAACCAAGAGTTCAGCAGATGGGACAAACACCCAATAGAGATTTTGCAAACAGAAATGTGTAAAAACATTCTACGGGTACAGAGAAAAACTCCAAACAACGCCTGCAGAGCAGAATTAGGACTGTATCCTCTGATCATTAAAATACAAAAAAGAGCTTTAAAATTCTACACGCACCTTAAGAACAGCGACACAGACACACTCCATCACAAAGCCTTAAGACATCAAGAGCTGAGCCCAGAGAGAAACCCCTTCATCCAACTGATCTCACAACTAACTCTACAACCCCAAACATGCCCAAGACAACCCCAAACCCCAGCCAGACTAAACCAAATGATCAAAAGACAAAAAGAGAAATATCTCAAACACTGGACAGAAGCAACAGCTCAGCAAAGTAAACTGGAATGCTATGTGTCACTAAAGAGAGAATATAAAGTGTCAGAATACCTCATAAGCGTATCAGATCCTAAACTAAGAAAAGTGTTGAGCATGTACAGACTCAGTGATCAGCAGCTCACTGTAGAGACGGGCAGACACAGACACACATGGACACCGAGAGAAGAGCGACTGTGTCCACACTGCACACACAATCAAGTGGAAACAGAGCTGCACTTTCTCCTCTCCTGTCCCAACTACACACACATCAGAGAAACATTCTTCCCCCAGTTTACAAACTTACACAAAGACTTTGACCAGTTTCAACAAAAGGACAAGATCTCATACATACTGGGAGAAAACTCAAGAAGCTCAAACCTGCTCAAGATATGTCAAGTCCTGCCACGAGCAAAGAACAAGCAGCACAACACAAAACAACACTGACAGAACAACAAATACACAAACTGACACTATCACCCTCATTGAGAACTTTAATTAAAGCTCTTTTTCTCTTTATATTGAGATGTTTATATATATATTTTTACTTGTAGACTTTTAATTTTATTCCATCTTATTTTTTATCTTAATCTGTATTGGTGCATGTTTATATTTAATCTTGTGCTTTGGCAATGTAAATTTTCTTTTATCATGTCAATAAAGCTCCTTTGAATCTTGAGAGAGAGTGAGAGACAGAGGGAGAGAGAGAGAGGGAAAAAGAGAGAGATAGACAGAGAGAGAGGGACAGAGAGACAGAGGGAGAGAGAGACAGAGGGAGAGACAGAGGGAGAGAGAGACAGAGGAAGAGACAGAGGGAGAGAGAGAGAGGGACAGAGACAGAGAGACAGAGAGAGGGAGACAGAGAGAGACAGAGAGAGAGTGAGAGAGTCGTAGCAAGCATGTTAGTGTGTATGGTTGTGTATAATCAATCTTATCAGTAGTATGAATAAGTGTATTGTGTGAAAAGTCAAACATTTAATGAAATGACTTCAGTGTAATCACATCCAGAAGTCAAAAAGCTCTCTCACTTTAAATGAAAGCGTCTGCTCAGTGAAGAAACTCAACGTCTTGGGCTGGTCTGGCAGGTTTTCCTTCACTGTGTTCATGGAGATTAGTTTTGTTTTCTGGGTGGAGACTCGTTGACATGTGGACTGTTGTTCAATTCTAATGTCGTCTTCAAGATATGATTTGATGGATCTTTTATAGACTCTCTACACTCTCATGTGTGAGATCTTTAAGATGTTTGTTCTGAAATGATAAGCATGTCGCTGAACTGGTTTCTCTTGAGGACGGTTTTTCGGCACACAACATTATTTATTTTTGTTACAGAGATTTAATCAGAAAACACCTCTGTTACCCTCTTTCCACCAGAATGAACCGGGTGCTGGTTTAGAGCTAGTGCTACGGCTGGTTCCACTGGTGAACCTGCTATGAGCCGGTTTGCTTTTCCAAGGGTTAGAGAGCCACAAGGGTGCGAGGTCACGTCACTGACTTAATCTCATCTTTCCCAGGAATGTAAGCGCGGTAGCACCAAACCTAAAACACCACAAAGAATGGCGGATGTTGCGTTGCTTGTGATGTTCATGGCTTTAAAGATCACAACAGAAAACGTTATTAACTTGTTTTAATAGAACAGAACAGAAAAAAAATCAAAACATGAATCACAAACTATAATTTACCAATGCATCGTGTTAAATATGTTAATCTGTGTGTGCGAGAGAGAAACATTTTGTTCTTCACATGATCATCCCTCCGCCCATAATCTCCATTCTCTGTGGACATGATAAAGAAGCAGAGGTGTGAGACAGCACATCTGGTTGGATTCCAGACACTCAGAAACAGGTTTATGGAATATTCATGTACCTGGGGCGGTTCTATGAACGCCAGCCAATCAGATGAGTGTGTTGGGAGGAGCCCCATTGATTGACACTTGTAGATGGCCAGAGCTGAACCCAGAAGATTCCCGACGAGATAAACCAAACCCTGTAACCACTGCTGACTCGAGCTCTCCAACAACTTAAACGCTGCCGAACAAACACACACAAGTCCTTTCAGTCTGTCATTTATTCAGAGAAATGACTGTTAACATTAGTAAATAAGGTCACACATTAAAACATGGAAGTATTATATATATATACACACACACACACACACACACACACACACATACAGTACATATATATATATACACATACACATATATAAAGTACGTACACACACTTTGTATTATTTCATATTTCATAATTTTGAAGAGTTCATTATTATTCTAAAATATGGAAAAATATGAAGAATGTTGAAAAATATGGAGACACTCACTGGCTGACATGGACATGAGCGCCTGGATGGGTCTCCACGCCATCATACACACCATCATGATGGGGAAGATGGAGATGGTGTTTCCTGACATGTACATGATGAAGAGGTTCATGGGAATCTGCTTCAGCGGTCCCAAAGCCACGTCCCAGCATCTCTACAGAGAAAAGCATCTCCAGTGAGACCTGGTTTGATTCCTCAATGAGTTCACGTATTATTTGAAGAGAAATGGCTTTACCTTCTCCACCAGGTTGCGGTCGGCTTCTTGAACACTGGTGTCCTGGACGGGTTTATCAGAATATCCCACAGGGTACATCACATCGCCCTCTTTACTCTGCCTGTCCCCACGGTTCCTGCCAAAGAGAAGTGAAGAACAGCTGGATCACCGTTGTTGAGGATGGACAGTGTTTGCATCACATTTCAGCTTTGGCATCTCAAGACGCATCCGCCATGTGTTTGGTTCTCAAGCGTCATGTGACCGAGATCAAACCTGGAGTGACACGTGTTTATGTGGAGGTCACATCATGTGGAAATGTCTTTTTATCACCTGCTGTTGCCCAGACTCAGTTCTAAAGCCCATTTCATTCTCTTGGCTGCAGCTCCGCCTCTCGTTGACACAGCTCCTCCCCCCTGACTGCCTGGTGATGTCATACTGCCTGTTAAAACACCTGCAAAAAAACAACAATCATATTTTCAGTCTATATAAACTTTAAAACTGTTGCTTTGAGTCAATTGAGCCAAGAAAGAAAGTAATTAGATGACGTAACTTTCCTTTGTCATGTATGAACACCATTATCAAAAAAACGTTAAAAATGAATAATAACGTGACTAATTTAAACGTGTCCAACTGAATATTTCGAGTAAAACATTGTCATAAAACAGTTTTAAACACATTGTCACCCTGTTCACTGTCAGAGTCTAATCATCACTTGTATTAATAACTAACGTGAAATGTTTTTCTCGATTCATCTTGAAAATTCATATTTGCTCACTTCTCAAAGATCAATTCGAGCGTGAGAGACCGACAGATGTTTCACGAGTAATGTAAATAATACGATTAATTCTGTTTTACTCATAAAATAATGTGCCGTGGTAAACAGTCGAGCAGCTCTCCTCACAGACACCAGCTGATGACGATCCCGCGTCACTTCCGTCCCCAGCAGATGACGTCAAGCAGACTCTTTGTTTAGTGAACATAATGTACATCTATAGTGGAATATTTAAATATACATAAACAATTATTAAACAAGGCAAATAAAAAAAAACAGATACAAGAACCAATCATTTGCAGAAATTCTGATTTTCTTTATTACAAAATAGGGGTCTTTACATTCTCTTCCAATAAACCTGATTATTTTATTATTTTAACATGTTTACGAGCATTTTTAGATTTAATAATATACCACTGATGGAAATAAATGATCAAAAAAAAAAATTTAAAAACAGATAAATAGCTTTCCTGTAGCTTTCCTGGGTTCGATCCCAGGAAATTGCAAATACAAATGTAAAATATATAGGATAAAGGAATATAAGTCACTTTGGATAAAAGCGTCTCCCAAATGCCTAAATGTAAATATATATGGTTTCACTTTCATACATTTGCAATTATGAAGACATTATTTTCCTAGAATCAAGATTATATGAACAATATGATCAATACTATACCGAATATAATGTGTTCTCTAGCAAAGCTGGGCAGTGACCGAATTTTAGCGGACTTTTATTCTGTTGAGTCGATTTTTATAGCAAAAACGTGACGCTTATTTCGCTTATTAATTGATATAACATACCAATCATTTGCAGAAATTCGGATTCCAATAAAAATAAGTTTCAGAGCCTTTTTACATTCCATATATTCCACTTATGGATAGAAATTATGTAAAAAAATCTTTTAAAAACATAAATATGGTTTAATCGTCGTGTATTTATGATTTTATTCACTTAGAAACAAGATTATATTAACTTTAAAAAAATCTAAATTCAACAGCCGAATTTTTGCGGACTGTTACTAAACATTAAACTGTTTAATAATTAACACATAAAAAATGTGACACTTACTTTGCTTATTAATTCATATACAAATAAAAACATATATTCGTAGATCTTATTTAGTAACTATCAATATGTAGACTCAGACATTGGAGGAAGAATATGAATTTGAAAGAAAATAAACATTTAAGGTGTTATTTTTATTCTTATTTATACATGACGGTTTTGAAAAAAACAAGTTTAATTCCCTTAAGATTTACATTTGTAAACAAACAGTATAATGCATTCAGTTTAAAACATCTTTTAGAATTATTTACACATCATTGCTCTTCTGTATATAGTGCACAATATTGCAAAAGCGTTAGGGACCCTTGTGAATGTACAACATTTGTAATATCATTAGTTAAATCTAACGTCTGGAGCGTGCGTGTCATTTGTAAAGACTCAGTTCTGGGCAGTGGTAAAAACACATGTAAGCATCACACAGCATGCGGCGGACGGGGTCTCTGAGCGTCGAGGCATCCAGACGAGAGATCTCCTCCACAGACAGACTCAAGTACCGGCCCACCTCAGGACATGCCCTCACCTGGGGCACATTAAAACCGTTCTCTCCTCCTGCGAAAAGTCACCATGGAATCATATTTGCTTACTTTCTACACGTTCAGAGTTCTAGTGATGATAAACCTAAATCAAACGTTACCCTCTCTGTCTGCCATGCTGTCGAAGAAAAGCCAGTCGGTCGCGTGCGGGCCGTACTTCACGAAGCTGACGTAGTGACTGGTCTCGATACACGTGACGGCGAACAGATCCATGAGCTGCCGGACGCAGGTCACGGGTCCCTCCCATGAGCCCTGTGGCCCTCTGACGACGGCGGGTTCATGTGCCTGTCGTTTCCGGTGCGTGTGGACCTGACGCAGACAAAGACGTGTGTGTAAGCTGTACGTGTGTGTGTTTAAAGCCATGTGTGTGTGTGTGTAGGTGTGTTCACCTGTGTGTTACAGGTGTCGCAATACTGCTTCAACTGGCCCGGTGTGATGTCATCATCCTCATAACACTGTAGACACTCCCACTGAGCCAGTGATTGACAGATACTGCACTGCCTCACAGCTGATGTAATGAAATCAAATATGACTTGAATCATCTGATGTGACGTAACTAACACATTAGTTCACAATATTGAAAATGAGAATAAACAGTATTAAGGATTCTATTACACATTTTAAATAAAGTGTGATATAAATATTAGCCTACATTCCCTATCAAATGCAACAATCCAAAAATAAAAAAGCATGAATATCTTGCTCACTCTCGTCCAGCAGATCCGTGATGTCCAGAGACAGCGACGTCAGAATCATGTCAAACATCTTGAACTCTTTGCCAAATCTGGGCATGAGGAGCGGCAGACAGGAGGGGGCCTGTGAATGAGAAGTGCATCTGAGCAATTCAGTGATTGACAGCTGTGTCTCTGTCCACGTGTGGGTGTGAACCTTCACCTCTGTGAGCTTGAGTCCGGAGTGCATGAAGGACGACTCCAGTAACATCTGCACGCTGGACACCCGCATGAGAGACGAGAGAGCGAGGGGGGAGAGAGACGGAGACGCAGGAGAGGCCCCAGGAGACGATGGAGTCGGCGAGACAGACGGCGGAAAAAGTTGATATATGAAACACTCCTGCGGTCGCCGACTCGCTGACCTACAACACAAACACACAACATCTGATGAGCTGCCCTGTTTTGATATGAAACCTTCATCATGTTTTGGCAAACAGAATCTCTTCCTGCAGTCTCCATAAAAGAATGATGATCACTTCCTCACTATTTACTCAACCTCATGTCATTTAATCGCCCAAATGTTTTCTTCGGAACAAAAATGCAGAATATTGTTAACACACGAACGAATGAGGTGATCCGCGTGAATTGAGTGTTTTGTGAGTTTTTTTTCTTCATTTTTTACTCTTTAACTTTGTGTGGAACGCAGAGCTCATCGCTGTCCGCTTCTGCACAGCTGTACAACCACAGTGGGGTATATAAATATTTATGTTAAAAAAATACTTTTTGGCAAGCAGTAAATAACGTTCAAAGAACATTACAGGCGGTTTAAAAACAGAAAAGAAAATAACATTCCTTGATGGTTATTATTTAGCTACTTTTTAATGGTAAAAATTGTAAACTGGTAAACAAAGTTTTTGTGAATCTGGCGGAATGTTTTAGGGAAGGTCTGTTTTATTTTCACACACATATATACAAATGTTTGATGAATGAGGCCCATTATCTTTATATTTGGATGAACTAACAGAGAGAATGAGGGTGTTGACCTGATCTTCAGAAGCGGTTCAACCCGGAGAAGCAGGAAAAGCTGGTTGAGAAATTCCTCTGGATCTGAAGACACACACGCAATGTGAAGACCGATAGCATGGCACGACACATGAAAACTGAACAAAATCCAGGTCATCACGTCAGTTTATTTTTCCTAAATACATGCAGAAATATGACTGTTGTGTTGCTTAAGAGTATTGAGGTCTTAAAAAATCACTCACACAAACAAACAAACGCACACACACTCATTCTCACGCACACAAACGCACGCACAGACGCTCACACAAACGCACTTACACAAACATGCACAAACAAACAGACACACGCACTCAAACAAACACGCACACACATGCATGCACAAACAAACAGACACACGCACTCAAACAAACACGCACACACATGCATGCACAAACAAACAGACACACGCACTCAAACAAACACGCACACACAGAAACACGCACTCACGCAAACACGTGCACACACAAACGCACACAAACAAAGAGCAGACACACACACTCAAACAAACACGCACACACAGACAAACGTGTACTCACGCAAACATGTGCACACACACACATGTACTCACACAAACATGTGCACACACAAACTTGAACACACACATGTTTGTACAACTTTCTTTATGAGGAAATACATTGACGCAACACAATCTCTAGCCCCTTACCCTCACCATCAGAAGTGAGAACCTGACCCTCACCCTAAACCTGATTATAACCTAAACCTGATTATACCCTAAACCTGATTATACTCTAAACCTGATTATAACCTAAACCTGATTATAACCTAAACCTGATTATACCCTAAACCTGATTATACTCTAAACCTGATTATAACCTAAACCTGATTATACTCTAAACCTGATTATAACCTAAACCTGATTATACTCTAAACCTGATTATAACCTAAACCTGATTATAACCTAAACCTGATTATACCCTAAACCTGATTTACCCTAAACATGATTATACCCTAAACCTGATTATACCCTAAACCTGATTATACCCTTAACCTGATTATAACCTAAACCTGATTATAACCTAAACCTGATTATACCCTAAACCTGATTATACCCTAAACCTGATTATAACCTAAACCTGATTATACCCTAAACCTGATTATACCCTAAACCTGATTATACCCTAAACCTGATTATAACCTAAACGTGATTATAACCTAAACGTGATTATACCCTAAACCTGATTATACCCTAAACCTGATTATACCCTAAACCTGATTATACCCTAAACCTGATTATACCCTAAACCTGATTATACCCTAAACCTGATTATACCCTAAACCTGATTATACCCTAAACCTGATTATACCCTAAACCTGATTATACCCTAAACCTGATTATACCCTAAACCTGATTATACCCTAAACCTGATTATACCCTAAACCTGATTATACCCTAAACCTGATTATACCCTAAACCTGATTATACTCTAAACCTGATTATACTCTAAACCTGATTATACTCTAAACCTGATTATACCCTAAACCTGATTATACCCTAAACCTGATTATACCCTAAACCTGATTATACCCTAACCTTATACTCTAAACCTGATTATACTCTAAACCTGATTATACTCTAAACCTGATTATACTCTAAACCTGATTATACCCTAAACCTGATTATACCCTAAACCTGATTATACCCTAAACCTGATTATACCCTAAACCTGATTATACTCTAAACCTGATTATACTCTAAACCTGATTATACTCTAAACCTGATTATACTCTAAACCTGATTATAACCTAAACCTGATTATAACCTAAACCCTAAAACCAGGTCTTGACCCTCAAACAGCCCTTTAAAGGGGTCTCAGAAAGTCAGGACCGACAAAAATGTCCTCACTTTACTCTTTTAGTCCTCACTCTGCTGGTCTAAATCTCACATTGGTCCTCATAAAGATAGATTTACAAGTACACACACACGCACATGCATGTACATACAAACGCACACACACACCTTTCTCCTCATTGGTAAATCCAGCATCTGCCGTCTCTGCCTGTAGAAGTTTGCGCAGGGTCATGGTTTTACTGGCACACACATAACCAAACCTACAGAACAGAATGAATCATGGGGTATTATTTCAACACACTACTATACATGTTCTCCTCCTCTGTCACGACCAGAAAACCTTCAACATTTCAATGAAGTCAATCCTTTCCATCCCGTCCACTTAAAGACTTAACGCTTTGATTCCCAAAATGTTCATGTTGTGTTTCCTGAATGTGGTTTTCACTTTCATGACGACTGCACTTGTAGTTCGCTCGCATAAAGGAGGCGTGTATTACATGATGATATCTGCGTGTTAACATTTGTGTTCTCAAAATGTGAAGAGTGGGCTTTCTCTGTACCTGCGCAAAGGATTGACAATCTCACAGCGCAGAAGATCCTGAGCATTCCTACAGTGAGGATTCTTCTGAGGTTCAGTGGGCCAGAACAAAACCCAATCCACAGAGCTACAGCAGGAGAAAACACTGCCAGACAGAAACACAAAACGTTTACACACACCAACCAGAAGAATTCTGAATCCATGGCGTAATGCAGAAGCGACTATCCTCACACCTGAAGAGAGAAGCGTCCAGATAGCAGGAGTTGAGATGACCCTGAATGCCTTTCTTAAAGCCCTCGTACAGCACCCGAGCGTTCAGACCCATCACAGGAGGAGTGTTTTCATCCACCCTCTGACTGCTCCAGTTAGCGAACGCTAAAAACACACTCACAGTCGTCATTCACACGCGCGTACGCACATTAATGTTCTTCTGAAGAAGTCCTCCTCTCACCTATAGAGTTGCAGCGGTCCACCTGGTTGATTGGCGTCTCCGGCGCAGGAAATCTGGAGTCGCGTCTGCAGTTGCGCAATTTGACGAAAAGCCCTTTGTTTGCAGGACAACGGAAGTGACGTTCACCGAGATAACTGCCATCTGTGGCAGCAGACATCTCCTGATCCTGAAAAACACACACCGCTCATGAATTCACATCAGCACGTTTATAATGACTACTAGTTACTAATTACATATTCAACAGTGTAATCAGATTACTGTACTGTACTCTCCAAGATAATTTAATTACTTATTACTTTTTATATCCTACATCAACCTTGATTAGTTCGTGATTCAAGGACAGACATGAAACGACTCTCAAATGATTTAAAGGTACATAAAGTATTATTATTAACTAACCAAAGTATTACAAACGTCAGAACAGATTTTCAAGTTAGAGTTTGAATTTTCATGTCAATTCCACTATTGCACACACATATATTACACAAAGTATTTAGTTTAATTACATCAAAAGAAAATTGTAATTAAATTACAGGAAATGAATAAGAGTAAACCCCTACATAACTTTTTCAATGGAAAGTAATTAAATGACAGTAACTTATTACATAGTAACTAGTTTCACCCAACACTGACGCAGTAAACCAATCAGAGTCTCATCTCTCATTCCCTTTAAGATCCAGTTGCACTAGTGCCATGGCGGATTCGCTATTTACACCGTGGACTAGATGCTTCTACAGAGAGGAACACATCTGCTCGCGCATGAGCCTGATTTTCATCTTTATGTACACAATTAAAATGTTAAACATTTTAATCCATTTATTTTTTATAACGTGCATGTTCGTGTGCTGCTGCGCTTCGCTCTGTGTAGTAAGGAAAGTGAAAGCACATTGTGGACCTGCCCCGAGGCACATTTTCTAATCACGCACAGTTTAAATAATAAAATATATATTGCGTCCTTGAATTTAAAGCAGGTTTGAGTTGGTCTACGGCACAGTCTATTTTCAGTTTCTCAAAATAGCGACTCGCAAAAATGCGCCTGAAAACTCTTTTTAAGACCAGAAGAAATGCATTTGCTATTTAAACAAGGTGGCACAGGACGAGAAAATTTGGATTGCGTCGGGCTGAAACTAGAAAAAACACCGCATTGCGCCGGGTATACGATAGGGCACATAAAAATAAAAGCAGTTTTATGTTTCAAGCAGAGGAAGGTTATTTTCGTTTACTAAAACTAGAACCTCTAAAATATTTTTTTACCAAAATCAACTGAAATATTGGGCTAAATGTAGTTTGAACAAAAACTCTACTTAAATAACAATGAAATAACGTTAATAACATAAATGATATCGCAAAACTTCAACGAAAATCAAAATACCTGACAATGACAATTTTTTTTATAAATAATAAAATGACAAATGCACATAAACAAATTGCTAAAAAAAAATGAATCTTAAAACAGTAAAGCTACCTGAAAGTTCGAATAAGACTAGCACACAACTGAAAACAAAATTATAATAACTTTGAAACAGCGATGAAGAACGAGCGCCAAAGATATGCATTTCAACATTAAGCGACACTTCGGTAGAAACTAAAGAAGCGAAAGAAATGTTTTCAGAATTCAGTTCATTCGGTTTACCAGCTCGATCCCAGCGACAGGCTCCGGGACTCCACTGATCTGTCCAATCCAGCGGATCACTCCGAAAAGAGGCGGGTCATTCACCTCCACCATAGAACCCACTTCAAACCAAGTGTCAAGCCCCGCCTTCTGCTCGACGACTGGAGGTGGAGAGGGAAAACTGTGGAACCCGTTATTGAAGGAGCGTGAAGGGTCGTTGGTAGGTGACTTGGGGAGGGCCTGCGGCTTATTGGGCGGTAGGGCGGGAGGTTTCAGGGGAGGTTTGGGGGCAGTTAGAGGAGGTGGTTTTAAAGCCACTTTGATGACGGAGCTGGACGGAGGCTGGAGGGCTTTTTTAGCCGTGACTAGCATGGCTGGTTGGATCAGAGGTCTGTCGGTGGGTGTGGGCTCTTTGTCGTGGGTGGGTGACAGCGGCTGAAGGACAGTGTTATTGGACGGGGGCAGTTGGGGCAGTTTTGGTAGGGCTTTAGGATTGGCTGCTGTTGGAGGAGATCGCTCCGATCCAGTTTCTGTAAAACAACAAAAGAAAGAAATCAAACTACAGGAAAGATTACTTTTGAAAATGTCACTCAGAAACAAACGCATTTATTTGTTTCTTTGATAACCATCTGTGGTCTCATGTATGACGGAAAGATCGGAAGGTCTTTGTAAAACACCGGATATCATTTGCGCAGATGCAATTTTTCATATGAACGACTCTTTTGCGTTCACTCAAGGCACCTTCTATTGTTATTCTATTCTGTACAACCTTTTACACTCCCAAATACGTACCATCAGATCGAGGCTCAAACTTCATGTCCAGGGTGTTTGTAGAATTGATGAAGTAGTGGAATATCAAGCATCAGGTGTCTAGCGCCTACCACCCGCAGTCACAAAGCGCTCTCGAACGCTTTCACCAGACATTAAAAACCATGCTCAGAATTTTCGACCGAGACGAAGATGTTACATTTTATATTTATGCATTTGGCAGACCATCTTATCCAAAGCGACTTAAATTGCATTATCCTATACATTTGTTTCTAAGCATGTTCAATCCCCTGGGATCGAACCCCGACCTTACATTGTTAACGCAATGCTCTTACCACTGAGCTACAGGATCAACTCTTGTTGTTTGCTGTACGTAATACTGTGGCAGTCGGCGTTGGAAGTCACACAAGAGTTCGTAACCTCCTCTACTGATCACTGTATACTTTGAGTTTTCTAAATTTAGCCTTTAGTTTTTTGGGGGAAGTTCTACTAGTGGACGCTCATCCAAAGCGAGAGAGTGTTTTGTATAAGAAGAGGGAAGGAATGGAAACGAGAGTAAGATGAATAAACACTGACAGAGCTTTGATTTATTCTTTAAGGGAGAATGACTGTTACCTGCAGTTACATGGGAAAGCGGGAGTAAAGCCCCGAACGCTGCTGAAGGGATCGAGCAGAGTTTCGTATTTTTATAAACTCCATCCCATGATCCAACAGCGTGATCCTGACCACACAAAAACACATCATATGTCAATGATCTGCACAACATCTCAATACTAGCATGTCTTGCTACGATCTGGTGGACTGTAAATTAAGGAAAATCAATCACACAAGATATATAAATTACCGTTTTCAAAAGACCCCAAAAAAAAAAATCACGGTATCTTTACAGCATGACTTTTAAAGGAAACAATATTTTAAATTCCAGTAACGCTAACTACAAGCCATTTCTGCCGAACACAATCACTCACAATCGTGCTCAGAGATCTGGTTATGCTTAACTCACCAGTAAAACCCCCACAAACACTTCAGAAGAGGGCCGGTCGGGTAAGGATCCACAGAAGCGTACGCTTCCCCGTCGTACGGCATCACCCTGCATGAAACACACTCTCTGACCGACGGAGAACAGCGCTGGAGGACTGGACTCTGCCGCCCGGGACAGAATGCTGACGGGACTCGGGCCGTGACCCTGATGAGCGTTACTGGATGAAGTCTGGATGGCTTGGTGTGTTTGGCGATCGTGGTCACCAGAACTAGACGTGCGTGATAATCGAGGGACGGTGAGTTCACTGGCTGATAGAATGAGGCCGCAGCCATCTGGACAGATGAAAAACTGATGACCTTTATAGTTTCCATTCGATTTGCCCTTGCCAGCTGCCCAACCCTGAGACCACAACAGCACACAAGACAATTAAAGAAACACACTTCTTTTGAAATCAGAACCATTCAATCCTACACATATCATATTGTTTACTTTTGTTGTTTTCTATTAAATTAAAGTTGTCTTTCTTATCAACGTGGCAAATGCACAAACATAACACAAAGAACATCAAATAGTGTTAATATAATATTAATAGCAGAATTGAATCTATTGCAGGTACACTTCATAAGAATTTACACATTTAAGTCTTGTTTTAACACTAGCCTACGTCAATATTTTTACCGCACACTACAAAAAACGAACTGTGCATTTAGCAAACTATAATGTGATCTGTTGATAACACAATGTTAATTGTTTTTTTTAAAGTTGAGTTTCGATTCCATTTTAAATGTTTCTTTATGAGGTTAAAGGTCTTTTCACAAACACTCAGAAATTTTTCATGTGTTTTAGGGGAGTAATGATACATCGATTACATTTCTAATGAGTTCTCATTCCGTGACGTAACGTCCGTCTAGGCATTTACTGCCAAAGAGAGCATTTTCATTTGTTTTCGTCTTGTGAATGAAAAAGTGAACGCCATGCAGCAACAACAAGGCACTTATAGCAGTGAAACTACAGCGAAAGAGGCAGAAGACGTGATTGCTGTCTTCTGTGAAAACAGATGGGCAGAAAAACCTCACAAAAGAGACCACTCCTGCAGCACTTGAGTGACAGATCAAACCTTTAAGTTTAAAAGCTTTATTCTTTGTATTTTTATAGTTTATTTATTTTTTATTTGTTTTTCCCTACAACTACCTCAGTCATCATTTGTACTATTGTTGAAAGACGACTGCCACCATATGCTTTATTTTATGTGACATTTTCCCCCCATTATTTATTTTCTTTATTTAGTTTGCTGTTGTAAATGTCCCTGTTGAGACAGAGATTGTGCCATTTTCAAACAATGTAATTAAACATTCATGTTTAAAAAAATGCATTGCGTTTGTGGGTTATTAAAAATAACTGCTTGTCTGAATAGCCTTGTAATTTCAAAAGATGGATTAAATTGATCAAATTGAACCGCAAACATGTCATATGTATCGGCAAATATTGTGTCGCTGGTGTAGAAAAAACTATCCGATTTGGAAACCACTAATGGATTTTTTACCGCTCGTTTGTATGGAGTCTGTGGGTTGTCAAAATTGCTCTCAAAATGCTTGCTACAGATGCAAAACGCAGAAAATCTAACCCAGTCCGGATCGATTTATGACGGACGAAAATATATCAGAGCCAGTGAGTACATGTGATGACACAACGTGAGGTCGTGTTTAATTTTTAACCTGCAAACATTTCAGACTCAACGTGCAATGGGTTTTAGCGTGCTGGGTTTTTTTTGCCATTGCCGATACTCGCAAAAACTAATTTTACACATTTGGGGATTATTACTCGTATGCAGAAACGACAAACACTGGAACAACACTGAAACATAACAACAGTTTAACATAACAAATGAGTCGTCACAAGTTTACGTTTGATGTTTTTTGTCGTTTTATGACTAATTCTGTCCTCACGAACCAAGTTCCAGATGTTAGTCACCTTCATCGCTTCATCCCACCTTCCCTCAGCTACAGACTTTTCAAGAATTATCAGACAGTGACAATTGGAAAATTATTATCAGTTTTGGTTTATTAGCAATATACCAATATATCCCACCTCATATGTACATGAGCAACTAAATATTCACCTAAACATTGATGCTATATGGAAATAGATATTTCCACAATAATCAGCGCCGCGCAATTGTACAAGAACCATAAAAAGGTTCGTCCGAAACAGCCTTTGATACACAGTGTAGTCATGCAGCCATTTGTTCTACATTTCGAAAGCATTTTATTTCTGTGTACATAATCATCTGATCTCAGGACATCACAACACCATTGTGTGAAGGAGTGTGGAGAAATTCCCAGAGCTGAAACACAATGAATTATGGGAAACATTGAGCTTGTGTGTCGGTGATCTCACCTTCAACTGCACCCCAAAATAAACCCCCGAGCTTCCTCTGGTCAGTGGGCCACGGAAACGAAGGTCAGCTTCTGCAAACTCTCTGGACTGGTTCCAGTAAACCCAAACCTCAGAGCCCAGCGCTAATGATGCCAATCTCTGGAGCCGGTGTGGTTTGGCCAGCAGTCTCAGACGCTCCTCCGGGTTACGGACGGGTTCCAGCAGACCGGCAAAATCAGCTCGTACCTCAGCGAGCACACGCGTGTCTATCTTTACCATGGAGCCATTATCAATGACCTGACCAGAAACAAAGAGCGATTGTGAATTCACCAGTTTACTTCAACTTGAGATAAATCAAAAAACAACTACATTTAAAGCAAATCACATATCAATAACCTCAAATAAAACCCACAAATTACAAAATAGTGAGATATAATGTTGCAAAATGTCAACTGTCTCTAAATATTTAGATTTTTACTCATGTTACAGTATATAGTGTCCACGTGATGTATAGTTTCTTACTTTGACCCACAGGTACTCCCCTCTTGCGCTCTTTTTCCCCCCTTCCTCCTGCTCCTGACACAGTTGCCCCCGCTGCAGGCGAATGGTTCCTTCCAGGTGGTCTTGCACTTTATAGTCGGACTCGACCACGTACATTCTCGGGGGGCGTCGTCTCCTGCCGTGATTCGCGTCGCCGGACATGATGACGACAATCCGTCCAGACCTGCGTCGACACGCAATAAAACTCATTTCTAGTCATAACACGAACATTTACTCTTTCAAACGAAAGAAAGACGATATAATGCATTTCACATGACAAACAAGAGACGAACCTCAAGATGCCTCCAACAAAGTTTAAAATTAGAACAGCATTTACACACGATTATAGTGAGAAAAGGTATTTCCTCATGCTTATAAACCTGAATAACAGCAGGTAAAAGTTTGGTCTACGTTATAAAGTCGTTTAAATAAGATAAAAACATACGACCCAAAGTTGTTTTAACTTACCGACGGTATCATCACCGTCCGATACCTTAAACACACCGAATCAAAAACGCAATAAATCCTCACTTCACCAAACTAGGAAGTGCGGTGACTGAATGATGAATGGGCCAATCAGACGCGAGGGTTTGCGGAGTGGGCGGGTCTTGTCTGTGTGGGAAATTCCGGGGGTTTATTTTGGTTTTGAACAAATTACTCTTTTGCTTCTTTCGGCGGATATGGTTCCGAGAATTTATCTCACATTATTCACACAATATATGTGTTTTCTTTGTAAGATCTTGAAGATTTTGGACTAAACCAAGCAGTTCTACATGAAGATGTACTGTAGCCTATTATTTACTGAAGTACTTTACTAGTGTTTGGAATCTTACTATAGTGAATATTAAAATATACTGCAATACTTATTACAGTTGATCAATTCACTATAGTTTATTTAAACCACAGAATACAATAGTATATGTGTAGGCCTACTAATATACAACTGTACATTTAAGTAAACTACAATTTACTAAAGTGATTACTAAAGTATACCAGAGTTGACACCATTGTACTAATGTATAGGAGGTGCATGTAACACATTTTTGGTTCCCAGAACGTTCCTCTAACGTTAGTTTTTGGTTCCCAAAACATTATTTTCCAAGGTTCTTTTTTGGGAACAAAAACTAATGTTAGGGGAACGTTCCCTAGCGTTGTAGAAACCATGAAACTAACGTTTAATTTCTCTTAAGATAACCACAAACAAACTTTAAAAAAACTTTCTGGGAACCAGAGACTAACGTTAGGGGAATGTTCCCAGAAGCTTAGCCTAAAATATTTTTCTCGGGTCTGTTTGGCCTCTCTACACGTCAGTTATGAGTAAATCTAGGGATGGGGAGCAGGGGCGCGCCACAAATTTTGGCCCCATGACAAAAGATCAAATTGGGCCTCTGTGCATCTGATGTCACCACATCTCTAGGATCTAACTGTCCCATCAAAAGCTTTACATAACTATTATTAAAGGCTTGCAACTGTCTTGCTTCTTGTAGTTCAGTACTAGTTCTAGCACAATATTTACTGCTGGTGATTTGTACATGTCTACATGTCTATTATGAAGTTCACTATTTGATGCAAGATTAAAAGCAACCATAAAATGTGCTGAAGTCCATCTTCTATAGTCTCAATGTATTATTATTGTAAAATTTGACTAAATAGAAATTCTCTTCACAAAATTATTATTATTTTTATTATTAATCAAAGATTTAAAAAAAGAAAAACGAACAAACTTATATTATATAATATATTAACTTTTCAATCAAAATAAATGAACATCATCCTCTCAAACAATGAAAACAGCAGATTTTTTAATTTAGCAGCACATATATGCCAACAAGAAAATAAAGTGGACATGTCAAATGGAATTTCCACACCAGGGTTAGAGCTAAAAAACAGATCATTTGATCACTAAAATCAAAAGGTTTTGAGGTTTGGAATATGGTCACAACAAACTAACAGTACCAGTGACATCAAATTAAAAGGTATGAATGAGAATAAAGGACTCCTGGACACCCAAAGCTTTCTCTCAGATAACAGCACTCACTGTTTCCACCTGTCCAGCATCCAGTACACAGTTTTTCATAATGATCAATATGTGAGAGAATAATTGTTATTAATGTGTTTGAATTTCTGTCATTAATAAATATTTCATTTTCTTTTTAATGGTAAAAAGAGCAAGAGAGAAATCCCTGTCATGATGGTAACTGTGATGTGATTGAACACAGTTATGAGGAGACTGTGGAGCTGCTGACTCATCTGTTGTTAAGTCTGCTAACAGGAGCACTGACAATGATTTACATTTACATTTAGTCATTTGGCAGACGCTTTTATCCAAAGCGACTTACAGTGCACTTATTACAGGGACAATCCCCCTGGAGCAACATGGAGTAAAGTGTCTTACTCAAGGACACACTGGTGGTGGCTGCTGGGATCCAACCAGCAACCTTTGATTTACCAGTTCAGTGGTTTAACCCACTAGACCACCATCTCCAATCAATTTAATATAAATATCTTGCTAGATGTTTCCCTGCACTGATTAAATGGTGATCAAATGAAGGCTAACACTAGTCTGTTACTAGACAACTTATTTCACTTTGGACATTAAGCCAACAGGTGAATAGCACTCACAGACTATAGACTACACACCTTTATTGTTGAAAAACTGGGTAACAGTTAAACACACTTTCCTTTGTCTTTCCTTTCTCACTTTCTCTCTTTCTCTTTTTGAAAACCAGATATTGATTTAATGTTACTTGACAACATTGTGGTCACTGTAGTTCTGGCGCATCTACAAACTGCAACTAAACACCGTCACAGAGAGCATTAAGACCGGACCAAACCATTTCATGCAGATACAGGGGTGGTCGGTCAATATGGATTTACATTCACATTTAGTCATTTAACAGACGCTTTAATTCAAACCGGCTTATAAAGAGTTAGGGAGCAACAAGTGATATGTCATACAGGAGCCATAATACATTAGGTGCCAATACAAAGTTACTGGTTTCAACTAAAGGTAGACCACTACCTGTTGAGAGAAAGGGTTATTGAGATTTTTTTATTTTTATTAATTTATTTGTCTGTCAGATTTTCACAGAAGAGTTGAGTTTTGAGTAGTTTTTTGAATGTTGTGAGAGATGTGGTTGACCGGACAGAGTTAGGAAGAATGTTCCACCAGGAAGGAGTTGTGAAGCGGAATGAGCGAGAAAGCGATTTACTCAGTGACGTGCACAGGAATTTTGAGGGGCAGTTGCTCTGACCTGAAAAAAAGGGCACCCCCAAAAAAACTGAAAAAAAACCTCACGGGCGATATGAAGGACTGAGAAAAACTCTGATTAATTAATCAATTCGCCTACACAGTGTCATGTCATCTTTATCACAGTGCAAAGTCTCTGTCTCACCTGCTGGTTAGCTTTTTCGCAGCCAACCCTGCAGTGATGTGCTGCTCTTTGCTGCCTCCCTGAATTTTCTCTCCCTCTCCTGAATCCGCCTCTTTTCAGTGGGCATCTTGGCTTCAAACAATACCCAAAATAGTGATAGCATTTAGGCATTTAACCTTTTTGAATAAAATAATTAATGTGATGCATTACTTCCATCATTCATTCTTCTTGCTAAAACGAAATGTGAGAAACTAACTATCAGCAAAAAAATAGTAGCCTATATCTGTCTTATTATTTAGGCTGAACGTGGCAAACTCAGCCTGGATTTATGAAGATTTTAATTCATTTCATAAAACTTGATGATGAAGATCGTTCGTTTGTTATACATCACAAACTCACCTTTTCTGACAACGTTGAGTCATCTCACCCGACAACCGCGACAATCTCCTTCTAGGAGCGCTCATGCAGGCTCAGCTCAGGTGCCGGTCGGATGCAGCGCTCAACCCATGTAAACAGAGTTTGCCCTTCCCCTACTGACTTTTAATTTCGGTGCCCGATTATGGAAGTGAATGATGCTTTGCGTTGTTTTTTATCTAGGACTACGTGAAATTCTGCATCCATTGTAAGATTTATTTTTTATTTTTTTCACCTCGGAAGGGCAACTAGAGTCGAGAAGGGCATATGGGCAGTTGCCCGGGCAACCTGAGCTACCCCCCCTGTGCACGTCCCTGGATTTACTGTCCTTATGAGACGGCAATACAAGACGCCGCTGGTTTTCTGAACGCAGGGATCTTGATGGGGTGTAGGGTTGCAGGAGGATGAAAGTAACCCGGTGCAGATCCAGTGATAGTCCTGTAGGCAAGTATTAGTGACTTGAATCTGATACGGACTTCGACGGGCAGCCAGTGGAGAGAGATGAAAAGGGGTGTCACATGAGCCCTTATGGGCTGTTGGAAGACGAGGCGTGCTGCTGCGTTCTGGACCAGCTGGAGCGGTTTGATAGTCTTTGCAGGAAGACCAGCAAGGAGAGCAATATGGATATGGATGTTTACTTTTTGATCAATGGAGATTTTAACTTTCACTGCCAAAAACAAAGAGATCATCAATTGTATTGTTACAATTATATATATATATAATGAATGATGCTGGTTTAATAGTTTTATATCAGTTATTACCTATTTTTGGGGCCCATCTGGAATTGTCCTAATTTCCCCCTCTATGCGGCGCCGGTGATGGAGAGTCTTTAAAACTCAGCATCAGCCAGGAAGTCACAAATCATATATTAAGTTATTGTTGTTGGGTTATTATTATACAATCAGAAAGGAGTAACTGGTCTGATAGCACAAAAAACTAAGTCACCTTGGATAAAAGAATCTGCAAAATGCATAAATGTGTGGAATATTTGTGCAGCTAACGAATGCAACAAGCACTGGACAGATTTGCCATTTCCAGTAGCCTGTATTACTTGATAAACTTATAAGCTAAATGCACAGCAAACTTACATAAGACAAGTTTTTCCGAGGGTTCAGAACTAAAGCATTTTGTGCTCACGAAAGACCCGTTAATAGAGCAGACTGTCCATAATAATGTATAGGGAACATAAACACTTGACAGCACATGATAGTAATTTTTTATGAAGTTTCAAAAGCTTTGTCAAGTAAAATCTGTCATGATTTGGTAATGAGGACCCATGTGCAGACAGCAGGCAGCAGCAAAAAATAACATTTATTTAACAAAACACAAACAAAACACCCGCGATGGGGGAGAGACAATGTGAGTATAAATGTATACAAAAAGCAAACCAAAAACTTCCCACGAGGGGAACAAAACAAGGGAACAGGGTAACACAAACTAAATGAGACTTTAACAGGACTAACACTAAATACATGAGACAAGGCAAGAGTATTGTGCAAGACTACTTACCAGACACGAGACACAGAGTAATACAAAATGAGCCGGCACAAGACAATGAACACAAGGGTATTAAACAGGGAGACAGACAAAAGATAATTAATGAGGAACAGGTGATGGGTGTTACACACAAAGGAAGGGTATAAAGACAAAAGGGCGGGAAACACAGACACGAGAAAGCACATGGCAAGCCAGTATATAAACAAAGCCATGTCTTTCTCACACAAAACCCAAGGCAATGCCATGACTCCACCACAAGACCAAGAATTAGCATGACATGATGGTGGAATCATGACAAAAATTATTAAATTCTTTCCTGTAGCTCAGTGGTAAGAGCATTGCGTTATCAACATGAGGTTGTGGATTCGATCCCAGGGGATTGCAAATACCTATGTATAAATGTTTAAGATAAAGCAATGTAACTCGCTTTGGATAAAAGTTTCTTCCAAATGCCTAAATGTGAAGGTAAATGTAAATGCCTCACCAAAAATCTGATCTTTCTGGCCGGCTACGGAGAAAATAATACGCATTTCTCGGGCGCGGGGCTGCAGCCTCCAGCGCAGTTTTTACCATTGATCGAAAAGGCTTTGTTTTTTGTGTTTATTATATTGTTTAAAGTTTGGGTCTGTTTGAAGCAGAAAACATTTAAAGTTGTAGTAAAATACAAATACATTTTTTTATTTTTAAATGACAAATCTACATTCTCTCTTTATGTTCAGCCAACAAAAAAAAATCCTTCAGTTATTTGTCAGGTAAACATGAATAGAATTGTTATGTCAACTTGGTTTATTAACAAAACATTTTGAGTTGTGTGGACTTTAGACCGCATGTTTTGAGAAAACTCATACATGCTTGTGATCGGTTGCCTTATGATTTTAAGTGTTGTCAACTTTTTTTTAAATGCAGCATTACATAATGTTTTTAATTTTACGAGTAATAAATTACGCTCTGAAATCTTGTTTTCAATACCACTCATTTAACCTTTATTAGGCTATGCATGTATTACTTCTAAAACAAAATATAATGCATAAATGGAAAAAGGTTATAGGCTACAAACAAAACGGGAATACATGCCAAGCTTGCTCATCTACACTCACCTAAAGGAACACCACACTAATACTGTGTTTGACCCCCTTTGGCCTTCAGAACTGCCTTAATTCTACGTGGCATTGATTCAACAAGGTGCTGAAAGCATTCTTTAGAAATGTTGGCCCATATTGATAGAATAGCATCTTGCAGTTGATGGAGATTTGTGGGATGCACGTAGCTCCCGTTCCGCCACATCCCAAAGATGCTCTAGTGCAGGGGTTTTCAACTGGTTCTGTGCCAGGGACCACCATTTTGACTACCAAGTAATCGGCGGCCCACTATTGTGTGTGTGTGTATGTACCAGGGTTGCCAGGTCCAAGAAATATTTAATTATATGCTCATAACCCCTCAAAACCCAGCCAAAAGGAATGAAAACTAGCCCAATTTTTTCCCTGTGTCGAAGTAAACAATTCCCTAAAGACGTTTCTATTGCCATATTTCTTTATCTGAAGGGTTTCCTGGGTATTGTATATATCGTTTTGTTCTGTTGAACACAAAATAAGTTTTGGGATATTTAGGAAAGCAAACAATTCTGGGTCATGTTTGACTACCATTCATTTTTTTCTGCTATGGTAGTCAATGATGCCAAAGAATTTTCAGCAGCTAACATTCTACCAAATATCTTTGTGTTCAACCGAACAAATAAATGTATACAGGTTTGGAACAACTAGAGTAATTCATAACAGAATTTAAATTTTTGGATGGAGTTTCCCTATAAAAATATCCCACATCTGCCACGCACGCAAATGGACGAGAAACATGTTTTCTCTTCGTAAGACATTCAGAAACTTGCTTAAGAAATAAGGATGGTAACATTTATTGCATAATGTATAATGTGTACAAGCACGTTAATGTTTAAGTTGTTCTAGACTGCGTATAGCGTTGCTGAAACGTGATGTTTGGCAGCCGGAAGAATCAAATGTTGTACAGTCATGAGTGATTTCTTTCATTGTGCAACGAGACATTCACCTGATGAAACATTGATAAAAACATCATTCGGATGCTCTGTGTCTAATACCACCGCTAATTTCTCCTCTTTGGTTGAGCTGAGCTCCCGCGTTCCTCCCTGTACTGTAGCCTGTCTGTCAGACTCGTTCTCCACACTTTTGAGAACAGGCCGGTCCTGGAGTTGCCAGGTATT
This sequence comes from Triplophysa tibetana, assembly GCA_008369825.1. Taxonomy (NCBI): domain Eukaryota; kingdom Metazoa; phylum Chordata; class Actinopteri; order Cypriniformes; family Nemacheilidae; genus Triplophysa; species Triplophysa tibetana. Next base: position 38,064,982 of record CM017895.1, read on the forward strand.
CACTCGGTGTTTAATACACAATAAGAAACTCATCAATTATCATTTATCCTTAGAATATAAATAAACATTTTGGCGGCCGCAGTACATTATGAAAGCAGCCCAAAAACTCGAATCCTGCGGCTCCATCATTTTTCCCGCAACTGCATTCTCAAAATAGCCCAATTGTGCGGGAAAACCGCGACCCTGGCAACACTGGAATGTACGTATATGTACATATATGACGTTGGGGACGCAAAACATAACGTTAGTAAAGCATAAGATAGACCTGATAGGTGCAAGCTAGCCTATCCTGTGTCAGTTTGAATCTCAACTCAAACTCAAATTATTTTAAATATTTTCATTAAATTTAGTATTCACACCAACGCGCAAATATTCTGGAAATGTTTGGAAAAATAAATTATGGAAAAAAAGTGATTTTAATGGTGAAATTAGGTAGGCTGGAATGCATGTCACGGACCACATGCAATGCCGCTGCGGACCACCGGTTGAAAACCCCTGGTCTATTGGGTTGAGATCTGGTGACTGTGGGGGTCATTTTAGTACAGTGAACTCATTGTCATGTTGAAGAAACCAATTTGAAATGATTTGAGCTTTGTGACATGGTGCATTATCCTGCTGGAAGTAGCCATCAGAGGATGAGTACATGGTGGTCATAAAGGGATGGACATGGTCAGAAACAATGCCCAATTGGCACTAAGGGGCCTAAAGTGTGCCAAGAAAACATCCCCCACACCATTACACCACCAGCATAATTGCATTAATGAGAAATTGAACAGGTCAAGTTGTGTCACGATTGCCTCAGAATTCACCAGGCAGCTGACTGGATGGGCCTGACTGCCAGGTGGCGTGGCCCGGGTCCCTCCCCTTGATACGCGCCTGGTTGCTATGCTTTATCTTTTTACTTCAGACATTGATTATGAATGTGTAAACACAACAAACACTTGCTTTATATGCAAAACTTTAATATACGCCAACATGCATTCAACGCCACATATTAAATACATAAATACAAACCGACGTTAATAAATAAATAGATGCACAAGTAGCAAAATAGTCTTTGTTTTAGATTCCTAAATTAATTTAAAGCACCTTGGGAATTGAGAAAAGTTGACTACGCTGACTTTAAAGTGCCAAGACCAAGCTAATCTAGTCCCCTGTTTGATTTGAATTGAATGATCTGAGTTTAAGCGCTAAATGTCAGAATTGTGTTCAAATGTAACATGTATTACACCTTGTGTAGATTTTATCAACACCATCAAGTGCTTTAAGTTAATTTTCATACATCCTGCTGTGTGGGTGGAAAATTGTACTTCCATGCTTATTTTGCGCATACACAACGTTTGCACATCAGGTCCATATATAAGTGTGCCATATCTTGAGTGCAGTCTTTGATAAAGCGATGCTTGCTTGACTAAAGTGTTTGATTCTGGACTGAAGTGTCAGTGTTGATGAAGTATGTGGTCAGCTCTCCTTTTCCCTTCACATTGATCACTCCTCTCAAAGTCACTCCATAGCCATGAGTTTGAGCCACTTGTGCTGTTTCTGCGGTCACCTGAAGGGGGCAGCACACGGTCATTCACTGTCACTTCTACAATACAATATACAGAGGCCATACATGTTGCATCACACTATCGGAGGTACACCAGCCATGAAATACTCAACCTGAATTTTATCCAGGACTCCAGTGCTGTCCATTCTGCTGGCCACGTTAACAGTGTTTCCCCAGATGTCATATTGAGGCTTGTGTGCGCCAATAACCCCTGCAATCACTGGACCGTGGTTTATACCTGAAGGAAACCAAATCAATTCACAAAGTCCAATCAGTCAGAAAACGTATTATATGGAAATCAGATGTCAGTTCTCTTAAGAGGTGATTTCCCTTGAGCACACATTTGAGACTTAAATGAAACATAAATGAGGTTTTAGCATCGGATGTCCTGAGCTATGAAAAAGCAACATGTGATCAATAATCAAAGATCAGAAGCATAAATTCAATCAGGTTTGTTGGGACATGAGTCACTAGCGTATGAAGGGCAGTGTTGTGTGAATGTGAGCAGTACCGATCCTCAATTTAAAGGTGTTAAAGGAGTGCATGTTAATATTCTCCAGACGTCCCATCAGAGCAAGAGCGAAGTCCAGCATGCTTCGGATGTGATTGGAGGATGACTCGATGGCCTGTAAGACGTCAGACTGATGAGAATCACCCCTGACACGCCCCCTTTACACAACCGCTCTGATTGGTGAAGCCGTCTTACCTGTCGCTCCTCTGCATTCGCAGGATTGGTCAGTCCGGCTGCTGCCATGTAAGTGCTGCCAATGGTTTTTATCTTTTCAACAGCACTGAACTTTGGCTTGTTAAGAAGCTACAGTAGCAAAAAGATGATTAAAAAAATGTCAGTGAGAGACATATAAAAGATAGAATACATAGACAGACGGAATAAGAGAGAGAGAGAGAGAGAGAAAGAGAGAGAGAAAAATGAAAATAAAGACAGGGAGACTGAGACAGAAACACAGAGAGACGGAGAAAGGCAGATATCAAAAGACAAACTGAGATAAAAACAGACATACAGACAAAGTGACAGACAGACAGAGTGAGACAGACAGACAGAGTGAGACATACTGTCAGACAGACAGAGTGAGACAGAGACAGACAGAGTGAGAAAGACAGACAGAGAGAGTGAGACAGACAAACAGAGAGAGTGAGACAGACAGACAGACAGACAGACAGACAGAGTGAGACAGACAGAGAGACAAACAGGGTGAGACAGACAGAGAGACAGAGTGAGACAGACAGACAGAGTGAGACATACTGTCAGACAGACAGAGTGAGACAGACAGACAGACAGACAGTTGTGTACCTCATCAAAGTCTGAAATGATCTCGTTGAGTAAGAGAGTGAGAAAGACAGTGAGACAGAGTGAGACAGACAGAGAGACAGACAGAGTGAGACAGACAGACAGTTGTGTACCTCATCAAAGTCTGAAATGATCTCGTTGAGTAAGCGCAGACACTCAAGTCCGCCGTTGTTTTCGTTGCTTTCATTATAAAACTCTTTATAAAACTGCGGCACAGATGCAAACAGAACACACACACACTCACAGGACTTGGCGTACAGATCCTGAAACACACCCAAGACACATAACTGATGAGAACACATCATCTGTGTTCTGAGTTTATTAGCGTCTTTGTTTGCGTGTTGTGTTACCTGGTTGGGGACGTCTTTGCCTATGAAGAAGTCTGTGATGTGACCCGGCAGTAAGTTCTGCAGCAGGAGCTTATTCACATTCTTGGTCGTCTCCATTTCCTCAGATTCTCTTTTAAAACATTTCTCCAACAGAAACTCTGTTCTGCTGCCTAACTCATCCTGACACACACAATACAAACACACATTAACATATAAACAAATATAACAGTGTTGTGAATTCCCTGCTTCCCCTTTAAGAATATTGTATTTCATCAGTGTGACGCTTGAGGTTACGAGGTACGTGATGTATGTCATGCAGTGTTTCTAGTGCAGGCGGATTTAGCGCAGCGACGTATTCATAGCTAAGCAGACGCAGACGCAGATGTCCGTCAGCAGACTAGCTCTCGTTCCGTTGTAATGCGCTAATAAAGTTTATAATACAGTAAGTTTACATTTATGTTTGCTAACAATGGCACAGTTTGTGTAGTGTGATTGCGATCTGTCTGAATATTGATGTTGGTTACGAGATAACGTTTATGTCTACACGTGCACCTACAGCATATTAGCCCGCTAACATGGTGGCTCGTGCTAAACAAATGTGTCTTGTTATTTAATGTTCTTGGTGCTCTGATACTTGTCAGTAAGCAGCATTATTACTGTCTGTGTGAATGTTCTATATTGTCATACAAGTCAGATTTCAAAACTATATTGCCTAGCGCTATGTAACTTGTTATGAGTAGAATGGACAAGCCTTGGTTAAGATTGTCTATTTAAATAATGCACATGTTGTTTATTGAATTTGTAATTTAAGTTGTGATCTCATTTAACTTATTTAGATATTGACTTCTGTTATTTTATATATTTCAGAAACTACCTATATACATACTTGTCTGCCTACCTTCCCTTCGTAAGTCGCTTTGGATAAAAGCGTCTGCTAAATGACTTGATGTAAATGTATATATGGTCAATAGTGCAATAAACGGCTAAACTCAATCCGATGTCTCCAACTTCCTGATCAGATCAATACCTTAATCACCAGTTTTCTGTGGGCAATCCACCACAAACACACACACACACACACACACACACACAAACTCTTACCTGACGCACAAGAATGAGAGAAGTGAGGTAGAAGATGACCAGCCAGATGCCCGCCATGATCTTTGGCTCTTTGAGAACTCCTGGACTGATAGAAGAGTTAAACACAGAGTCACTTTACATGTGTGAGAAGGTGTGTGTGTGTGTTTGTGTGCTCTTACGTGCTGTTGTTTGTGTAGAGTTCTTTCATGTAGCAGTCTGATAGCGGTGCGTAGACGTGAAGGAAGAGCGCGAGGTACACGACCACAGCCAGAGTCAAGAGAAACACTCTAACAGACACACACACTCGCACAAACACAATCACACTCAACATCGCCAACAGACAACAATACACATAATACTGCACACACACACAGACACACACACACGTGAAGAAAGGAACATGTTATTTATTACTATAAGATGTTATTTATTGTTTGTGTTTTGAATATTAACTATTTGTGTGTGTGTTTGTGTGTGTTTGTTTGTGTGTGAGTGTGTGTGTAAATAATGTCAGTACCATAGTTAAACTCACCGGATAAGTGTAGAGATGGAGTTTGTTCAGTTCTGTTGCATTATGGGCTATATTTAAGCACTTATCAGCCGGGATTGAAATCTACGAAAACAAACACACATTAACTACACACTGTACACAAGATTTCTACGAACCTGTGTGTGGATGTGTTTACTCACAATGTTGAGAAATGCCATGAGAAGAGTGATGAGCACACAGAGAAACACCAGCAGGAGCCGCAGCGCCGCCCTTGTGGCCACACCATCTGACAGCGATGACACCCAGTGCATGCTGGGAGGAATCTTCGAGTTCCAGCGCTGACGCACACAAACGTACAATATGTTACACACCAGAATGACACAATGTTCTTACTAGACCTGTCAAATGATTACTGCAGAATAAAAGTTAGTTTTTTATTTATATATATATGTGTCTATATGCTGCGCATATTAATTTTGTTAATGAACACATACACACATTTACACATAGTAGGAAAATTGTATTTATAATTTCTTTGTTCCGATGAACACAGAGAAAGATATTTGGAAGAATGCGTATAGCCCAACAGATCTTGACACTCATTGACTCCCATAGTAGGAAAAAAAACTAGAACAAGAACAAACTGCTCTACATTCTTCAAAATATCTTATTTTGTGTTCAACAGAACAAAAAAAATATTGAGTCATTTTTCCTACAATGGGAGTCAATGGGTGGCAATATGTGGCGAGATCTGTTGGCTATACGCATTTTTCCAAATATCTTCCTGTCTGTTCAACTGAAGAAAGACATTCATGCACATTTGAAACCACTCGAAAGAGAATAAATGTTGACAACATGTTCAGGAGTTTTTTTTGTTTAGACAGGTGTGTATAGGTGTAGGCGTCTGAATTTGAGACTCATTCTCGTTGACGTCACCTTTAGGAGCTTAGTGCAGACCACCAGCAGGATGAGGATCTGGACAGGGAACGTCGCTCCGTACGACACCGCCAGAAGAAAATTTCTGTATAAAGACAACGAGAGAAACATCAAACTCATGCACTTCCACTTCATTGAATGACATTTCAAGGCTCCGTAAGAACTCTTGAGATGAAGTCTCTAGGGAACGTCCTGAGAACATGTCTGAGGCTTGACGGGTTAACGTGATTCACACCAACAGGATGTTTAGCAATAAGAAATGATGTCATCGCCAACATGATGACAATTGATCTTGTCACAGACGACACTCACTTTTCTGAGATCAACATCTGAACCACAAACAGAGAGATGAAGATGACGGCCAGACACCCGACGGACCGATGGAGACCTCGGACCTCGCTGAAAGAATACTGACAACACGCCAATCACATGACTTCACATCCACCAATGAAACCTTTCATCAACGTATAAAAACACACACACACACACACACACCTGTTTCTCCAGCTGTAGACTGTTGAACAGCAGCGTGAGGCAGTTGATTTTCTCTCGTCTCCTAACATGAAAATTGATGAGTGACAGTGTTGATGAGAAAGCGTTCATGATGGTGAATGTGGCAAATGTTTTTCTCTCACCCTTCGTCTTCTAGAGCGTCTAATGTTTCCACGGGTCCGCTTTCTAGGACTGGGGAAGGTCTGAGGAAAATAACAGACAACAGCTGCAAAACCTGAAGGCCTTACCAGACAAACATGAGAAAAGTTTGTTTTTCACCTGTGAGAGGAGCGCAACTTTGTTACAACTAAAGTTGTATCAGCGAGCGCATCTGTCTCCTGTTCACCAGAAACGAAAAAAGTGAACAAACATCGTTCATGCAACGAGCAGACGGAACGTGTAAGTATTTCGTAAAAAGTGTTCGATGAAAGGCTAATGTAGAGTCATGATGATTGACACTTACTAGAGCGGGCTGCGGTTGGTTGATTCCACCATCGGATGTGGGCGGAGCCGTGAGTAAGGGGTCTGATTGGTTGAGCTCAGAAAACGGGTTGACGGTTTTCCAGTTCTTCAGATACTGCGACATTCTCACGGACGCTCTGAGCTTCGGTATGTTCTTCACCTTCAGTTCATTAGTCTGCCCCCCACAAAAACATTCAATTACCAGTTTTGTAAGTAATCAGTTACTGTAAGTTAATTATTTTTCCTTAGGAAAAGTAAAGTAAGGGATTACTCTTCTTTTTCCTGTAATTAAATTACAGTTAATTCTGATTTAATTAAAATTGTAATTGTAATAATTGTAATATATTCAATTGTGGAAATGACTTCAATATTATAAGTCTAAATTTAAAATGTGTCCTTTTCACCTTTATATACTTTGGCCAGTTGATAACAATAATTTATGTAGTTATTTACTAATTATTTGAATGAATTAAAAGAGCCGTTTCATGTCTATCTTTGAATCACTGAACTAATCAAGGTTGACATAACATATAGAAAGTCATAAGTAATAAGTAATTAAACACTCTTTGAAGAGAGTCATTTGTACAATTATCTTATTACACTATTTAATTAGCATTAGTAACTAGTAATGGATTACCTTTTCAGAGTAATTTACCCAACACTGTCAATGACTCACTTTAACATTTCAAAGATCCAAATCACTTGAGTAAAATGTTTTGAAGGTCTTGCAGGCGGAACCAATTAATGTATTTTATAACAAAGCAACGATTTCATTTAGCAATGTTGTTTTTGATATGGACGACTTTAAATCAATGTCAAATTGATTTATTAAAGGGACACTTCACCCAAAAATTCTGTCGTCATTTATTCGCCCTCTTATCATCTTAAACTTGTATAAATATCTTTGTTCTGTTAAACACAAAAGAAAATATTTGTAAGAACGTCCGAACAGATCTCACTCCACATTGAAATTTATTTTCCCTACCATGGCATTAAATGGGGAATGAGATCTGTCTGGTGGCATTCTTCCAAATATCTTCCTTTGTGTTTCTCATAAAAAATTATAAATAGTCAGGTTTGGAACAACCGGAGGGCGAGTTAGTAATGACAACATTTTCATTTTTAGGTGAACTGTCCTTTTAAGGATTTTCAGTCACATCGTTACTCTCTAAGACACACTTCCATACTATTCCATTGTCTCGACGAGGTGACTTTTGACTAGAGTTGTACATTTACTTCTCCATTACGTAATAATTGTACACTTATTGAGTGAACAAAAGATTATCCAATATAATTTGCAACTTAATCAATCACAATCACCTTAGGTGGTGTATATGGATCAATCACTAGATAAGTTTTTCGTCCCATCAATCGCGAATCCCGACTTCCTGCGTTTCCGTCCTCCACCGCATATTTCCCGTCCAGATGAGCCAGCGTCTCTTCGGTGATGTGAACTCTCCTGTGACACAAAATAAAAGTCTCAAAATAACAAGTGAAGACTTTAGAAGCGAAAGCATTTACATCTAAAATGGCTTTTTTATCAGGCTCCTACGTTTATTTTCGGTGATTTCACTCTAATGGCAATAAATGCGTTACAGTAAATAACTTTGACCATAAACATCAGAGGCTGATAAAAATAAACACTTTAGAAGAACCATATCAGCTCTTCACTTGATTTAAACTCACACGAGCCTTATGCACACATAAGTTACTGCTGTCCAGTGTTGGGTAAGTTACTCTGAAAAAGTAACTAATTACCAGTTACTAGTTACATATTCAGCAGTGTAATTAGATTACTCTACAAATGACTCTCTCCAAAAAGAATTTATTAATTATTACTAATTACTTTTTATATCACATCAACCTTGATTAATAAGCATAACCTTGACTCTTAATTCATTCAAATAAATACTATAAAACTACTTATACCATGGTTTGTTTGAATACTGGATTCTGATTGGCTGGAAGGTGTGCATTAAGTGCTTGTATTGCACCGGTAGATTCAGTCAGTTAGATTACATTTAAAATGAACTGTCAATATAATTGTCGGTTTCACCTGTATGATCTAAAATGACATTGTTAAAATCAATAAAAGCTTTAACTTGGCAAATAACCATGGTATAAGCGGGATAATCCATAGCTAGCCGTGCATTTAAGGATTTTAATGCACTTCGCGGAGGCATCTGGTGGTTCTTCACCTCCATGTCATGCATTAAAATCCTTAAATGCACGGCTAGCTGTGGATTATCCCTTGTGAGACTGATACATTAATTAATGCATTTTAAAGTGAGACTTTGAATTTTGGTGTCATGTCCACTATGTTAACATCACACGCTATTTAGTGTTATTTATTAATTAAATTACAGAACACATAGGAGTAATCCCTTTCTTTACTTTTAAAAGGAAAAGTAATTAAATAACATTAACCAATTACTTCGTAACTAGTTACACACAGTGTTGGATGTAAATAGTTACTAAGTAATGAGTTAATTACTTTCCCTTTGAAAAAGTAAAGTAAGGGATTACTCTAATCTTTCCTTTAATTTAATTACAGTTACTGTAATTTAACTAATTACTTTGTGTAATATATTGAATGTGTGTGTGCTTTAGTGGAATTGACATGAAAATTCAAAGTCTAATTCTGCTAACGCATGGATTTCATACAGACATTGGAAGCCAAGCGATGTCATACCCTGGCACTCCCCCTGACTCCATGTGATTGGCTAGAGTCACGTCATCTGACCAGACGTCATACTGCCATTTCTGTAGTCCGATGACGCCGCAGAGAACGTTTCCGGTGTGAACGCCGACTCGCATGTTGATGTTAACCTCCGTGGCTTCCCTCAGTTTACTGCAGAGGTCAAAGGTGAAGGTTAAACGTCACACTCAGACCTACAGCCGAACTACATCATCAACATTTCTGCACAGTTTGAATGGACAGGATTCAAACTCACTTTATGGCCGTGCACATGTCCAGACCCATCTGAACACAGTTGCGAGCGTGCTGAGGGATGGGGTCCGGAAGACCTGACACGCAGTAATAACAGTCACCCAGAATCTTAATACGCAAGCAGCCGTTCTTCTACAGAGAGAGAGAGAGAGAGAAACACCTGACAGCAGGTGTCAGCAGACAAACACATGACCTCATGAACAGGAAGTGTATCGAACCTTTGCCGTGTCGTCAAACCGGCCGAAGAGTTTGTTGAGAATGCCGACCAGTTCCTCGGGCTTGCAGCTGCTGGAGAGCTGCGTGAAACCCACGATATCAGCGTACAGAATACTGCCAACACACACACACACACACACAGGTGTTGAAAATAACACGTGTGTTATAAGCGTTGTTATGAAGACACTGAGTAAACGTGTGTCACACACCTGACGTCTTTGTGTTGTCTGATGTAAAGACTGTGGAAATTGGCTCGGTTCTCCTCAGAATCCTTCGCCGTCAGACGCATGACGATTTCTGTCTTCAGCTCCATGGCGATGTACCGCGGTAACACCGAGAGCAAGAGATGCTCCTGCCAAAAGAGTTGATGGGTCAAAGATACATCGCCAAAAAACAACATATTTCAGGACATTAACATAGATTAATAGGTCAAATAAAAATGATCTACAGAAGCATTAAAGAGGTTAAAACCCATCTGGACTGAAGAAGTCAGACGTCTAGAATGTGTGTGTACCTGATCACATTTCTGTTTGGCTTGTGTTGAGCGATTTTTGCTGAAATCTTCTCTCTTCTTGCTGGAGTTTCTGCGTGAACATTCAGT
>CM017895.1:38075492-38375492 GCA_008369825.1 Triplophysa tibetana
GAGAGAGAGAGAGAGTTCCGTGATGAACAGTCACACTTTTTGTGAGCTGCAGAAATATAATGAAAATGTAAGAAATTGACCTTTTAATACAGACAACTGATAGTTTAAATAGAACCTGATCACCACTAGAGCAACATTTTGAACATTTTGAGCAGATTTTTCTTTATCCCGCCTCGAGCGGAGACCATTTTCAAATTGGGGCCTGTGTGGAGATCATTAACAGACTGAGTTTCAGAGGAGGAATCAACTGGATCATTGGAGAAGAACTTGAATGAACTTTTGATGCCATTGGATGTTTTCCTGAAACGGATCCTTGTCCTGTCTTGAGCTGAGACCCTTTAGATCGAGACTTATATGAAGTTGGACACAGACTGAACATCAGAGGAGGTATAGACTGAACTTTTGAAAAGGAACTTAAACGGACATAATTTATTTCTTTTGGAGATTTATTTGGATGAAAGTGGACATTTTGATCTTGTTTCGCTGTCTATATTTATCAATATTATTAGGATTTTGTGTTTTTAAGCTATATAAACACATATAGTTAGCAATAGGAATTTTGAAAACAAACAGATCAACAGTTTTTTTCAGTTGAGTGTTTACATTCTAAAGTCAGCCATGGCAACAGCATCAGACTGGCCCCGCCCCTTTGTCTACTCTCAGAAGAGCTCTGAACACTCAAAGCAGATCCAGAGACAGAAACAGATTAGGGAGAATCCTGAAACATTGTTTGCTGACAATGATCACAATACTATGAGTAACCTGCTCTTCTACACTGAAAACAGCTCTTTATGGCACACTGCTTTCTGTCAACACTTCACCTTCATCACAAAAAGAGGCATATGTAAAGGCAGACAGATCTTGATATTTGAAGATGAAGAAAGAAATGAAGATTCAAGAATTCTATCGCTGAACATCTATCAAAATGGCACTGTCATGATCCAAGGATCAGATCCAGCCCTCCGTTCATTTATAGTGGACTTAACAGAAATGAAAAAGCAGTCACAGATAGAAACAAGCTCCATACAAAAACATGAAGATCTTACTACTGACTCTTCACTTAAACACATCCAACATACAACAACAACTACAACAGCCTTAACTCAGTCTCCCATGTCAAAAATGAAAGAACATTTCTCACTCCTGGAGATGGATATGGTGGAACTAAAAGAATTCATATTGTCCGAATGTCTGAATGATAACAGCAACATGGAGCAACTTAAAAAGAATATAATGACTCTAAGACAAGAGGTTGAAGACTTACAGAGAAACAAAGAACAGATGTCAAAGGAACTACAACAAACCAAAGATGAACTGAGAGAAATGAAGTCAATTATGGGAAAACAATTGATAGAAATTAAATCAGAAATGCAGGAAGAGCTTTTTATCTTTAAATTAGAACTCCAAAAGAAAGATGAATTGATAAACAATATGAAGGAACAACTTTCTCAGGTTTACACAAGAAGAGAATCTTCTGCTAAACACCCGACCTGTTCAGTAATCCTCACGGACAATCATCAGTCACGTCAGGCGGATGAAAGTCAATCCACACCAGAAGACCACAGCAGCGCTTCAGACAACACTACTGAAACAGAAGCTCTTATTCTGATCGACTCCAACGGGAAATACGTCAACCAGAAACTCTTATTCCCAAAAATGAAAGCACAGAAGTTCTGGTGCCCAAACACAAGAAAGGCTCTTCAGATCCTGTCTGATAATAATCTGAATGAAACCTACAAGCACATCATAATCCACACAGGGACCAATGATTTAAGAGTAATGGAAGGTCACGTGGCTCCTGCACTCAGAGAGGTGGCCATCAAAGCTTCAGAAAGATTCCCTGACACTAGAATAACCATCTCCACGCTACTGCCACGGAGTGATGTGCCATTTCATGTGATTCAGGGAAACAACGCAGAGCTCTCCAGAAGTTGTGCACTTATTCCAAATGTTTACCTCGCATATCATAGAGACATTCGGCCTCATCATATGTATGACCATGTGCACCTGAACAAGCAAGGAGTACAACTCTTCACAAGAGTGCTGAAAAACTCAGCACTTAACAAAAGAGAATACAACCGAAATCCACAGAGCAAGAGCAGATCACAGACAGAACGAAACATCCACCCTTCATCAAAGAGCAGAGAGAACTCAACTCGTGGATCTACATCACAACCAAAGAGCTACGCCGCAGCCGTCCAACAGACACCGAACCCTGCCGCTGATGAACTCAACCAGATAAGACATCTACTCAACATCATCTGCTCCAAACTCGTGAAATAACTCACACACACACTTTTATTATCTATGAAGTCATTTAAAATTAGTTGTTGGAATATACAAGGTTTGCACTCTTCAACTTTTGGAAATAAGACAATAGACAAAGATTTACTTAGCAGTATAAAAGATGTAGACATTGCAATATTTCATGAGACCTGGTGTCGGAGTAATGAGACTTTGCATTGTCCAAGAGGTTACAGAGAAATCATTGTACCATCACTAAAAAAATCCCAAATAAAATGCGGCCGTGATTCAGGAGGAATACTAATATGGCACAAAGAGAATATAAAACATCTGATAAAAACGGTCAAAATTGAAAATTCATTAATATGGCTAGAAGTAAAATCTATTATACCCCAGAGTAATCTTTACATCTGTGCAGCTTATCTTCCACCTCATGATTCTCCATATTACCAAGAAGAATGCTTTCTTAACCTACACAAAGACATCCTATACTTCCAGTCCAAAGGAAATGTTGTTATATGTGGTGACTTAAATGCAAGGACTGGAAGAGAAATGGATTATGTTAATACCACAGGTAATGATCATATATTTGGGGACATCATGCGCCAGTCAACACCCGTCTTTACTTCAAGAAACAGCTGTGACAATGTCATCAACAGAACTGGGAAGCAGTTGTTAAAGCTTTGTAAAGGTCTAGGGCTGTACATCATAAATGGCAGAACCAGAGGAGATTCTTTTGGTAGATTTACTTACTGCTCCAAACTAGGAGCCAGTGTGGTTGATTACTCATTGACAGATATTGAGCCAAACTTTATTAATGCATTCACAGTCCGACCTCAACTTCCAGTTTCTGACCACTGCCAAACACTGCTTTACCTGAAGCAGTCGTTTGATGGAGTCAGAACATCAAACAAACAGGAAAAACTGTTTCCGTTAAAACCCAAGTTCGTTTGGAATCAATCTAATGTCGAACATTTCAAAGAAAACATGAGCAGCCCTGAAATACTAAAACTGCTGGATGAATTTATGTCCAGAGAGTTTACCCCAGATACCAATGGTATAAACTCAGCTACACACGATCTTAATTATATATTGCAAACATTGGCGACTATATCTAACATGAAACAACAAAACAATCATAAAACACATAAAAAAAGAATTAAAGAAGATGTTTGGTTCGATAAAGAATGCAAATGTACCAGAAAAGAGCTTCGCCAGCTTGCTAATAAGAAACATAGAGATCCAACAAATCAGACACTTCGGCTCAACTACTCGAATTGTCTGAGAAACTATAAAAAACTTATTTGTAACAAAAAAGATAAATATTATGAAGCTAGAATTGAGGAAATTGATGAATCCATTGACCAAAACAATTTTTGGAATCTCTTTAAAAAATCTGAAAGCCCCAAATCAGACATATTACTAAAGAGCAGCACAATTTGGAGCTCTTACTTTAAAAACCTTTATCAAAAAATGAAACCTACAGACCTCAATCAGCCCCAAATAGAAACAAAGGAGAAATTAGAAGATCTAAAGAAAACAATTAAAAAATACCAAAACCCATTAGACACACTCATCGCAACTTCAGAAATAACACAACACATTCAAAATCTTAAACTCAAGAAAGCATGTGGACAAGACAACATTAGTAATGAAATGCTGAAACACAGCGGCCCTTCTATAATTCAAGCCCTAGAAAAACGATTTAATCTGGTGTTAAGGTCTGGCAACTTCCCTGAGACCTGGTCGGAAGGACTCATCACCCCTATTTATATAAAAGGAGATAAATTTGAGCCCAATAATTACCGGGGAATTTGTGTGGGCAGTAATCTTGCAAAGCTTTTTTGTAATATAATAAACAGCCGAATAGTTACATTTCTGACAAAATACAACATCCTAAATAAATCACAAATTGGCTTTCTTCCAAAACAACGGACATCAGACCACATCTACTCTCTCCATACTCTAATCAACAAAAATCTTAGGGGCAAACAAAGAAAGATATTTTCATGTTTCGTTGATTTAAAAAAAGCTTTCGACTCTATTTGGCATGATGGTTTATTATACAAATTATTAAAAATTGGAATCGGTGGAAAAACATTTGACATTATTCAGTCCATGTATGAGAACAGTAGATGTGCGGTCAAACTTGGAGATTTCAGAAGCATTTTCTTCCAGCAGGGTCGTGGAGTGAGACAGGGATGCGCTCTGAGCCCAACCCTGTTTAATATCTACATAAATGATCTGGCTGAAACTCTGGAACGCTCCAGTATCCCAGGACTTACTCTGCATGATTCTGAGGTTAAATGTCTGCTCTATGCAGATGATCTGGTGCTGTTATCCCCAACAGCAGAGGGACTTCAGAAGAGCCTATCCCTGCTGGAACAATACTGTGAAGAATGGGCTCTGACAGTGAATCTAGACAAATCCAGAGTCATGGTGTTCCAAAAGAAGGCCAGATCTCAGGGAAACAAACACCAGTTCATTTACAGAGGAGAAGTCCTCCAACACACCACTAGCTACATGTACCTGGGCATTGATGTGTCAGCATCCGGGTCTTTTGCTCTGGCAGTAAAAGCTTTAAGTGAAAAAGCTCGTAGGGCATTTTATGCCATAAAAGCACGATTTGGCAAATTAAGCTTACCAATTAAAACATGGTTAAAATTATATCACGCAATCATTAAACCAATTCTCTTGTATGGAAGTGAAGTCTGGGGACCAACATTAAATTTTCAAAATTGGGATAAAAGTATGTTAGAAAAAACCCATTTGGAATTTGTTAAGAACATCCTAAAAGTAAACAAAGGCACACCTAACCATGCCTGTAGAGCTGAAATAGGCTTATACCCCCTAAACATTGAGATACAAAAACGAGCTCTTCAGTTCTGGCATCATCTCAACCAATCCCATTCAGAATCCATTCAATATAAAGCCTTACTTGCTAATGAAAGCCCAACAGTATCTCATCCTCTAAACATACTCACAGCCCAGCTAATAAATGAAACTCAAGCTAAATCTGACTCGAAACACAACCCGGAAATATACAAAGAGACTGACAAACATCTCAAGTTTAAATATGATGAAAAATTAAAAAAAGAATTCGACCTCCACACCAAACTCCAGTGTTATTCTGCCCTGAATAGAACCACCAAACTGGCAAACTACTTGTCAATAAAACAACTTCAAGAAAGACAAATCCTTTCAAAATATCGTCTCTGTGACCATGATTTAGAAATAGAAAAAGGAAGACATAAAAAATCCTGGATTGTAAGAGAAGAAAGACTTTGCAGACACTGTGACCTAAATCAAATAGAGGATGAGAAACACTTTCTTCTTGTTTGTCCTAAATACACCACTACAAGAGAAACATTTTTTACCCAATTTGAAGCATTGAATCATTCATTTAGTACTATTAGTGATTCAGAGAAACTCCACTATCTACTTGGAGAAGATGATAGGGCAGCCAAACTAGCTGCAAAATATGTATATACTATTCACCTTATACGAAAAGGATAATTCATAAAATGTGTTTTATTTTACGAAAAAATGTATTTTACTGATTTTCTTTATGTACTTTTATTTATTTTTATAGATTTACAGACAGTTATTTGTAGTTATTGTAGTGATGTAAGTCAACAGTGATACTGTCATATTTTATTTGCAAAATGCTTTGGCAATACTATATCTGAAATGTCATGCCAATAAAGCGACTTGAACTTGAACTTGAGAGAGAGACAGAGAGAGAGAGAGAGAGAGAGACAGAGAGACAGAGAGAGAGAGAGAGAGAGAGAAGGCAGAGAGAGAGAGAGAGAGACAGAGAGAGAGAGAGAGAGAGAGAGAGAGACAGAGAGAGAGACAGAGAGAGAGACAGAGAGAGAGGGAGAATTCTATCTAATCAGAAACACAGAGATGCTGACAATGTAAACACACGCCAACTCTACCATGAAAAAGTTAAACAATATAAGGACACACTAAGGAAGAAAAAGAAACAAGATACACAAAACCAGTTAAAAGCAATTGAAGAATCTCTAGAAACAAATCGCTTCTGGGAACATTGGAACACACTTAACAAACCCCACCATGAAGATCTTCCCATTCAGAACGGAGACGTATGGATAAAGCACTTCTCAAACCTCTTTAGTAAAATAACCAAGAATCAAGAACAAACTAACCTACACAACAAACTAGGCACTCTGGAGTCAACAATTAAACATTACCAAAACCCTTTAGACTATCCAATTACACTCGCTGAGCTAGGCCAGAATATACCAAAACTTAAATCCCAAAAAGCAAGTGGTATCGACGGTATCCTAAACGAGATGATTAAATACGCAGACCAAAAACTTACACTCGCCATCCTCAAACTGTTTAATATCATCTTAAGTACAGGAATATTTCCCATAATCTGGAACCAAGGTCTCATAACTCCAATCCATAAAAGTGGAGACAAATTCGATCCTAATAATTACCGCGGAATATGTGTAAACAGCAACCTAGGTACACTCCTCTGTAACATTCTTAACAGCAGACTTCTCCAATATCTAAACAACCAAAACATCCTGAGAAAATGCCAAATTGGTTTCCAACCCAAATACCGCACATCCGATCATATATACACTCTTCGTACCTTAATTGACAAAGAAACAAACCAAAAGAAAAGAAAGCTCTACTCATGCTTTGTTGACTTCAAAAAAGCTTTTGACTCAATCTGGCATGAGGGACTTTTTCTTCAGTTGATTCAATGTGGCATCGGAGGAAAAACCTACGACATCATCAAATCAATGTACACCAATAACACATTTGCAGTTAAAATTGGCAACAAGCACACAGACTTTCTCTCCCAGAGCCGTGGAGTGAGACAGGGCTGTAGTCTAAGTCCTACACTATTTAACATTTACATGAATGAACTAGCTGGAGCTCTAGAACAGTCACCAGCACCTGGTCCGACCTTACAAGATACCGAAGTGAAATGCCTCCTGTTTGCAGACGATCTGGTGCTGCTGTCACCCACAAAAGAGGGTCTACAGCAACATCTGGACACCCTGCACACTTTCTGCCAAACCTGGGCCCTATCGGTTAACCTTAAAAAGACTCGAGTCATGATATTCCAAAAAAAGCAAAGCAGCCAAAACCAACATAACCGTTTCAAACTAAACAACGTGCCCCTAGAACACACCAAGAACTACACATATCTTGGTATAAAGATAAGTAACACCGGAAACTTAAACAAGGCTGTAAATGACCTGAGAGACAAGGCACGAAGAGCCTTTTACGCAATCAAAAAGAATATCAAAATTGACATCCCAACCGTAATCTGGCTGAAAATAATACAATCAATTATAGAACCGATGGCGCTGTATGGAAGTGAGGTTTGGGGTCCTCTCGCCAACCAAGAGTTCAGCAGATGGGACAAACACCCAATAGAGATTCTGCAAACAGAAATGTGTAAAAACATTCTACGGGTACAGAGAAAAACTCCAAACAACGCCCGCAGAGCAGAATTAGGACTGTATCCTCTGATCATTAAAATACAAAAAAGAGCTTTAAAATTCTACACGCACCTTAAGAACAGCGACACAGACACACTCCATCACAAAGCCTTAAGACATCAAGAGCTGAGCCCAGAGAGAAACCCCTTCATCCAACTGATCTCACAACTAACTCTACAACCCCAAACATGCCCAAGACAACCCCAAACCCCAGCCAGACTAAACCAAATGATCAAAAGACAAAAAGAGAAATATCTCCAACACTGGACAGAAGCAACAGCTCAGCAAAGTAAACTGGAATGCTATGTGTCGCTAAAGAGAGAATATAAAGTGTCAGAATACCTCACAAGCGTATCAGACCCTAAACTAAGAAAAGTGTTGAGCATGTACAGACTCAGTGATCAGCAGCTCACTGTAGAGACGGGCAGACACAGACACACATGGACACCGAGAGAAGAGCGACTGTGTCCACACTGCACACACAATCAAGTGGAAACAGAGCTGCACTTTCTCCTCTCCTGTCCCAACTACACACACATCAGAGAAACATTCTTCCCCCAGTTTACAAACTTACACAAAGACTTTGACCAGTTTCAACAAAAGGACAAGATCTCATACATACTGGGAGAAAACTCAAGAAGCTCAAACCTGCTCAAGATATGTCAAGTCCTGCCACGAGCAAAGAACAAGCAGCACAACACAAAACAACACTGACAGAACAACACACACAAACTGACACTATCACCCTCATTGAGAACTTTAATTAAAGCTCTTTTTCTCTTTATATTGAGATGTTTATATATATATTTTTACTTATAGACTTTTAATTTTATTCTATCTTATTTTTTATCTTAATCTGTATTGGTGCATGTTTATATTTAATCTTGTGCTTTGGCAATGTAAATTTTCTTTTATCATGTCAATAAAGCTCCTTTCAATCTTGAACCTTGAATCTTGAGAGAGAGAGAGAGAGAGAGAGACAGAGAGAGAGAGAGTGAGAGAGAGAGAGACAGAGAGAGAGAGAGAGAGAGAGAGAGAGAGAAGGCAGAGAGAGAGAGAGAGAGAGAGAGAGAGAGAGAGAAGGCAGAGAGAGAGAGAGAGAGAGAGAAGGCAGAGAGTGAGAGAGAGAGAGAGAAGGCAGAGAGAGAGAGACAGAGAGAGAGAGAGAGAGAAGGCAGAGAGTGAGAGAGAGAGAGAGAAGGCAGAGAGAGAGAGACAGAGAGAGAGAGAGAGTTTTGAATAAATGTGGTAACAGGTAAATTTGTTCCGAGCAGAACTGTGTGAGCTTCAGGTGTCCGTTGCTCAGGTTTGCATATGACATTTCCTCTATGTGTGTCACTGTGTGTGTGTGTGTGTGTGTGTAGGTGTGTGTGTGTGTCACTGTATGTAGGTGTGTGTGTGTGTGTGTCACTGTGTGTGTGTGTGTGTGTCACTGTATGTAGGTGTGTGTGTGTGTGTGTCACTGTATGTAGGTGTGTGTGTGTGTGTGTCACTGTGTGTGTGTGTCACTGTATGTAGGTGTGTGTGTGTCACTGTGTGTGTGTGTGTGTGTAGGTGTGTGTGTGTGTCACTGTATGTAGGTGTGTGTGTGTGCGTGTGCGTGCGTGCTTGCGTGTGTGTGCGTGTGTGAGTGTGTGTGCGTGTGTGTGCGTGTGTGTGCGTGTGTGAGCGCGTGTGAGTGTGTGTGCGTGTGTGTGCGTGCGTGCGTGCGTGCGTGTGTGTGTGTAGGTGTGTGTGTGTGTCACTGTATGTAGGTGTGTGTGTGTGCGTGTGCGTGCGTGCTTGCGTGTGTGTGCGTGTGTGAGTGTGTGTGTGTGCGTGCGTGCGTGCGTGCGTGTGTGTGTGTGTGTTACCTGCACGGCCAGATCGCTTTTGTCAGAGCTGGTGACGGACACATAGACGCTGATGATGATGACGTGACAAACACTCACTCCAATGCCGAAACCCAGAGCCCACCCGAGCGTGAGAGGAAGAACCGTGTAAACAGCCAATGAGAGAAAGAGAAAGAAAGCGACCTGAAAAACAAACACGAGCGCGCGTCACTTCACAGCCACGTGCTCTCTGAGAAACTGTGAGGAATATTTTCATATAAAAACCTGCAGCCTTAAACACACAGTTATACAATTGCATTGCATTTATTTATAGTCTAAATAAGCTTTTATTTTCTTCTCGATTTGGTGTCGTGTTTTTTTTTGCGGATTATGTTTTTGTTTTAAATGATTATTTTTATTTCAGTCTAAATGAAGCTTTTTCTTTATTTCAAATTCAGAATTATCCTTTTTCAGTTTCAGTTTCTTGTAAACGCGACACCTCTAAACAATATTCAGGCCTAGATATCAAATAACTGAATTCTTTCAACAAAACCCATAAAACTCTTCTGAAGCAGCTTTATAATGTCATTAGATTGATCTGATAATGACGTGTGTGTTTGTGTGTTCTCAGCATGTCACCTGTTCCCACGCCGTGATCGCGCCTCCGGTGAAGATGAAGACGACAGCGATGATGAGCAGCGTGAACCAGACAAACAGCGCCAGCGGCTTCTCGCCCCGCCGGACCACCGGCAGACACGGCAGCGTGAGGAGCAGAAACACGCAGACGCACAACACCACACACACAACCACCAGCGCGGCCAGATGATCACTGACCTTCTGCAACACATAACACATCAGCTCACATCCATCTGAACGTTTCCTCTTATATCAAATGAAAAATACGAAATGAGCGAGGAATAGTTCAGCCAAAAATGACAATTCCGTTATCATACCCTGACCCTCAAGTTGTTTCAAACCTGATTGCATTTCTCTGTCAACGATGGCAGTTCAAGTCGGTTCAGAACATTTTTTCAAAACGTCTCTAAAAATGCGCAGAGGTTTGAAACTACTGGAGGGTGAATAATTCCTGACAGGTGTGAAGGAGTGAGAGGGTGAGAGAGAGAGAGAGAGAGAGAGAGAGCTCTTACTCTGCCTGTGGATGGGATGATGATGATGATGGTGACGCAGAAGAGGATGCTCAGCACTAATCCCGACACCATGACCGGCGTCTCCTCCAGACAGCGCAGAAACGCCCTGCGCACCTCTCTGAAACAGCAGCTCGCGCTGCACGCCGGTCCGTCGCCCGATCTCTTGCCATCGCTCCGTGGGGTCACTAAAAATCTGCTGTCCGAACTATGAGAGAACACATCCGTGGAGGTCCCAGAAATGGTTCCCACGCTGTGTTTCCTGCTGTCGGTGACGCGTTCCGCTGCGATTCCAGAGGACCTCTGGGAACTGGTGGAGGGTCTGGGGTCGGGACGGTTACACGTCACGGTAGAGTCTGTCAAATCCGTCGCGCTCTCATGTCCGGGTGACGTTTGGAGAGTCAGGGGCTCGGGAGCGCTCTCCGCTTTGGCGACTCCGAGCTCTATGTAAACCTTGGAGTTATCCAACATTGCGTTTTTTATGAGTTCAGTGTGTCCTGTTCCCGTAGTGCTCAAGCAAGACGATCGAATAAATAAAACCGCACGAGCGCATAAATAAAGGACATCTAGAAGGTCTGCGCATCATGTCGCTGTGTGTTTGAAGCGTCTCAGTACGCGATGTGATGGTCGGCCGAGTCGTTCTCCTGAAGTGAATCCAGCTCTGTGAACCAAGAGGTGACAGATGTGCGAGGCATTATATTTGCACTGGAAGAATAGAACGGTAAATAAGACAATTAGGTCAACATCCACGCGGGAAACAGACGCGTGAAACGCGCAGCTGTCCACACAATGAAAAACAGCACGCGCTTCATCCACTTCAATGCAAAAGGCGCGACTCAGAGAACCAGAAGAACATCGTCAAGCCCACGGTGGAAACCTGTTTGTGCTATTTTTATATCGGTGAAACAATAAGATTTCAATGTGACGTCACGCAGGTTTGGCTGGATCGAGCCCAAGAAAGAGACAAAACGAGTTAAAATAAAGTTGTTGCTTATATAAGATACTTTAGTTGAAGCCAAATAAAATGATGCAAATAGGCTACGTATGAATACATCATACTAACATTCTGATGACGCGATAAGAAATATTCAGTGGTAACGAACACACACACACACACACACACACACACACGCACACACCTACACACCCACACACGCACCTACACACACACACACACACACACACACAGAACGATGCAAACGCGCTCATTTCCCTACAGGACAGTTTAACAGATAACACTTGTTATTCAATGCATCAACGTTTCTGTCGTTTGAGATCTAGTCCTAAATATTGTTTGAAAACCAAAGGTCCATGAAACTGCTCAGACATGTTGCATTAAAGGAGAAGTTCACTTTCAAAACAAATGTTCTTGATCATTAACTCACACGTATCATCCATGATGTTTAAGTGTTTGTTTCTTTAGTGGAAAAGAAATGAAGGTTTTTGATGAAAACATGACAGGATTTTTCTCCATATAGTGACTTCAATGAACTCTAAACTGATGAAGATCAAAATGACAGTTTCAGTGCAGCTACGAAGGGCTTTAAACCACACCAGACCATGAATAAAGATCTAGTGAAACGGATGGTCATTCAAAAAATGTATATTCTTCATAAACACAAATGCTTTCCTTGGTCTGTTCCGAGATGCACGTTCATGACTTCACGTAATACATAGTTGAGTTGAAAACTTGTAAACACTGACTCGGTACTTCCGCCTACGTCAAGCGTGACCTTTTCAATATAATGTAAATGGGTGAGTAAATTATCATGAACATTTATTTTGAAAGTAAGGCACTCATTTAACAATAGTCCTAAACTGAAGCTGGTTTAAAACGGGTACTTGGAAATTCTCAACTGAAAACAACCAAAAGCTAAAACAAAAAGAGGAAGATTCAACTTGAAACACACTTTAAATGACATGAAGTGAGTAACTCCATAACACCTTCTTATTATGTCCCATTCAAAGTGAATTGAGGTTAACAGGACAGACTGGATATGTTGAATATTTGTAACACAAACACAAATCAAATAACCTCCACCGTCTCAGACAAACCTGATGAACACATGCACACTTTTTTATAATCACTTTCATTTCATCAGTAGCCTAATTTAGTTTGAAGCATAAAGCTTAAGGTTAGAGATGGGGTATCATGCCATGTCATGTTTTATGACTTCTTTACACTGTTAAAGTCACCATGAAATCAAACACAAAAGTTGTTTTACACAGTGTCGCAGTGATTATTATGAACGATTGATCTGTGCACACCACTATTTTTTCACATTCATTTGCAATTTCAATCTTTCATCAAAACATTAAGCTCCTCCCACCTCTCAATGACAACTCTTCACCACATGACGTCAGCAACAAAGAAGGAGCAAGAACTATACTCACTGTCCAATGGCCAGGTCTTTAAAGCCCTCCTCTCCAGGCCTAACCTACAACAAACCAATCAAAAATAAAGCCCTGACCAACAGTTTTTGGAATTTCATAAAGCCGCTTCACTTGGAAATACGGCACGATACGGAAAAGAAGTCAATCGCAACTTCCGTTTCATGGTGACTTTAAACCTGCTGGCTTCTCATGCTTCACGTGGTCAACTTGTTAAAACACGAGTCGGACGTATGACGTAGTATTTCTGTCCTTGATACGCTCCCCCAGCACTCCAACATATAAAAATCTTTCCGAAACAAGTTCCCATTCCTTTCATTGGCCATTGAGAGAGAGAGAGAGAGTCGCGTCAACTCCCACCAGATCCCTACGCTCTGCAAACTAACGGCGTCTTGTGGTGTCATCCCATAAAGGTAGAGAATCTCTCTCGCGCACCTTCTCTGGATCTGTTCCACCCATGTGTAATGATCTGCCTGCTGCTACAAGATCTTCAGATTCTGCATCCATCTTTAAGAAACGTCTGAAAACACATCTCTTCTGTCAACACCTGACTGATCTGTTCTGACTCTATTTCTTCTCTACTCTTAAAAATTAAAATAAAAAAAACTAACTTGGCTCTTTATACTGTGTTAGGTTATATGAGATCAGTCTTCTTTTTTGATTGCACTTATGCTTTTGTTGTCCTTGTGCTGTCCCAATTGTTTCCATTGCTTACCCCACCTGTAAGTCCATTGGATAAAAGCGTCTGCTAAATGACTAAATGTAAATGTCAACTCCGTTTACTCCAATGGAACAGTTTAGTGTGCACTGTAAAATCTAATTACTTGATCTTACTTAAAAAAGCATGCAAACCTATTGCCTTAAAAAAACTAAGTAAAGTCAAGTGGTATTCTTGAGTTCAAGTAACGAAAAAAAATAGTTCAGATGCACTCTTGACTTACTGTGGAGTACTCAGTATTAACTATTATTACCAACTTAAGAATTTCCATGAGAAACCCGGACAAGTTTGCAATATTAAATTTTGATTACTTTATAGCTAAATAAAATTTTACTACAGTTTAAATATTTAATTTATCCATCACTAGAGTTTTAAGTTCACTAAATTAAATTCTTTATTCTATAACTGCATAAATCAAACACCTTGACTTGTGTAACACAAAATGAGCAAGAGGAGATTGATCTCAGAACTGTAAGCACAGACTATGCTCATTGGTTAAAAACACTCGAGCATCACCAACACTAATCACATGCACCTATCTTCTAAACAGTGGTAACTACAAAACTGAAACATATGTCAAACTCTTTAAATATCTAAGAGAAGTGAACCTTAAACACTATCAAGTCTTTAAATTGACTAAAAACATATAAAATAATCATATTTTAAAAAATGTACTCTCCTAATGCAGTCTGGTGCAAAGCATGCTGGGAATCTTTTCTGGGTACATGCAGGATCTGCTCTCCACTGCCTATCTCTGGTGTAGTAAAGTAATTGCTTTACTTGCCTCTACTTGCTTGAATTAAGTAAATATATACATTTTGACAACTGAGTAAAGTTAACAAATAATTTGTAAGTAAGGACAACAATTAGATTTTACAGTGAGAGCTAAAAGATGCCGGAAGTCAAAGTAAGTCATACGTCTGTGTTCTGTCAGCGTGTATGTGCAAAAGTAAACAACACGAAGGGATTGATGTGATGATGTGTTGTGTGCTCCTGCTCTTGTTCCTTCTCACCTCCAGCATCTTTTCTTTTCTGGAAATAGTCGTTCAGCTGTATCTCTCTTTTATACATTTGATCAAACTAAATGCTATTCGAAGATACAACGTATGCAATACTACTGTATAGGCACTGAAAATGAGACTGTAACACTTGCTGTAGTTTTTACTGCAGGTTTGCCTGTAACTTACTGTAGATTAAATTACTACTTAATATACTTTCCAATTAATACTGTTTTCCATTCCTTTAATTAAAATTAAAACACTTTTGAGATTCAAAATGAGCAAGAAGAGACTTAGCACAGCAATACTGCTAAAAAGGACATTCTTCCAAAGCCTTTTCTCGTGTTTTCGTTAAAAATATTTAAAACTTCTTCAATTACAATACATTTACACAGTAAGAAAAGTGACCAGAGATATTTAGTTTTGTTTTATGAAATAAAAATATATAAACAAGATAAGTTTATGCTTAAAACAAAACTGAACATTAAATCTACAGAAAGTTACCGGCAGACCTGCTGCAAAAATTACAGTAAAGTTTTACATTGTCCCTGTGACACGCCATCCGTAAATTTGCTTTACGCTGAAATGATTGTAATGTCGGGCACCAATGTTTCTTTACTTCCTTATTCGCTGACTGAAATGACGTCCGGTCAGCCCTGGAAAGTCCAACGAGGCTTTATTTGCTCTTCCTGTCACTGATCTCGGATCAGAAGATTTGTCTTTTAAAAGGTGAGTAATTAAGCTCATGTGATCATAGAAAGTGAGTCAACATCTAACAAAAGGCTCTTTTATGTCTGTTGTAAGTGAACAGCTTCGTATCTTATGAAAGAGAAGTTCTCGTACAGACCTAACACACACACACACACACTCTCACACACACACACACAAGAGCAAGTTCCATCCTGCCGTATCTGTCCTCACACAAACATAATAAACTAAACAAACATAAGCGTCATCAGAAAGACAAAGTATTTGAATGTTCAAAATGAGATTTAGCTAGATGATCTATCTTTGTGGATGTCTTGAGTGTGGCTCATGTCTCTCTCTCTCTCTGGAGGTGTCAGTGTCATTCTATGGGCTTCAGGTTATTTACACATGATTTACATATTTTATATGACTCTAGGCACACTGTATACCAGGATAAGTTGGCAAAAACGTTTTAGAGGCTCTTGGTTTAAGCAAGCAGAACTTTCACATTTTGATTACTGTTAAGTTAAAGTTCTAACCAAATCTTGGCAAGCGCGAATGAAATATTAAATTTATCCTTATTATCGGACAGAACTTTAATAAAATAAGTAAAACAAAATTGCATTTTTAAGACAAGTAATCTAAATTCTTTCGGTTTCTTAATTGTACACATTTTCATTCTTAACAGCTTTCCTGTAGTTCAGAGGTAAGAGCATTGTGTTAACAAGGACAGGTTGTGGGTCTGATCCCAGGGGATTGAATATACCTATGTATAAATGTCTAGGATAATGTAATGTAAGTCGCTTTGGATAAAATTATCTGCCAAATGTAAATATGCATAAATCAAGCACATTGACTTGTGCAAACCAAAAGAGACTGATCTCTGAATGGGCATTAGCACAGTTCCTGCTCACTGGTGACATAACACATGTAAAATATCAAATGTAGCTCCGCAGACCCCAATCACATGCACCTATCTTCTAAACAATAGTAACCACAAAACTGAAAAATATGTCAAACTCTTCTAAATATCTAAGAGAAGTGAACATTAAACACTATCAAGTCTTTAACTTGAGTAAAAACAAATTAAATAATCTTTTTTTTCCCATTTACTCTCCTAACGCAGTCTGACGCAAAGCATGCTGGGAGTTGAAAATCCTTCTCGACCAATTGTTTTGAATTAACATGTTTAAATTAAGTAAATTGAAAAAGGAACAAATCAATTTATTTTGGTCAAAACTTCAAGTGAATCGAGATTAATCATTATATTTTACTCAAAAGTACAAAAGTGTTCCAGGTAGAACTTTAAGTTTACGTGACTAAATCTGTTTGATTATTTTGAACATTTGGGATTACAGTCCATACACACGGTTATTAATTCCCTTTATTCTCAAAAACAAAATGACAAACAAAGAAATGTCATCATGAATTTGAGATACTCCTCCAAACATCTGTTCACTCTTTAATAAAACCCATGAATGAAACTGCATTAAATAACAAATAAATAATACAAATAATAATAAATAAAGCGACGGGACTACGATGCTTAAGAACATCTCACCAGTGTTTTTTTGTTTCAGTGAAGATGATTCAAAAGTTCAGCACATCGACTAACATTGACCACACACAAAACAGTTGAAATACATCTGTCTACTTCTTCAACACCGCAACATTTGAAGTATTTCGAACTTCTCTGTTTTCTACACTTGTCAGCTTCTAATCCCCCCACTTCACATACACTGACAGGTCATGGTTGCGTAAAAGTTCAACTTCAATACGCTCTCTTCAAACAAAGGTCAAGAACCTCAAGATTGTTTTCAGCCGGATGACTCTTGAGTAAGAGTAGAACCCGGCGCTGTTTTGTCTAATTGAAGCTTCTCCGAAAAGTGATTTAAACACAAACACTTGTTTAACAGAAAAGAGAGCAATACTCTTGTTTATGTGTCTGGGCGAAGAGTGTTTTGGGGCCATTTTAAATCAAATTACGAGCTGAAGTGATGGATTCAATCTATCACAAATCATATCACATCACTAGAATATAAACATACGGCTCCGGTCATCCATAAATCAACTGGTGTGAATATACACGAAAAAGACATGACATTTTTCTTTAAAACGCAGACTGAAATACACTTACCTTTGATTCCCCGGTCTTTGCGATCACTTGCTGTTACTTGTGTTCTGAAAATAGTGTGCGGTTTCATCTTTTGTTGTTGTGGTGGAGCTGGACAAACCGGTTGGACGACATGACATGACAGTTCAGAGCCAAACCCAAGAGACCTGCCACATCCCACCATAACACTCCTCATGCAAAAACACTTCATAGAGTGACAGCGGAAAATACACACCACATGATGACACGTATGCATGCGATGGAACAAAAGTGCAGGAAAAGTCTATTAAAGGACACATGGGACGCCCCCTGATAAGATTTTCATTGCTTGTCCTTATTTAAACATTTTATCATTCTTCATTGCAAACTGATCAGGGGTTTAAAAAACATTTGACTGCATCAACATCCTGTATCAGTTTATACATAGGAATAATACTCATTATAATAACAAACCTTTATTAATGATTATTTTGTATTATTAATACTATAGGTAACAACCTTATAAAACTCAGAAATAAGTGAAAACAGCATCCAGAGGGTTGTCATAGAGAATCATTTTGATATTGACCATGAAATATGAAACACTGGCCTCTAGTGTTAATAGGGTGAAATGCACACGACTTTTCTCACTTTACTTTCATTTGTGCAAAGGCAAAAGCACATTTAGATGAAACATTTACATACTACACACATCCCCAGGATAAACAATGATGATATGAATAATTGTTGCATAAATCAATGTACCTCTTATGTGGTCTGACATGCATGGGTGCTTTTAGACTATTACCCCCTCAGGAAGATTAACCAAATAAACCCACATTAGATTGTGTCTGACTATTTGTATGCTTTCGACGTGGCTAATACTGGCTGTATTAACTCTACATTAAATACTGATTCAAAGTTTTAGAAACTATTCCAACCTTGACTAAGAGTGGAGAAATGGTGTCAAAAGCAATCCTCAAATGAAGCAATCGCTTGTGGCCACTAGTCCGCTACAATTAATTTACCAGGGCGACCTTTTGAGTAACTAGAGACAGGAAAGATTAGAACTCCACGTGGATCGTAAAGCATTGAAATGTGTCAAAAACTGTAAAGGTGATTGTGATCATATTTTAAGGTACTTCAGTGAGGTTTGACAAGGTGCTTGTTTTAAAATGGATCTCTTTACTTCACCTGTTTATATTATGGTGTGTTTGCGACACTTACAATTAGGGATGCACCCATGTATCGGCCGCTGATATTGGATTAATTTAACACCATCACTATATCAGCAATAGAATGAAAAAGGCCCATCCTATGGCATGAGAAATTGATGGTGAAACCAGCTAGAATACCAGAAGTCACAGCACATCTACACAGAGAGAAAATCTATCTCTACAGCAGGGTCTCCAAACATGTTCCTGATGGGCCGGTGTCCTGAAGAGTTTAGCTCTGACCTGCCTCAACACACCTGGCTGCAGGATTCTGCTGTAGGACTACCTAGTGAGATCTTGACTAGCTGACTCGGGTGTGTTTGATCAGGGTTGAAGCTAAATTCTATAGGACACCTGGCCTTCAGAGCCCAACTTAGGGAGCCCTGCTATATAGGGTCATTCCGTGAAAAGAAATCAGCCAAATTTGAATATTTCTCCAGCTAAAATTTCTTCCAGAGACATGGGGATCTAGATGTGGCTTCATGAGAAAAATCTTTTAAGATATATTTGTTTGAGTTTCCATACTGACGTGTCCGGGGGCCGGTTCAAAAAGAGTTTGTTTGCAAAGAGAGAATCATTTACTGTAAGTGCTAAAACATTTCAACAACTTATTTTCTTAAATATAAAAAATAACTTTTTAACTTTGGTGAAACATTTTCTAGAAGATGTGAGCAAAAGTAGCCTAAGATCTCAATGTTTAAATGACATTATCACCTGTAGGTGGTGACAGCAAGAGCTGTTATGAATGCTTCGAAAACGGGAGTCATTTCATGAAGCAATTGGATCAAGCGTTTGACATCAGGGCAGTGTTGTCCTGCTCACCGGGAGACTGCATTTATTTAATTATTTATTTATTAGACATCATTGATTAGAATGATCTTATTGGTCTATAAATATCATGCACTGTCCTGAGTTTTACCTTCCTGTTCTTTCTATATTTCCTATTTTCTCCTGTAAAGCTGCTTTTGAACAATGCACATTGTGAAAAGCTCTATATAAATAAACTTGAATTGAATTGAACATCTATATAACATTCAAAGTATTCAAAAATTACCAAAATGTCTTTTACGACTTCTTTGTTTGGACTGTGCTGCAAAGGACTGAATAACGTTTGGTAAACTCTACGGTTTGTAAATGAATAAATGAGATTGCTTTAGCCTACTTAAGAGTACTCGTTTAGTAAACACAGTTTACTAACTAAATCAGGTTTGATGTGGGTAAACATACGAGTAATTTTAAACTAAATGTCATAATTCTTATTGGTGACACAACCCGGCAAACATTGGTCAAACGTCCAGTCCCTGGTTGAAAATAGTCACAATAGGACGGCATAAATCAGTCAAAATATGACACAGAACATTTCCTAAAAACGATTCAGAGACACGTGCACATGTCAACTCTTATTTGGGGTTGCATGTATAATTGTTATTTTTAACTTCAGCTCCGTGTAATTCTATAAATACCCCATTGAGAATCGGTTGTGAGAGGACGTCCTCTAGTGGCGTCCTTTGCACGTGTATATTCAGTCCATCATGACCCTCTGTAAAATTCTTATGAAATATGCAAAAGCAATTGTGCTTGAATAATACTGCAATGATTCATTTGAGTGCCCCAATTAGTTTTAAAGAGGTTGTGGATAGACGTCCACTGACGTCCTGTACACCTCATGCAACAACCATTGTGAATTGTTTAAACACACGATCATTTGTTTTCATCTAGTTTAATGACAAATTATATTTGCAAAGTGCCCTGTGTGGTCATGTGATTACAACTATGATTTAGAATGGATGTAAAACTGCTCTTTCTAAGATGTTCAGGAGATTAATTTACACATCGGATGTTTTCTAGATCTTTTCTAGTAGGGCTTTTATTTGTTGCAGGGCAATGTGTTAAAACTACATTTATTGTTGACTCTTAAGTTAAAAACACTCGCTTTGGATATAAGCATCATGTGCCTAATGAATAAATATACATATTGTGTCACATACTTCACAAACTCATCACATGCAAACATCACACAAAAAGAGAAAATCATACAGATGTGTAAAACATGTATGTTAGACAGTCGTGTCGTCAACTCATAACCTTAATTTAACATTGTACTGAAGCCAAAATACATATTTAAATGTTTGTATTAAATTAAAATTGTATCTTATTTCAACAAGTCATAAGTTTAGCTTATTGTCATTACAGATGGTTTGTGTCTTAAATGAATAAAGATTTTTAAGGTCACATCTTTATTAGCATGACTGTTAACATTTACAATATTGCCAAAAGATATTAAAAGCAAAGTACAGATATGAGCAGTTTATAGAAGGTAAACAAATATAAATAAAACTATGGGGATATGTAATCTATTATCAGTTTTAACAAGAGATCTAATATATAGCTATACAATTAATTGCTATGAAACTTAATATGATATTGTTAAATCTTTGACCCATGACACACTACTTTTGTTCTACACTCTTTATCTCAGGCGATGACTCACAACTACGCAACTAACAACACAAATAAAGTGATACAGCACTGATGTGAACATCAGACGTCATTCACACGGCATCATTAATGGAGAAGAACAATAATAGAAATCCGTGAATAAAATCAATCAGCATTCGCCTTAAAGGTTTAAATTAAAGATGTTTCACACAAGAACCTGAAAATAAAACAAAGATCAAGTAAATTAATATTCTGTATGTTTTTTTCATTATCACACTTCATAATGGAACTCTTCAGCTGTGCACAATCCAACATCCCAGGTGTGTATTTCCCAAAAGCATCATTAGCCAACAATGGTTATGACATGGATTATTTTACGTCAGATTATTTTAGATCTGTTTTGTAGTTTCACATTTTTTCTGTTGTTCGGTCATGTTACAAAGTGTGTGTACTCGCCTCCGTCCTCCTCGAGTTCTTCTTCTTTCTTGGGTATTTGTGTCCAGGACAGCTTGAAATCAGAGATGTGTGATCCCAGAACAGACTCCAGCTAAAATAAATCATCAAATATTTAAATCCACACATTAAACAAACTGGCACTTCTGTCATGTCTTATTAATTCTTGGTCTTGACTCGGAGCCATGACATAGGGTTAGGGTTCCTCGCGGAGAGAGAGGTTGGACGTTAGAAATCCTCTCTCTCTATCCGTGTCTCGTCGGTGTTTCCCGCCCTTTTGTCCTGTTAGCTTTCCCATCAGTGTTTCATCACCCACACCTGCCCCTTGTTATTTTACCCTTTAAAACATCCTCATGTTCATTATCTTGTGCGCTTGCATTGTACGTGTATGCTGTACGTTGTTCTTGTGAACCGTGAGTTAATCTGTATCTTGTCATTGGTCCTTGTCAACAGTCCCAGAGAGCTATGTTTCCTCGTTCTTGTTACCTTGTGTTTCTTAACGTTTAGTTTAGTGGAGTTCAAAGTGTTTATAATCTAGTAAATCTGTGTCCTTTGAGTTTATTACTATACTGTCTTGTTTTCCCCCACCTGGGTTTTGTTTTACCTTTTTGTCTTGTTTTGTATTAATAAATATCCCGTTCAACGCCGTCAGTGTGTCCGGCCTGCACTTGAGTTCTTCCTCTCGGTATATTTCATGACAACTTCTCTCATCTCATTTATACTGTATATACACACACATCTAACACTCTCTTATCTCACTTCTCTCTTCAATCTTCACATTTAGATTTGTGTTTTAAGACTCTTTTTCTCACCTGATGGAGGATTTCATGGCTCTCAGCAAATGCATCACCGCTGGAGGAGAACTTCAGCCTCAGAAAGGTTTTTCTTTTCTGAACTAAAACTGAAAACACAAATTAACCACCAAACACTGATATTTGAGGAAAGCTCTGCCAACTTTCAATACAAATGACACTGTCAAAATGACCTTGCTTGATTAATAGTAACAAATGAAGCTGCAAAGCAAAATCGCCAGTGTTAAAAAAGGTCAAATCAACTCTCAAAGTGTACATAAGTGTGGATTATATATACACCGTGAGCGATAACTTGACCTTTTTTTAACTCTGGCAATTTGCTGAGTGATAATACATGCTGGCAGCTGTGATTGAGATGAACACAAATACAAACAGAGGATTTTCTTAAGGAGCTTCTTAAATCAATCTCATTCATACATTCACATCAACTGATATCAACTCCACTTTGATTTACACATAAACACAATATTAATATGTCACTCAAATATTGTGGAAGACAACCAAGAGATAGCATGTAATGTCACACGAAGCTATCTTTTGAGTGATCATTTATTATAATAAATATTCCCAAATTAAATCAAATTTCCCATCATAATCAAACAACATAATTATTAGGAATTACGTTTTCCATACACCTCCACTTCACAGAGATTGAGACTTTCTGAACGTCCAGACACGACCACATTCACATAACGTCCCTCCATCCCAGGGCACGAGAAACTGAGAGTATTACCAGGTAGAGGATCAGGAGTCACAGCACATCTGGAGAGAGAGAGTCAATGAATCTGGTGTTTCGATCATTCAATAAATGAAAAGTGTTAAAGTGACGTCATGAATAACTTTACATGGGATTGTTGTTTCCATTGTTCTCCAGTGAGTATCCGATACGAATCTCTGCACAACTGGCTTCTTTCAAATTTTGGTCATGAGCAGTGATGATCACTGTAGTAATGCTATAATAATCCAGAAGATCCAAACTCCACCATGAGTCGCTTTCGTATGTTGTAGCAGAGCAGAATGGACTTACATTTGGGTCTGGTCCATATCTGACACCATCTATGGCACGTTGAGCTAGCCAGTCGGGGAATGTAGATGACTGTATAGCTGTTCCTCCGAATGCTAAATTCTCTAGAAACAATATATTCAAAGACAGTTAATGATTTAGTCTGTAGATTTGTAAACAGATCTGTGAGAATCAACCTACAAAAAGATTTGAATCTTCTCAACTCTTATGTTCACGACAGACCCACATCCTCTTTAAACATCTCCTGTACTAAACGTATATTTGACATTGAAATATAAGTCTGATACTTTATGACCAGGGTCAAAGTGATATGATCTAAAACTTGTGAACTAATTTCCCTCTATTAGTTGAAGGCGGTGGGGGCACACATAGATATTTTTTCAGGAGGCCCAGAATTCTCTGGCAAGGGCCCCGGTAGAGGGTAAGACAGCAGTCTAACATTCTAGTTATCTCAAATCCTTCCACAGACAAGAAAACATAATTCTGATTGTGATGTCCTTTTATGTTTTTAAATGCAGCGCTGCCAGCCGGCGTACATCAGCAAAGAATGACGGTGCAATCGCGATCTGGGAAAGCAGCTATAGTGTGGCAGTCCCTTGTCTCCGTGAAGTTCAACGCGAAGTTGTCAAATTTGTGTGAAAGCTAGGCTAGTCAAACATTACTCAATTTGTGTGCACATTTTTAGGATATTCATGAGAAGCAACTCTTTTTTTATGCCTTACTTAACTGCATGTTTTTATGCACTTAAATACATGACGACCTGATGTGACATACCAATCTTTATTGGAAAAGGTTTTAAATCTAGCTAAATCCAGTAAAATTACTCTTAACTAAGTAATTTCAGCATGCCAGTTCAACTTAATTCACGTAAAATGTATTTTCCCAACAACAAAATGGTGGCTAGTTGTTACAAATAGAGGCAGGGAAACACAGGAAAGTGGATCCACCTGCAAGTTCTTTAAATCAATCCATAAAGAGAGTT
Source organism: Triplophysa tibetana (assembly GCA_008369825.1). NCBI lineage: Eukaryota > Metazoa > Chordata > Actinopteri > Cypriniformes > Nemacheilidae > Triplophysa > Triplophysa tibetana. Next base: position 38,099,992 of record CM017895.1, read on the forward strand.
TAATCCACAATGAAACACGGAACACGGCAAGGTGACACAAGGCATAACAGACGACAACGATCAACCAAGCACAACTGAATACACAAGAGAAGAGAGAAACGCGTAAACCAATGAACAATTGACATTTTAGTGTATAATGCACTGCAACAATCAAGTGACCTTTCCCAAATGACAGTTTGGGAAGGACATACTGTGAGAGTCGATTAAGCGGTTTAGCCAAGGTACGGACCGCCTAATATATAATAAAGAATTTGTTAAAGAATTTTTTTTATAAAGTATTGCATCTGTCCTCTTTGTTCCCACCACTTTTCAAAACAAAGTTACACCACTGCATTTTTGCCTCTTCATTTAATTGTATAGAATTAGGTGTCAAAAGTTACCTGTTTCATAGACCTCCACCTCACAAAGATTTATATTTTGTGTCTGTCCAGCCAGGATCACATTCACATAACGTCCCACCATCCCATAACATGAGTATCTGACAGTGTGATCAGGTAGAGGATCAGGCATTACAGCACATCTAGAGAGAGAGAATCATTGAATCTCTACAGAGCTGTTTCAATCAATCAATCAATGAAAATTATTCAAGTAACTGTACATGGGATTGTTGTTTCCATTGTTCTCCAGTGAGTTTCCAATACGAATCTCTGCTCCACTGGTATGATACAAACAGCAGTCTGGTCTAGCGGTGATGATCACTGTTTTAATCTTGTATTCATCCAAGAGATCCAACCTCCACCACGGGTCACTTTCATATTGTGTAGAAGAGCAGAATGGACCAGTAAATGGGTCTGGTCCATATCTGACACCATCTATGGCACGTTGAGCTATCCAGTTGTCATATGTAGATGACTGTGTAGCTGTCCCTTTGAGTGCCAAATTCTCTAGAAAATATATATTTGATCATTATTTGATATGAAACACAAAAACATTCAAATATGAAGTCAAGAATGTTACATTTTCTTATTATCTTCAACATATCCATGTCTGATCAACTTTTCTCTTCGCATTGACACATCTGTTCGATATTTTGTTCCTCATCTAAGTTTACTGTCAACTAATATAAAGCTTACACTTAAAATGAATTCAATAGTCATGATGGTTTGTATCCACAAAAATAAGAATCTGTTCATGATATTTCAAGTGAAAGCTTTTGAAAGACTGAGCGTCTACATGAGTGATGATTCAAAACACAAACATGCAAGAATGAAGCATTAGAGAACAGTCAGAAAGACATTCTCATGAGACTTAAACAGTCATCTAATCACAAACTTACAACAATAGATGGAGAATCAACATTCACAGTTTTACATCATTCATACATTTCTACGTGAAGAATCAAAAGAATTGTTACCTGCTAAACTGCTTGGAAAACAAACAAGACCTGTTGAACAAAACAAGAATTTAACACTTGATTACATCTGAAAATCAATTACATTTAGATTGATAGAAAGCTGTAGATTTGAATGCCGAATGACTGACAGCATGTATAATGTTGAGATGATGATGTGAGATGTACTCACCAGAAATTAAGATCAGATGAATGAGTTTGTCCATCTCACTGCTGGACAAAATGAATATGAGAATAGAAGAGAATTTAGTTTCTTACGGGTTATGAGCAGAACGCACCTCTGGGGTTACAGATGAAGATTTCTCAGTGTGAGAGTCCTTCTCTCTTCTTCTCTCTTCTAGCAATACATCAGAACATCCTTCTGGACATTTGCGTTTCTCTCTCCACCCTCATCACGTCTAAAACCCTTTCCTCACTTATTTACAAATCAAATCTTGTGTTACGAAAGTAGAATGAATTATCATCGGAACATCGTGTTCTCTTACTAAGAAAGCAACGTGTAAATGAAGTGAACGACTTTTGTGTTGATTCTTTTCTGTGCTGGATTGAAGTCAATAAAAACTGACAGACAGAATGCCTGATTTCTTCAATACATTTCTTCTAAACCCACAGCAGTGTTTTTCTGTTCCTGATAATCACTCTCATCCTATTTTTTGTTATGAGTTCAGAATAAAGACACTTTCAGTCAAATAAGGTTAACTGAACTCAATTGATTCACTAAATGTAACTGATCCATGAGTTTGAGAGACATGACTCAGTTGAATAGATGCTCATGTAGATTAACATAAAATTGACATGTTCACGTAACTTCATGCATATTCCATGTATTTAATGAAACGGTTAGTTACAGATCTTGATTCTGATTGGTCAAAAGTTGTGTTTGATTTCTGATAAAGCACAGAAATCACCGCTGCATCAAACAGGTGAGAATGGAGCTGTGGCTCAATGTGAAGGCTGCATTTCAAGACCGTTTGCATCATAGCCGAGGGACTGAATGCAGCTTTCCTGCAACTTCAAAAATTCTCCGTACGGATAGATCGCCTCATTTCAGGTCACATTGGGGACTTCAAAGGCTCGAGTCGAGTCCTCGTCCTCAAAGTCCACATCTTTCGAAGGTCTCAGACAATTGCTGTGTCAAATAACACAAAGATCATTGTTGCCTGGACGACACTGTGAATGTTAAAGTCCCAGTGAAATAAATAATAACAATGGCAAATTTTTCATGAAATATTGCAGCGTTGATTGTAAATAGTTTATCGATGTGGTTCATTCTCTTTTTTAACATGTGTGTGCCCTCCTAATCTTTAGGTCAAATCTGAAAATTCACTTCCGTCCTGTAAGGACTATCCATCTTAAATGACTTATGTTAGACGGCTTGGGCGGAGCATCCGTTAACTTCTCCCCTTCAACTAGGCTGCTGCCAGTTAAGTTATGTTTAGTGGTGATTTAATGATTTCAAGATCTCAGTGATCAATTGTGTTTTAGTCATCTTTTAGTCATCGCTGCTCATTGTAAATCCATAATTTTTGAAAACTAGTATTATAATCTTTTGTTTGCTCTCTGAATGTTTCCAGTGTTTGTTTTCAGTAGGGAAATCCTGCCTGCAGAGTCTTGGCTCATCTGTTTTGGTTACACTAATTTGGTTGCCTCGATTTACGAGTGAAATGAAATGATCCCAGAAGAACAGTCATATCATGTCTTGAAAATAAATCTTGAGGTCAGATGGAAAGTGGTTTCATGTTTTGGTATTACCAAATGATACTGCTGTCTCTCAGCTCAACTGTACATCAACACTGAAAAATCTTTGAAAAACTTTTCCAACTATAAACTTTAATGGAATTGTAATGTTAGCTGTTCAAAGAAAATGTTTTCGTTCAAAACTCTCTCTTACTGTACTCTACCCAAATTCACAAAAGTACGTTTTTAAATAATGTTGTACAAATGCATCTGTCTGGTCAGACTTATGTTGTTTTCAACCTGTTAAGATAAGTACAGAAAATAACAGATCACAGCTTAACATGGCATTACTGTGATTAGGCCAAAGGCAGCAGTAAAGGAGCCAATCACAGCCGCTGATATAGAGACATCATTCACAAACCTTCTGGTTTTAAAGGACCAAGGGGGGAACTACGTTCTTCCGCCGCCCATTCAATGGAAATATTTTTGAGCCAATAGGAATAAGCACAGACTTTTAAGAAATATATAATGAGAAAGAAAAAAACACACTGATAATAAAACATTAAAAACTAAATTGCAAGAATGTAACATGTTTTTCAAATAATCAGAATTTTCTTTAACGTTTTTTAAATTAAATTTTTGCAGATCATGATTAATGAATTCGATACTGGAGTTTTCATTTGCGCTTTCCGTTTAAACTTCTCAAGTTTACATTCGGACGCATACCTCACGTGTGGGCGGGGCTTAAGGACACTTTACTCTCATTGGCTAGTAATATTTGAAGGAATCTCACTGTAAGAAGTCTGTGCAGCAGATTTAAAAGAGTGATCTGGATGCTGTTCTCTGTTTTGTTTTATGGCTTGATTAAAATTAATCACCTTTAGGCTCTCTCACGCCACATAACAAGCCAACATAGAGTAAATGACGCTACGGCATTGCCATAAATATACTCACATGCAACTCAATGTGGGCTTGGAGTGATTCTATAGACAGCTGTCCATAATTCATAATTACAATGATATCAGAAAAACTATGCCTTTAGAGCATCGAGATTATTTGGTGTGTTTTTTATTGAATGTTACATCAAAATAACAATACAATCAAAACAAAAAAATTAAGAATATGTTATAAACAAAAAAATAAGAATAGCCATTCGAATAACAAACTGAATGATGGATGTGTGGGTGTGCTTGTCTTTAGAGTTAATAATTATCCCTAAGCGGACATCTTCCCACTGTAAAATAAAATGAATATCAATATTTTCAATAGTGAAATCAAGTACATTTCGCCCCTCAAAAAGGGCATTGCAGAAATAAGCGAACAAGTGTCTCTGGCTACAATTCTCGTCTATATCTTTTTATACATTTAGTTAAATAATGTGTAGTAGGGTATATTCTATGCAGAAGCTTATAGGTAACTTTTTTATCTTGTTTGTTAGAGGAGATTTTTGAGGAAATAGTATAATACAGTGGGAAACAATATATTCTGAAAGATCACTTCACCAGTGAGGAACAGTGAATCTAGATGAACATAAGTGCACTTTTTGTCAGAATTAAAAAGGATCCAAAAAGTATTTCCGACATTAAAAATAGCTGGTCTTGATCTTGAATTGCTAATACACACCCGGAGAGGAATAGGCCCATTGTAATGTGAGTGACACCGTTTTCTCTTATCTATATTTCGAGGTCAGCTGCATTATGTCATTGTTTTTTAACATTCTGTATTTTTTACATGGTATTTGTAGTGGAGTAGGCGGGGCGAGACCGTGATATCACGGAGGAGATCGGGAGCATAAGAGAATGAGCGACCGGACCGTTGATGAGAGAGGACCAGGCCCGAACATGTTTAAGTTTGTATTTATGTTCTTGTGGTCGTGAGGGGCTGCCGGCTGTTTATGTTATGTGTTTTTATTTTGATTAAAACTTTATTTAAATGTTTTCCGGTTACCGCCTCCTTCCTTCCTTTTAAGTGAACCTTTCTACATTGGTGCCGAAACCCGGGAGGAGGGAGATACATGCTGTCAGAGAGTCCTCGCCGCCGAGTAGCCTCGCGGTGCCGGAGAGTTCGGGCAGTGTTGACGAAGGGTGTCTGCCAGTGGCTGCCCGAGGCGGTGGTTCTGGGGAAAAGGAAGTGCACAGTGCGGCCACCGTCAAACCATCGGTGGGACGGCAACCTTCGATGCCGCGCTCCTGGGTCGAGATGGGGTATATGTTATTATTTTGATTAATTGTTTAAATGTCTGCTGGTTACCGTCTCCTTCCTTCCTTTTTATATTGAACCTCGTTACAGTATTGTTTTTAAAGACTCTGAGTCACAGTTGTCAATTAATGAATGTATGTGTGTGGTGGAGCAGCTGTCATGGACATTTTCTTCAGGTATAATAGAGGGCATGCATCGTCACGTCACCTTCCCACGTGAACACATCAAAACCCATCCCTCGAGTGGCAAAACACTCAGCAAAACGCCTGCTTATGATATCAGGAAACGCAATTCTGCGCAACATATCAGCGTCCAATGACACCTGGTTCCTTTGTAAGTCGCAAGGATAACTGTTGAGTCCGACTGCTTTAAATTTTGGCAAATAATTGTGTTTCAGTCCCAGTTTCTTTGTTTCTCCTATTGAAAGTAGCCATTTGCTGCGTGTTTTGTCACTCAAGGAAATATGTCCTGGCTGTCATGACACACGACTATGGAGACTCAATTGCAGGGGTTTTTGACAATGAATTTATTGAGACACAACACAAGAAAGGTAGTCAGAAGAGTTCAGGGATACGCTGGTACCCAATCCAGAGAAATGTAAGCTTCCGCGCAAGTTCTATCAGGAAGACTCCTCACATCATAATCAATTACCGGTTAGCCTATCATCCCTCAGCACATAGTATAAAAGGATGGTACTCACACTCTCTTTTGTTCGCAGAAACTAACGCATGAGTGACATCGTTGTCCGTCGTAAGTTAAGCAAACCAATCATGTTGAAAAACCTCTAGTCGATTTCACAGATTATGACGACGATCCACCTACTACTTCCCCCTCAAACGTGCGGCGTAGTTCCCGCATCCAGAACCGGGATTCCCCGTGGGCTCAATGGCGAACGGAAAAATCATGACCACTTTAGAGCCGCAAGGTATTCCAGCGGATAAAAATATCATGCCGTTGGCTTCTAACGTCTGGGTAAATCCTGCTGTCCATGGACGTTCCGGTAATCTCCACGACTATACCTCTCATAAACAGGTTCTGCAAATAGTCCAAGGACTGTCCGGAAACGTTAAAAGTCTAGGATATATGCTAGGGGTCTTTTAGAGACCTATCGGGAACCCCGCTTCCAGTTCTGCTACAGGTAGGCCTACAACATTTGCTTTATCCCCGGATTTGCCCAACCTACTCGAGTCGATAAATCCCTCGACATCCTCGGCTATATCCTCAAACGTCCAAGCGACGGCTCCACCGATGGTGCAGACTTCAACTTTCGTCGAGCCAGCTCTGAGCGCTACTCAGTGTAATTGTCTACGGCAGCGGCTGCCCAATACTTCGGCGGACGATTCGGCCATCGGCTGCGGCTTCAGTTTCGCACCAAATATGCTGTAACATCATTGGAGGTAAGGACGTCAATTTAGCTTCCTACTGACGCCTTTACCTGCGTCTGAACGGCAAATGGTGGACTGCGGTGACGTGGCGGTTTTACTCAGAACTTAAGATTCGAGGCTACAACCCAATCTATCATTTTCTGAGTTTTTAAACGCTTTTGGAGTTTACAGAGACATACTCTGCCACAAAATCCCTGGACGACGTGAGGAATTGGACACTTATCTTTCAGTGATGGCGGACTTTTATCAGAGATAAGGATGCCCCTTTTCTATGAACATCATCAGTGCCGGCCCTACCTTATAAGCGATATAGCCAGTTGCATGGGGCCTCCTTGGCCACCAGAGGGCCCCTGCCGTGCGAAAAAATTGAATTTACATGCTCGTTATGTCAGTGTCAATCATCATGTGCGTTAGCTTTAAACTGTGCTAAGATTAAAAAATGGGAATCCGGCACTATCAGTCTGGGGCAGAGAAGAGAAAGAAGAGGAAAGAAGATGAGAAAAGAAAGGATGAAGAATAGGGTAAGTGCGCATTCCCTGGATTCGAACTCACGATCTCCGTGTTGCTGGAGCGACGCTCTGACCACTGAGCTACAGGAAAAATGCAAAGGTTTGTTCAACTCAATTCAAGTTTATTTATATAGCGCTTTTCACAATGTGTATTGTTTCAAAGCAGCTTTTCAGGGGCAAACAGGAAAAACAGAAAAGGTAAAACACAGCACAGTGCATGGTATTTATACAACGAATAAGATCATTCTAATAAATAATATATAATTTCTAAATAAATAAATAAATGTAGTCTGTGTGTACATTAAATCATGGGGAACCTCATTTTATAATCAGTTTAGAGCCCCAAAATGCTAGTGACGGCCCTGAATATCATAGATCAATTTCCACTAAACCCGCTTCATTCGTCCCATTGTTCAACTCACGGCTGGCTGGTCCATCATCGACACAGAGTTACTGGTGCGTTGCTTCGGCGGTCAGGAAACTTTGAACCAATGTCGAATGCAGCTCTCACCGACACTCTGCCTCGCTCTGCCCGGAAACTCTCGCGAGTCAAGGTCCTGTTGCTGTCCATGGTGATGACCCTTTTCTACAAAGATTCCCACCCGAAATAAGTCTGCCTCCATACGGCTACTACTGAAAGGTATTTCTAAAGATTTGCAAAAAATCATGGATTAACGCCTTCCTATTGCTTTTCCCATTCTAAAGGAACTGGTTTACTCAGTGCGCAAGGGTTATTCCCGTTTATACTAATATTCTCCTAGAAGCCGTGTTTAACTGGCTTCTAGGGCTTTATGCGTCCAGGTGAATTTACTAACAACTCCCGAAGTTTTGACCCATCTGAGACTTAACCTTTTCAGATATTACTTTCCCACCTAATCATTTTACTATTTTCCTTAAACATTCGTAGACCGACACACTACGCACAGGCATCAACATTAACAATTCACGTTCTAATGGAGATATTTGCCCCTTCACTTCTATGATAAGATAACTCCAAACCCGCCCCGGTCATCACAAATTATCCCCCCTATTCATGTTATCAATGGCTTCCCCATAACTAAAGAGTGGTTCAGGACTCATCTTGCAGCAGCTCTGGAGAGTTGTGCCAAGTCTTCTCAACTTACACCGGGCAAACATTTAGGATCGGCGCAACTACTTCTGCAGCCGCTCGTGAGATTTCCGACTTCTTCTATCAAGGTCCTGGGCAGATGGTCATCTATGGCATTCGAATCCTATATACGACTAGATTCTAAAACCATCCTGGATGCTCAGCAGCCGTTCTCCACAAGCTTAAGGTACTTACTGTGCAATTACTGGTGGTGGTGGTATAAGTATAGGTTACTTAGCCTCTGTAAGATTTGAGTTAATTCTTCGGCTCATGCAAGCCATTCAGCCTGTGCAGGCTCCCGGATATCATTGGCTTGTGTAAGCCCATTCAGCCCATGCAGGCTCTGTCGTTTTTATGTTTGTTGTTTATTTTATGATTTCTTTTTGTGCTTTTGCAAGCCCATCCAGCCAGTCAGGCTCCTGGAAATTACGTTGGGGGAAATCATTGGCTCATTCAAACCCTTTCAGCCGTGCAGACTTCTGGTAATAAGTTGGGGATTTTTTGTTGGCTTGTGCAAGCCCATTGAGCCTGAGCAGGCTCTGTCGTTTTTATGTTTGTTGCTTATTTTATGATTTCTTTTTGTGCTTTTGCAAGCCCATCCAGCCTGTGCAGGCTGCTGGAAATTACAGTGGGGGAAATCATTGGCTCATGCAAACCCTTTCAGCCGTGCAGACTTCTGGAAATACGTTGGGGATTTTTTGTTGGCTCGTGCAAGCCCATTCAGCCGCGCAGGCTTCTGGAAATACGTTGGGGATTGTTGTTGGCTTGTGCAAGCCCATTCAGCCTGAGCAGGCTCTGGAAATAAGTTGGGGATTTTTGTTGGCTTGTGCAAGCCCATTCAGCCAGTGCAGGCCTCCGGAAAATTCTGTTGGGGGAAATTCTGTTCGCTCGTGCAAACCCATTCAGCCTGTGCAGGCTTCTGGAGAATTTGAAGGCTTTTCGAAGCCCTTTTAGCCGGTGCAGGCTCTGGCTTGTTCACTCGGCTTCGTCAAGCCTATAATCACCTTCGGAGGTTCTGATAACAGTGATTTGCAACTACTTACCCTCAAGATATGTTGTTCACGTCATCATCAATAGAAGGCAGGTATAATGTTACTTCATGTTTCAACCATGGCTAACCGACTCTTACTTTCTCCTTTAGGAACTGCAAGGAGACACATCATCCGGTGGGTTGATTTTGTTTACTTTCTCTTTTGGGGTAGGCTCCGCCCCTGCCTTATCTTCAGGCAGGAACATCGGAATCATTTTGCCATGATTCATTTATTGGACGGGGCCTATGCCCAAAGATCTTTAACATTGTTTAATAAATATTATTTATCGTTCTATGTTTCCTGACTCTTTTTGGTAGAAATGTAAGCTTCCGCGCAAGTTCTATCAGGAAGACTCCTCACATCATAATCAATTACCGATTAGCCCATCATCCCTCAGCACATAGTATAAAAGGATGGTACTCACCCTCTCTTTTGTTCGCAGAAACTAACGCATGAGTGAAACCTCCATCCTCCCCACCACCACCACCAGGTCAGGGTCCCGTCCTCAGTCCGGGGGTAGGCTCCGCCCCTGCCTTATCTTCAGGCAGGAACATCGGAATCATATTGCCATGATTCATTTATTGGACGGGGCCTATGCCCAAAGATCTTTAACATTGTTTAATAAATATTTTTTATCGTTCTATGTTTCCTGACTCTTTCTGGTAGAAATGCTATATATTCCAGATCAATTTAAGTTCATATCGTGGGCCCAAAACCCAAACGTTTAAACAAAATTTAGTCGTGGTATAATGATGTTATGATCTCAGTGATCAATTGTTGGCCTTCATTTAGATTTACATTTACATTAAGTCATTTAGCAGACGCTTTTATCCAATGGACTTACAAGTGGGGTAAGCAATGGAAGCAATTGGGTCAGCACAAGGACAACAAAAGCATAAGTGCAATCAAAAAAGAAAACTGATCTCATTTAACCTAAAACAGTATACAGACCTAAGTTAGTTTCTTTTATAAAGGGTAGAGAAGAAATAGAAGTCAGAACTGATCAGTCAGGTGTTGACAGAAGAGATGTGTTTTCAGGCGTTTCTTAAAGATGGACACAGAATCTGAAGATCTTGTAGCAGCAGGCAGATCAATCCACATGGGTGGAACAGATCCAGAGAAGGTACTTCTCTTTTCATCATTGCTGCTTTTTTGTAAATCTATAATTCTTTTAAACTAGTACTTCAATCTTTTGGTTTCCTCTCCAACTCTCCAGTGTTTGTTATTAGTAGTAAATCCTGCCGAGTCTTGGCTTATATGTTTTGGATAAGCAAATTTGGCTGCCTGGAGCACGAGTGAAATGATCCCAGAAGAACAGTCAAGTCATTTCATGAAAATGAATCTTGAGATGGACAGCGGTGTCTTGTTTTTGTTTTGTTTAGTTTTCAATGTGTGCAGTTGGCGTCATAGCCATTTTGCTTAGTGAATTTGGGTAATCTGGGACATTTTTCACTAGGACACTTTCACTTTCACTTTTCATTTTGTGCAACTTTGACCTACACGTGCTCGTATGCCCAGTATACCTGCTCTGTACAGAATGGATCGAGGAGGTGGCCGTCCACCTTTTCGAATGGCACAACATGATAAACGACCAGATTTCAGTTGTGTTGAAAACTGTCACCTACCTCATCCAGATACACAACAATGAGCTTATACTGTAATAATGATTTATGATTTGAGATGTCTGCAGAACCTGTAAAGAGAAGAACAGATGAAGATAGACATAAATGACAGATCACAGCTTTGATAGCATAAAGTGAAGAAAACCATCAGTCTATGTTTTTTTAAAAGGTTTTGTCATGAATCTCAATGGTGGACATGGCAGGAGAACCCAATTGCAGGCAGACAGGACAAGGCAGATGAAGGGGTTAACAAAAGGTATTTATTACAAACAAACAAGACTATGAAAACACAAAACAAAACCCACGAGGGGGAAAACAATACAGGATATATATATATATTACAAAACAAGAACACGGCCTAACCAAACTGACTAAGCTAAGAAAACAAACACTGGGAGCAAACACTAAACTAACACTTACTGCGACGGGAAAACTGGAACAAGGAACAAGGTATGGCAACGGGTGCAGATACAGGAACAAGTAAAGCTTACAGCTAGACAGACGAGGAACATCATACAATGAACGCGCACAAGACAATGAAACGTGAGGACTCTTTATAGGGTGGGTAATTAACACTAACTAGGAAACAGGAGGGTAGGAACGATGACGCGACTCAGGGAGAGTATGGAAGGCCATAAGTGTCAAAACCATCTCTCCCCACATGAAACAGAGGATTCTGTATGATTCCACCTCTAAACCAAGAAATACCTGACAAGGAGAGGTGAAACCATGACAGGTTTGTAGTAAACGTCTTAACATTCGAGACGTGTTGACTTGAAGTCTGGCTTCATCAGATCTCGGATCAGTACATGTTTGTATGAAGCACTTTTGAAAAGACTACTTATATGTTCGAGCGCTGGTAGTCTATGAAACCAACAATGAACTAGATCAAAAGGGTTCTCATGACATGAAGCAGAACCTGCAGATACTCACAGACTACACTGTCAAATGTAAAAGTTCTGAGGAACCATTTGGGGTCTCTTCGCAAACCCTTGCGGAACCCTCAAGGGACACTCAAGGCGAGGAACCCTTATATTAAAATGCTCTGAAACCACCTCGGGTGCTTCAAGGCACCATTTCACAGTTTAAACTATTTTTGTTTATCGCGGGTCTGTGATGCATATGGGGATGCTCTACGATTTAGAATGCATGTGAACAGAGGATTGACTAAGTTTATTCTTCATTCAGTAAAAGAGTAAATTGCGCTCTCGCTGGCACATCACAAATTGGTTTACAATGGTAACAACCAAAATATGAAAATACCTGGTATTTTATAGTCACTGATTTGGTTCATCAGGACTATAATATTTATAGCAATTACTGTAAGAATCCATTTTTTCATTGTCAATGAGTACATTAACATTAATTTGTGCAAATATAACAAATAATATAATAATAAATACTCATAATGTGCAATATATTAATAAATATAATCTTTTGATTTTTTTCGCTGCACAACGAAACGGTATTTGTAAAATATTAAAGTTTTAGCCCTGAGGAAAAAAGATAACAGAACCAGATATGATATGATGAAATATATTACATAAATTAGACAATTTATGTAATGTTAACATGGGTGGAGAAAGGATTTAACACAATGACAGTTAATAAAGCGCTAGAGTCACTCAAAATAAACATAATACACTCTAAAAAAATCCGTAAAAATGGTACAAAATAAATTTTATTAATATGAAGGAATTTTCCGTATTCATTTTTACAATAGTTTGACCTGTATTGTACATTGTGCACTACTTGCACTGCATTTGAGTATTAACGGAAATGTCAGTAAAATTAATGAAATTGTACTGGTAATTTTCTGCCAGTATTTAATCCGCTTTTTACAGGACTTTTTTTACAATGTAGCTAAAAGTGACAAAGCCAATGTTTGTGATTTAACACAACTCATTTAGCCCTACCCAGCAAACCCCTAACGTTAGTTTTTGGTTCCCTTTTGGTTATTTTTTTGGGAACCAAAAAAATGTTCTTTTTAGGTTTTATTTTTTTGCAACCAGAAAATAACGTTTCCAGAACGCTGCAGGCTGCTTTTTAAAAATAACCAGAAAATAATGTTCCTGATGATAATTTTTTGGTTGTTTTTTGCAAGAGGTTGTTAAATAAACTGCAGTATGTTGCTCTGCCTCAGCCCTTGACCTGGATTATCTCCATTTCATCTGCACACATGAAGTAATACGTATTGATGCACTAGAAGAACAAAATATTATGCCTGATTGTGTTGTTAATGCTCTTCGAGAGCTCTGTACAATGGTTGAACATGTTGAAAATGAAACACTTTAAATTGAACTGGAGGCAGTTGTTGGAGTTATGGGTCGACCTAAATACATCTTGTGTCCTGTAGAAGAATGTTAGTCATACAGACAGAGCAATTGGAGGGTGAGTGAAGGGGAAAAATGCTTGCCCTATAAACTGATTTATTATATTTTCAAAATCTTTAACTTTCATGGAAAGGGTAAGGACTGATCAAGGAGTTGAAAACCTTGACATTGCACAGTTCATGTTCACTGTAAGGGGATCAGATCGAGCAGGTTTCATCTCTGGAAAAAGCAACACAATTAAAGGTAAGTTGAGAAAAAGCTGGTTGAAGGCAAGATGTTTCCTTATATTTGTTTCGTCTTTTTCATCCAAACCATACATGTAGGATCATTTATTACATTTGAAAATGATGTTAAGCATCATACATGTCCGTTAACATCTCAGACATAATGTAAAGCTTTTTTTCCTCCATATTAGAGGATTGAGAGGCTCTGGCGTGACGTGTGGACAGCAGTGACTGTCACATATTACGATGTCCTAGTCTTGAAGAAGATTGCTTACTAGATATCTCAAGCGCAGTACACATCTTCCTTGTCCACTTTGCGATTATACCTCGTCTCTGCAAAGACTTCCAGACATTTTGTGAGGCTGGAACCATGTGTGCAGAAGTTGTGGGAGGTGGGACTTCTACAGAACAGCTCTCATGAACCTGAGCATGTAGAGGTAGGAGTTATTTTCATTTCTCACAGTTATGACAGGGCAAAGAATGATTCAATATATTTTTCATATCCTATGAATCCTTAGGATGAAGATGGCTGCCATCTGCCATGAGGAATCATTAACAGAATGTGGAGTTGTGGTCCCTGAACTCTCCCCTCCCTGAATGAGCAAGAAGTGCAACACCTCCAAGCTTCTGTTGATCCTACACTTACATCATACTCACATGGTGACTTTTAATACTGTTTAATATTCACATTTTAATACTGTTTTTAGTCTCCTTAATAAATTCCTGGCTAAGAAATAACGTGTCCAAATTTTCACAACTTTTCACAGGAACTAAAACCTTAAATGTAAACCAAGAAACAACCATATCTTTAACAAATTTAACTGAAACCTTACTTTGACCAGTTAGACGGGCTTGTGTTGCTATATTCTGAGAAATTCCTGGCCTAGACAAAAGGCTTTCATCATCATCATCATTTAAAAATGCTCATACTTTAACATGTGTTTAACTGGTAGGACAATGGTATTGGTACACGCTGCTACCGTTGGAGAACAGATCCTGTGCTCACACTATTTGACATCACAGTTCTGAACTGTACAGTGATTTTAAACTGATTCTTCTCCTGAGACAGATACTGAATGTGTCCCTGCCCTGTGACCCGCTGCCTCAATACCAGAAGGACTGTCACCCGATAAACAAATGAAATGTATTTAATATTGAACCATAAACAACCATCAACCAATCCATCCCATTTTTCACATTGCTTATATTCAGGGTGGTGTGTTGTGGTGCTGAAGGCAGGGAAACAGGTGGCCAGTCACAAAAATCTGTTTTCATTTTTAAAAACAATTCCATCTAATGATTGTTCATCCAAAAGTGAAAATTTAGTCATTTTTAATAGCAACTTAGAAACCTGTATTTAGTTTTTCCAAAGATCACAAAATGTAAAACTGGTCTTATTTATACAATATGATTGATGAGTTATTGATGACTATATTCATTTTGGACGAAGCATACATTTACTAGCGATACTCAAATATTGTGCCAAGTTTCACTTTGTGTACTTATTCATTCATTCAAATAAATGTCAATGTATTCTTCATACTTTGCTGAAGTTCCTGGAGAAGTGCTTTGAGCTGATTCATTATGGCCACCTCCACCTGTTCTCTAGATGACCTCTTCTCACTGAACTCAGCCTGGCTAATGGAAATGACAAAGTCAGAATCTGCCTGTTCAAAAAAATAGATGAACAATGAAAGCAAACATCCAAATTAAAGCATCTTATATAAAATACAGTTGGTGTCCTGGCCATGTATTTACTATTAAAAGGATAGTTTACCCCACTTTTTTATTTTTTATAATTCACTCACAGGTTGTCCCAAACCTGTATTTATTCTGCGTTCTTCTGAAAACAAATGAAGATATTGTGAAGAATGTTGGAAACACCAGAGTTCTTGGGCACCATTCACTTTTGATGTAATTGTTCTCCTACTATGGACATCAGTGGTGTCTGAACCCAGCCTGGTTACATTTCATTTCCTTCATAATATCTTCCTTTGTGTTCAGCAGAATAAAGAAATGAATACAGGTATGGAACATTCTCATTTTTGGGTGAACTATTCCTTTACAGCAGAGTCATTTCTGTGGCAAAAACAGAAGAATGTTTTGAAAGTACATAACTTATAATTTTAAGGAAATGAAGTGCTTTTACACATATATAGCAGAAAGTTATGGATAGACAGATACAGTTGAAGTCAAGCGTTTACGGTTCATTTAAAGTCATGTGGGTGTAAACCTCAGAAAAAGTTTGTGGTATAAATTGTTATTGTTTTGTTTGTATATATATATTTTTGTCATTTCTTTCAGAAGCTATTAAAAGAGACGTTTCTCAGGAAATTAGATATAACAATTTACACCAGAAACATACATTTCTTTCATAAAATAACTTGTTCATGGCAAAATAAACCATAATTTTCTAAATTGTAAACTATGTAAACTATTGATTTCAACTGAAGATATGTGTAGATACTTACCTCTGATCCTGGAACAAAGAGTGACTGACATATCTCTGGGTGTTTGGTCATTAGATCACTAAGGCCAACAGCTCCAATCGCATTCTTATCTCCTTCAGCATAGAGACCAGCTTCAGTGTTGCATGAAGAGTAATAGATCTGGAGGAACAGAAATCTGTTTCATTTGAAAAAACTCACTCAAATTGATGTTCATTAACCATTTCATCACACCGGATTATGTCTTCCTTCTTCTCCACGCTGACAATACCAATATATCTTAAATATATACAGATTAAGTGTAATTCAGGACATCTTATTCAAACATTTGTAATTGGTACATGGGCTCTTAGTGGTAAAAAACACATTGATCATAATTACTGTAGTAAAAGGACCTGTGCTATAAGGTCTCTATAGTGTCCATCTCCCAGATCATTTCTATTCAGTCGTTCAAACTGTAGAGACCCACTGCGTAGGAACTTGTTTCTCTAGAGAAACTCTAATAATCAGCTGACAAAGGAATTCAGCCGTTTTAAAAAGGGGACATACAGAATGTGCAGAGCTGGGAAGGCTTAAGAAACAGGTGGGAAATCTATGGTCTACATAGTTGCTGAATATACTGTATTCATTTATATACTGCAAATGTACCTTTAGAAAGTTCTTGCTGAGAGCCCCTGTATCTGCTCCAGCCTCACCTAAAAACACAACTTTCAGTTTGATGACTGGAGATGACTTCTTCTGCCACTGAACAAGGCCTCTCTCTCCATCATGTTGTGTCTTGACACAGTGATCTCAAATGTTCTTCCTTCAGTAACTACTGCAGCACCGATTCTTTTGAGAACATCATCAAGGCTAGAAAAAGATAAACAAGGCAAGTCACGGTTTAATTTTTTAATACTTCTAACTCCTGTAATAAAAAATTAAAAACACATAAATGTTGGCTATTAAGTTAAAACTAAAAAATATGGTCACACCATTCAATTTGAGAGTCTAGTCCTTCAAAAACACCCACAGGTCTAATGGAATCATGTGCATTACAGTGTAATGGCTGTAACACAAATGAACAACAAGTCACATTACAGAATAAAAAAAAAAATCATCCATTTTCACAAGAAAGGCTTAAGTGTTGTCCTGGACAACATGTCTGGGTTGTTTTAAATGTAATAACCTTGCACTGAATGCTAGATGTCAGTTCCATTGTTTTGTCTCAAGACTACACACTTGGACTTTAGTGGACAGGGAGCATTAAAGGAAGACAATACAAACCTCAGTCAACAATCACATCACATGAAAAGACTCTCATTTGTTTTAAGAGACCTGTGTGCATTCTCACACATCGCTGACTCAACCTTTTTTGTCAGTTACAATCCAAGAGCACAAGACAAGAGACAAGAGGGTGTTTTAAAGGGAAACGAACATAGGATAATTGGCAGGGACAGGTGTGGGCAATGAAACAATAATGGGAAGGTAACAAGGAAACGAGATGGAGGGAAAACACAGACAAGACATGAGAAGGCGCATGTCAGCCAATATGTACGCAAAGACATGTCCTTCCCACACAAAACCAAGGATTTATGCCATGACTCCACTGCAAGACAAGAATAACCATGACATGATAGTGGAATCATGACACTGGGTACTAATGGTCATGTTGAATTGTTTCTGTGATATCTCAGTGCTTGAGTTAATAACACTACAGCTGACTCCTGAACTTTGTGCTTCTGATGGCAATGCAGAAGTAGCTGATTGAGGAAAGGACTACAATGAAGATATATGTATTCATTAATTAAATGAAGTTTGGTTCCAAAAATGTTTTTTTATTTTTTTATTGTGCATTGCGATAAATATCAATCAAACTGTAGTTTTTTTTATAAAAGGCATATAAACTCAAAATTACAGATAACTTACAAGAAAAAATGATAACATAAAAACATGATTTTGTCAAACATGAAATCATGCTTGATGTATGAGCAGTACTGCTGACTGCTGAATTTGGTTCAGCTATGACTGATGATTGAGTGAAAACAGGAGAGGAAGACTACAATGGTTAAAGGTTAAATGTTTCCCAAAATGTCAATGATCCTTACAGAACTCTCTGCGTCATCCTCAGTAGAAGATTCATATATACTGCATGACTTTACATGCACTGGAAAAACTTGGAGGTTCATAGCCAAAACACAGATTTGTCAGAATGCTTTTGGCATTTATTTTGAACTCATGTGCATCTAATCTAATCTTAAACTCACTTGGAGAGCCACCTAAACCAGATTCATGGAACAGCCCGGTTGAGCAGGATTGGGAAGTACATTTTGCACATGTTTTCTTCTTAAAATGCATTTATTCATCTACACATGAGCAGAAAAAAAGCCCTTTACCTTAACAGCTAAAAATGTTTTATTTATATCAAATATAGTGGAAACAAAGGTGCAAATTATAATTACATTTACAAACTTCTATAGTTTCTATATTTCATAATTAGGTTGTATGGCACATAATTGCATTTTTAGGCCGCTCTTAAAACCATAATAAAATTTGGGATGCTAAACACTTCAGAAGTTATATGTCAACAACGTGGAATGATCTGCCTGCTGCTACAAGATCTGCAGATTCTGTAGCCATCTTTAAGAATCGCCTGAAAACCCATCTCTTTCGCCAACATCTTACTGTTCTGTTCTGACTCAAGTTTCTTCTCTACTCTTTTCTTCTCTACTCGTTTCTTCTCTACTCTGAAAAAAAACAAAAACAAAACAAAAAAAATGTATGAATGAATGTTTCTGTATACTGTGTTAGGCTATATGAGACCAGTATTCTTTTTGATTGCACTTATGCTTTTGTTGTACTTATGCTGTCCTAATTGCTTCCATTACCTACCCCACTTGTAAGTCGCTTTGGATAAAAGCGTCTGCTAAATGACTAAATGTAAATGTAACGCTAATAAACAATCAAACAGCAATCAAAATCGTATTTCATTGCATTTTTTTGAAAAGTGACAACAAAGACTGCAAATTTAATTTGGTAAAAAACAGGAAGTTGAGCCAAAAGATCTTACAGAAAAGAAACTTTGGAGAAAGTGTTATAAATTATTGCATTTTTAACAAATATAATAACAAATAGCATTACAATTGATGCCCTTTTGAAGGAAATATATCAAATCAGTTCAGTACAAGGAACCTAAAAGAGGTAAATGAATGATTCTCAAGATGTCATACATGATTTTCTTAAAAACACATCCGTGACATGTTTAAAGGTTTCTTCACATGATAAGGGGAGAATGAGAATATCCATCATGTACACTTCTTTCTTCCACTATTTCTTCATTTTTATTATACATGAATAATTGATCAATGATTTTTTTGTCTATTCTATAATTTGAGGACGTCTAGTAGAACATCCAGTTGTTTTTCACAATATTTAAATTTTACTCTGTTTAAATTACTACATAGAATGCACTCAGACAAATCAGGACGCATTATGGTTATGACAATTTCAGCTGAAAAAGGTATAAAATACATAAATAACTATGTTTAATACAAGGTAGATCACACCATTATCTTTTTTACGATAATTTTTTGTGTTACTGAATTTTAGAATTCAAATCTTCACTGCCATGATGTTTCAGTAGTTTCGTGAGAATCACCCAAATAGATAAAGCAGAGCTCAGGATATCATGAGTGCATAACGTCATGAAGGTACAGAAATATTGAAATGTACAGAAGGGCAGACAAATTACCCTGTGGCTTGCACAGCAGTTGATAACACCGACATAAACACATGGCCAAGTTAAAGCTCATCTCAAAAGTGATAAGTGTGAGAATATGGATTTCGGCCGTGTCCCTTACATAACCTGAAATGATTATCTGTTTTGTTTAACACCATCTGTTCTGTCTCATGATTGAGCAATGCCCGCGAGACATATCTGATCCGGACTGGATGACATAAATCCGGTCACCAGGTTCCTGAATGTTCTAGATGATGGAGAACAGGGAACTAAAGAGGCCACCATATCCGTGAATGTTGGAGATGATGGCGAACGCGGAGCTAAAATATATGCTGTCTTGACAAAATATTATGAATCGAGGTCTGGTGATTTTCCATGACCAGTGTAATATCCTGTCGTTACTTCCTGTTTTATGCATATATATACTAGTCCTTTAATACAATAAAATTGGACTCTGATTGAACTGCACATCTCTGTGTCTGCGTCATTCTTGGTCTCCTGGATCCAGAAACTCTGAAGGTTCAATCGACTAGACTCTTCAACTCAGAATACTCAAACTTAGTAGTAAGGGGACAGTAAGAAATAATCTTACAGATTGGGGGCTCGTCTACGAAGGGGGGAAGACCATCTCTCCTAGAACCAAAGAGGCCAAAGCATACCTGAGGCGAGCACACCCGAGGCGATCGGCACAGACCTACATTAAAAGGGGGTGAGTGGTTTTTGTTTCTTCTATAGTTTTTCTTGTGACTTAGAGAAATAAAAACGCTTACCCTGTAGGATTCTCTTGGTTTAATATTTCGTAGTGACGAAATAGGATTTTTCAATTCATGTTAGTGAGAATTCACTTTCTCATTGTTGTGACAGCGCGGCTGACAACAGTAGTTGTAAATAACTATTAACGCACGAATCTGAATGGTTAAAACAGTACTGATCACACTGTAATTTGGGATCGCGGTGTAAGCTTTGCTACTCAGAGGGAAAGGCTTGGTTACTCAGAAAAAGAAATTGTTTGATGTTTATTCTGGGAAAAATCGATTTATTCAAAGGTTGTATTAAATTGGGAAAATATATGATTGATATCACTGTTACTGTATGGTGTATTGGAGTATTGTTATCAGGAAAAAGACGGTGAATTTATCACCCCGGATCACAATACAACACATGCAATATTGTTGAGACTGTCAGTCGATTGAACACGAGAGTTTTTTTTGCTGCTATTTCTGTTTTGTCTGTATTGTTTTTATCACTGCCATTTTTGTCTGTGTAAAATGGGTCATTCTGTTTCAAGGCCATTACCGGGCGAAACGCCAGTCGCATTTATGTATAGAAATAATCAAGGGTTTTATACAGATCCATATGTTAGCAATCTAGCAGGATGGTCAGAGGGAATGAAAACCCAAATTGATATTCCCTACCCGAGGGACGGTTCATTTTCTGATGAAAATATGGCTTTGTCAAGGGGCATGGTAAAAGAGGGTTGGGGAGACCCAATGTGGGATTATCCATATATGAATAAGGCATATGCCGTATGGAAAGACATGAAAAAGGTGTGGGACCAGGGTCCCGAAAAACCTCAAATTGTTGCGTATGTCGCAAAGCAAAATAGATGGCCGTTAGAGAGCCGCCCGAATACTCTGTCCCTTGCCAAAGCCCGATTTATCCCTCTGCACCCCTGCCGCGACAAACAGTCGATATTAAACCACCGAAAACACCGGTGAATCGGTTGATTGATTATAAAACCGACACAATAGAGAAACCTCAAACTCGGTTGATTGATTATAAAACCGACACTACGGAGAAAAAACCTCAAACTCGGTTGATTGATTATAAAACCGACACGACGGAGAAACCTCAAAATTCAATGGTTTGGGTCCGAGCTGGCAACACGGTAAATGTCAGGCCAATACGAATGTCTGACATGGAAGCCATATGTAAAAGTTTGCCTTCTCCACATGAAGCGGGGAAATATGTGTCGATTTTGCAAACGCACACAAAATATTCACATTTCACAGGTGCTGATTTCTGCGCGGTGTTGCTTAGAACACTAGAGAAAGATGTGACGGAAGAAATGTTGATAGAAAAATGCTATAGCTCATGATAGAATTACAGGCACTGGTACGGCTGCAACGCCACACGAGTTATTTTGGGAAACTTCTGCAAATGTTACAGAGTTCTTTAAAGAGCTGAGAGTTTTCCTTGATGAACGCTTAGGCAGCCAGCAAGATTTGTCTTTCGCAGCAAGTACCAAACAGGCAGCAAAAGAATCCGCTGCACAATTCTTTGTTCATTTTAAAAAAGCGTGGACTGAAGATTCTAAATTGCCAATAAACAATGAGATAAAGCCTCTGTTTATTAATACTCTGCTGAATAATATGAATGGCAAACAAGCGCAATTAATTAGGATAACAACTTCTAATCTGCATGATATGACTTTAGATGCTTTGGGCAGGCGAATCAGGGAGCTCGACAGCTCTGGTGGGTTTTCCATTAAACCGGAGGGAGCGATGTTTTCAGGTTTTCATGGGCAAACGAATGAGGAACATAGTTTTGAAAACCCACAGCAGCCATACTCTAGCCAAAAGCAGAAGTCAGACATAATTTGCTTTCATTGCGGCAGGAGGGGCCATTACAAACGAGAGTGCAGGCGATTGCACAAGTTTGAGTCACCTCAGCCGACCTCTGGTGACACACACACACACACAGCAGAGAGAGCCACAGCGCAGTGAGCAGCGCAGACATGAGAGAGAGCCACAGCGCAGTGAGCAGCGCAGACAGGAGAGAGAGCCACAGCGCAGTGAGCAGCGTAGATATGACGCCACTGGCGTCTCCTACCCAACAACATGGCACTCAAATCAAGCATAGAGTTGCCCACAGAGTGATGTCAGTTCTACATTAAGTATGATGACTTTAGCATTTGCCAATAATGGAGAGGATTTGCCTTATTTTTCTCTTAAAGTAAATGGGCAGACTCAAACATTCCTGCTCGATACAGGGGCAGATGCATCATCGATGACATCCAATAGTTATGAAGGTCCTATAACTAATCAAATAATTCACTCTGTGGGAATTTCGGGAACTGACATTGCTTGTGCGGTCACACCTCCATTACAGGTCAACGCAGATGGTCTTAAACCATTTTATCACAAGTTCACAATTATTCCAGGTGCACCATTAAACCTTTTAGGTCGTGATATGATGCATAAATTAGCCATGGATATTAAGTTTACTGATCACAAGGTTGTTTTCTCTTTTCTGTCTAGTCTACAGGCATCCGTCGATCCTTTGCCAACAGGTGGACAGCCAGGCAGTTCACAAGCACCTGCCTCAGATGGCAGCATGCCTACACGGGTAGACTCCATGATTAACCCTTCGTTATGGTCTCAGTTCAAGGATGACACTGGTTTCATTGATATGGAACCCTACAGGGCTAAATTGAAAACAAACAAACCTGTCTACATTAAGCAATACCCTTTGTCTAAAGATAAGGAAGTAGGCATTACGCCTTTGATTGAAAATTTTGTCCAGCAGGGCGTCCTCGAACCAACACACTCACCATACAACACACCAATTAATCCTGTTGTGAAAGCAGATGGGAAAACTTGGAGATTAACTCAAGATTTAAGAGCAGTAAATCAGTTGATTATACCGCTCGCACCAATTGTGCCTGATGTTTTGACTGTTATGAATTCAGTGCCATACTCACACAAGTATTTCACTGTAATTGATTTGTGTGCAGCTTTTTTCTCTGTACCTGTACACCCAGACACTCAGCCTTTGTTAGCATTTACATTTAAGGGACAACAATATTCGTGGAAGCGTCTTGCTCAGGGATATGCTGACTCACCCGCTGTTTTCTCTGCGGCAGTACACCGAACTTTGGCCAAAATGACTGATTTGCCTTCATCGGTTTGTGTTCTTCAGTTTGCAGATGACATCCTCGTGTCGGGGGAGACGGCGGAGGACTGTGAGAAAGCATCTGTTATTGTTTGCAATGTTCTTGCGGAAACAGGTTTCAAAGCATCAAAAGACAAACTGCAATGGGTTAAAACTAAGGTGACCTATTTGGGACATGTGCTGATGCAGGGTCTCAGAGCAATATCCACAGACAGAGTCCAGCTGATCAGAAAAGTTAAGTCCCCACGAACAGTGCAGCAGCTACAAAGCTTTTTGGGACTGATTAACTATTGTAGACAGTGGATACCTGATTGCGGGATTCACGATAGGCACCTGAGGGGTCTGATCGATCACAAAGCCCCGCCAAACACACCATTGGAGTGGACTGCTGAAGCAGATGAACATTTCAATGCATTGAAAGCAGCCATCACAACCGCACCAGCATTGGGCCTGCCAGACTACGCAAAGCCTTTTCACTTGCATGTTAGGGAAACAGCGGGGACTGCTCTTGGGGTCCTTTTGCAAGAACACGGCTCAACATATAGGCCAGTAGCATATCTGTCTAAAAAGTTAGATAACATTGTCACAGGTATGCCAGCATGTCTTCGTGCTGTCGCTGCAGCTGCTCTGATTGTACAGATGGCTGAGAAAACTGTGCTGTCACACCCTTTAACATTATATACGTCCCATCAGGTTGGTGCAATTTTACACAACATGCAAACACAACACATGACTGCGCAACGACGCTCAGGTTACGAGGCTACTCTGCTGGCAACAAAAAATCTCACCATTAAACCGACTGCAAGCATTAATCCTGCTTTGCTGAGCATTTTGGGTATGGTAGACATGGCAGATTTTAATGTTGAACATGATTGCATCTTTGAACTGACCAACTCTTATTGTTCCAGGGTCGATCTGTTGGATACGCCCCTAGAGGGGGGAGAACATATTTATGTCGATGGGTCTTGTTCAAAGCCCTCAGACGGTGTCTACCTGTGTGGCTATGCTGTGGTTTCCAATTCAGGAGAGGTAAAAGAAGCTTATGCTCTGGATTATAATTCGGCACAAGCAGCAGAGTTGGTAGCATTAATACGGGCCTGTAGGCTAATGTCAGGAAAAAAGGTAACTGTCTACACTGATTCAAAATATGCTTGGAGTGTGCTTCACCATTATGCTAAAATGTGGGAAGTAAGAAATTTCACAACTTCTGATGGCAGGCCAATAGCACATGCAAATCTGATAGGACAGTTGACTGAGGCAGTTCAGCTTCCGCTCGAAGTGGCCATAGTAAAGGTCAAGGGTCACTCTTCGGGAGATGATGAACTGGCTGTAGGCAACAGAAGGGCTGACGAGGCCGCAAAGGCAGCAGCCCAGGCTCAGATTAAATCACCATTTCAGCAGAAAGATGAAACACAGGTAGCAATGACAGTGCACATAGCAAATATACCGGACATTGACATCAAAATCCTGCAAAGTCAACCAACGAAGGGAGACTTAGAGGATTGGAGTAAAAATGTTTGTGCTCCTGACACCGATGGCATTCTCAGAGACGAACAGGGTAGAATAGCGCTACCAAAATTAGGGTTAATTATCCTAATTAGACACTACCATGGGTTATCTCACACCAGTTGTGCAAAAGTAGTTCAAGCAATTAATCGATTGTATTGCATTGCCGATGTTCATAAAACAGCAAAGCTCGTTTTGGATGCATGCTTAACATGTGCTCAGGTAAATCCGCACAAATCAACTAAGCACGATGCATTAACGCACCCAGAAGCTCCTTTTCAACACCTACAAATTGATTTTACGCACATGCCGCCAATAGGTAATCTGAAATATCTTTTGGTAATTGTTGATCGATTTTCAAAGTGGCCTGAAGCATTTCCATGTGCAAGAGAAGATGCTAAAACGGTGGTAAAGATCTTAACAAAGGAAATTGTGCCCAGGTATGGCATACCTGCCACCTTGGAATCAGACAACACGACAAGCTTCACGTCGAAGGTAACACAGCTCTTAGCAAAAGCGTTGTCTATTGATTGGCATTTTAACATTCCGTACCACCCGCAAAGTGCAGGAGTCATGGAAAGAAGCAATCGAACGCTGAAAACACGACTAACAAAAGCGGTACTCGAAACGGGAAGAAAGTGGGTTGATTTATTGCCCGCAGTCTTGACAGAAATAAGAATGACTCCATCTTCCACGACAAAATTGTCTCCTTTCGAGATACTAATGGGTAGACCTTTCCCGACCCCGTGGGTCAAAGGCCGGTCTGGTCTTTCTTCCTTAGGTGACTTGGAGGTGATCCAGGAAGACTACGTGATATGTGCTGATGTTTCTTTGTGTCTTCCTCTTCCCTCAGAACAGCCTACTCATAACTTTGTTCCAGGACAAAAAGTCTTTGTGAGGAGTCTGAAGCCAACAAAGGTTGGGGAATCGAAGTACCACGGACCAGCGACTGTGATTGCCGTCACACGGACAGGAGTTCTGACAGACTACCAGCCACAGTGGATACACGCTTCCAGATTGAAGTTGTGTCTTCAGGAGAGCAGGCAAGCTCCAATTTAATATAGAATCTCGCAACGGGGATTCACCTTACTGCACCTCAGGGTGGAGAAAGCACTGACCAAGCCGAGGAAAGAACTACCTTTCGTGAGGTGGGGGCCACCCAAGGCAAGAAGATAGAAGGCCCATTGAGCCAACAGTGCTGACTCCGTAGGTTCCCCTGAATTGCACTGAGGGCCAAATTAAAACTCTAAAAAAGGAAAAAAAATGTATCCTAAAGTGCAAAATTTCCTATGGAGCTCTTAGATATCAATTCTTATACTGCGTGCACAATTACAGAAGCCCACATTGTGTTTGGCTCAGATATTCTTAAGTCAGTGGAGTTGACACTTGAGTACGCTAGATTTTGGACACAGGCCTGTTTAGTAAGACCTTTGGTCTTAAAGTGGCCATTGTGAGAATATGGATTTCGGCCGTGTCCCTTACATAACCTGAAATGATTATCTGTTTTGTTTAACACCATCTGTTCTGTCTCATGATTGAGCAATGCCCGCGAGACATATCTGATCCGGACTGGATGACATAAATCCGGTCACCAGGTTCCTGAATGTTCTAGATGATGGAGAACAGGGAACTAAAGAGGCCACCATATCCGTGAATGTTGGAGATGATGGCGAACGCGGAACTAAAATATATGCTGTCTTGACAAAATATTATGAATCGAGGTCTGGTGATTTTCCATGACCAGTGTAATGTCCTGTCGTTACTTCCTGTTTTATGCATATATATACTAGTCCTTTAATACAATAAAATTGGACTCTAATTGAACTGCACATCTCTGTGTCTGCGTCATTCTTGGTCTCCTGGATCCAGAAACTCTGAAGGTTCAATCGACTAGACTCTTCAACTCAGAATACTCAAACTTAGTAGTAAGGGGACAGTAAGAAATAATCTTACAATAAGATATAAGTGTTTTAAATGAATCAATATCAGAACCAAGTAAAAATTATTCATAAGCATACACACACGCACACATGATTAATGCAATTCGGTATTAAAAATAAACATCAAAGCAAACATGTCTGAAGTCCGCTGCGATGAGTGACTCTTCCACAATGGATCAGAACAGAACGTGCGACTGTCTGATGAACAGATCAAATATGTGCTTTGACTCAGGAAAGCCTTTCCAAGATGCTTCGTAAGAAAACCAAAGAGATCAATGTAGAAGGCACCTCTAGTGTGGGAGTTTGCCGAGTTAACCTTCTAGACACCTTTGAGCTTGTTCAGCTCTCTTCATGCCACAGGCCTCTAGTCAGTCAGAATCCTTTGAGTGGTACAGACTTGTCAAAAGATTCTGGCTGTTTAAAGGTCTCCGCCACTGAGAGTGCTAAACAACTTTGACATTGTCAACTTAAAACTGTCACTTTATGGGCTTTGTCAGACAGGGATAAGATTTAGACAGAACTTTATTTAAAGAGATTTATGTAGTTTTTACAAACATACCTTAAAAAACATTACTTTTGGGACATTATTTTTTATATTTTGAGACAAAACAATGGCGCTTATGTATTTTGACAGAGGAAAAGTCTACATACCAGTGTTAAAATTGCACATTTTTGTAATGTAAAAAATGAAACCAAGATAAATCATTTCGGAACATATTCCGGCTTTATCGTGAAATTGTAACTTGAGTCATTTAGGGGAAAAATACAAAATGTTCAGTAAGGATTTTTTTGTTATCAGCTTTGTAACATCCCATTAGAATAGGTGTAAGCTTATTAAGCAGAAACAGGACCTAACCGTTGAAAAATATCTCTGGAGGGGTTTTCCAAAATCTTGAATATACCACAGACCATTGAAAAGACAATCATAAACAAGTGGAGAAAATATGGCGCCACAGTGACACAACCAAGACCAGACATCCACCTAAAATTGGTTAAAAGACCAAGAGAAAACTGGTGAGGGCGACTGGCAAGAGGTCTGCAGCAACATTAAAGCATCGCAACATTTTCTGACATGTTCTGAATGTTCTTTACATTTGTCAACTATCTCCCTAATTCTTCTGGGCTATTTGCGATGGCAACGTCTTATAACCGAAACAACCATCCAAGCCTAAAGTTAGCAAAATATACATTTAATCTCCCAAAACCATGTTGAATAATGTTATGAGAAAGAAGTCAAAGAATTTGGCCATAATACCAAGACACGTTTGGTGCAAAAACACATCACATCACCAGAAGAACACAGACCCCACAGCAGAGCATGAAGGTGGCAGCATCATTCAGCTTTAATCCGTAGGATAATGAACAGCTCCAAATAGAATAAAATAGAACCTTATTGTCACTGTACAGGAAAAATGAAATACAGTTATGCAGCTCTTCTGGATGTCAGGTGAACAATTATAAAAAACACAATTATAAAGTTACAAGACCAGTCAATATTGGCTCAAAACCTCAAAGCTCCTGTCAAAACACTCAGACACTTAAGATTAAGAAGATTTCTCATTTCATAATGACAATGAGCCAAAGCACACCTCTGAACCAACAAGATCAAGATCATAGAATGGCCCAGCCAGATTCCAGATCTACAATAATACCATTAAAAATCTGTGGTGTGAGCTGAAGAGGGCTGTGCACAGGTCACGGTCAAACTATTTGACAGAGGTAAGAATGCAAAGTAGAATAGAAAATATTACAAAGTCAAGAAGCCAAACTGATGAACCCACAAAGATTGCATGCTGTGATCAAATTTAAAGGTGCTTCAAGTCAGTATTAGTTTAGGGGTGTCGTGTGCACACTTATGCAACCTGGTTATTGTACATTTTTACTTTTCAATTCCCACTAAATTATTCTTATTGTTATAGACTTTAATATACAGGTTTGAGGTTTTACAATAAAGGTGGAGCATGTTCTGACATGATTCATTTATTACATTTTATATGACAAAATCGTTTAACAGGGGTGTGTAGTCTTTTTAGATCCACTGTTTTTGTCACACACCATATGTGACTTGAATCTTTTTAACGTGCAAAATCCTCCTGCATAAAGTTATGGCTTTGAAGTACTCCAGATATTATGGGTGCAATAAATTATGGTTGCTGGGCATGTGGGTATCTGGACGAGAGACTTTCCAGCGGTAGATAACCTGACTCTACGTACAGATGAAGCATACCGTGCTGAGGTGGCAAGACGGCAAGAAGAAGAGGCCATTTCAATGTCCCCATTTGTGAAGCTACCTGTGGACATGATTGATCTATTTCCAATAGACTATGTGCACCAGGCCTGGTTGGGAGACACAAAAAAAGATGACAGTGTGGATGAGAGGGGACCGGTATGTGCCGATGAATGAAGTGACCCAGGGGCTGTTGTCACTCAGGAAAGCCATTCCAAGCTGTTTTGTAAGAACACCCAGGGGTCTGGAGGACATAGACGGGTGGAAGACAAATGAACTGCGGCAGTTTGCTGTGTACACTGGTAAGATTGTCCTTAAAGGAGTGTAACAGAGCGGGTTGTTATGCACAACCGCCCAAGACTACGCCAATTTAGATTCAGGTAGGAGTTCCCAGGTGAGTTTCCCTCACAGTCACTCAAATAAATGAATGCATATAACAGAGTATGATAGTCAGACATTAATCTTCTTTAATGAACTGGTATCAGATTGTTCTGAGCCAACACTGGCCACAGTCTCCTATGCAAATATAGTATCTTCAGAGGGAAATAAAATAATAATAAGTGTATGTCTCTCTCTGTCACTATATGCAGGACAGATATTAATTGTAGCTCAGTCAGCATACAGACACATCCAGGAAAGAGGCAGTATAATGAAGTGGTCATGGGAGGACAATCAAACTAAATGTCAAACTAATAGAATAAACAAACATCAGGCCCAACGCTCCTTCTATAGGTGCTGTCACATGCAGACATAGTCCAACAGCACCCCCTACTGACTCGACTACAGGAGTTCTACCACAGCATCTGTACAATCATGTCTTGAGCTTCAGTGTTGTCTTGGGACTTCTCCTGTTACCAAACACAGCGGTAACACACAACAGGTACAGCAGTGAGTTGATGATCTCTGTGTTTCAAAAACATTAGAGCTGTGTGGAGAGCACTTCATGGTCTATAACATACAGTCTATGACACTTCTATCGGCAGTGGCAAAGAATGTTGATCTCTTTATGCTTGCGCTGCATTTCCTTTCGAGAACTTTCCGGCGAAGCTTAAGCGACTTGTAAGATCAGGAAAGCATGCGCTTGTTCAAGTGGCCAAACGATGTATTGAGATGGCACATTTTCCACAGACCCAATCTGTGGTGACAACAAAGTGCACAAGCAAAAGACCAAACAATGCCTTCATTATTGTGGAGAGGAAGTGTTGTGTGGCCATTGAAGAAAGAGAAGAAATGGATGAGACTGGTTCCCCACTGCTATTGTGCAAGGATTTAGAAAAATCCGAACCACTTTTCCAAAACCCATTTGCAGCATTTTGGGGGCCCTAAACTGATCACAAAATGATCATCTAATGTACACAACAAACTAACCTCACACAGATTATATCACACTGACAATCTGACAATGTCAAATTAACAACACAATATTATCACTTTACAGCTTTCCTGTAGCTCAGTGGTTAGATCATGGTTCTAGCAGCGCAGAGGTCATGGGTTAGATCCCAGGGATGGCACATACACAGAATGTATAGTGTAATGCAATTAATATAAGTCGCTTTGGAAAAAAGCATCTGCCAAATGCATAAATGTAAGTTCTGATTTGTCAATACACACAACACAACTTAGAAAGCTTAAAGTGTTCAATCAGAACACTTCAAAAGAAAGAAGTTACAAGCAGAACATCTAAAGTAATAACATGAAATACACTCAGTTTTACTGTATTGGGTGAATTAGTAAATTAATCTTTTGGTGGAGGCAACAGATAAGCTGGAAGCAAAGCTAATGTAGGCTGAGACAGAGCTAAGACTGTCATGTGAGGAGGAGGCAGCTGCTGCACAAAATAGATGGAAAAACAGAAGTAAATTTGATCGCTCATTATAATAATTTAGTATTTTTGTGTTCATTTTAATATTTTTTGTGATATGTTTTACTAATAAACCTTTGTACATGTAATATTATTAATATAAAAAGGCTATTTTAGTTGTATTTCAGTTAAGTGAGATCTATAAGAAAGTTATTTAACTGACCTGCATTTTCACCAGCTGTAAGTTCATTCTTTGATAAAATACTTCAAAAGTGCCCCTGAGGTGCAAATCACACGCACACACTCACACACACACACACACACACACACACACACACACACACACGCACACACGCACACACTCACACACGCACACACGCACACACGCACACACGCACACACTCACACACACACACACACACACACACACACACACACACACACACACACACACACACACACACACACACACACACACACTCACACGCACACACGCACTCACACGCACACACTCACCACACACACACACACACACACACACACACACACACACACACACCACAGACACACACACTCACACACCCACACACACACGCAAGCACACACGCACACACAAACACGCACACACTCACACACACACACACACACATCACACACACAGACACACACACTCACACACACACACACACACACACACACTCACACGCACACACGCACACACTCACACACACACACGCACACACACACACACAGACACACACACACATCACACACACAGACACACACACACACACATCACACACACACTCACACACACACACACACACGCACGGAGACAAACACACGACGCACACACATTGTTCACATGATTCTGTCCCCTTCGACACTAACCCTCACAGAACACATTAAGCATATTTCATGTAAAAATTAAACTCCATTTAGTTTGTTTACTTTTTTTATATATACACTCACATTTTTGATCAATTTTATTGCTATTTTATTGTTTCTTAAAATCTAAAGTTTTTGTGATCTTAAATAATTTGCATTTTACAGTTTTTTTTGGATTGCTTAAGCACGATTTTCAAAACAGGGCCCGTGTTTTCAAAACACTACACACAATTAGCACATCCACACACACAATTAGCAAAACACTACAGATCCTTTGCATAATTAAACACTCTTGTAAAAACTATACACTTCTGTTTAAAAACCACACTTTGTTACCATATGAAACACACACGTTTCACATTACTATACTATGTTTGTACGAGTTACACTCTGCTGTGATAAACCTAAATAACTTTTAGCACTTCTACTTCCCTATGATTAGAGTAGACTACCATCAACAAAAGTACAAATATAATGTAAATCCACCAAACACTACACAAGACCAATGTTGCAGACTGAAGAAACTCATTTATTTCTCAACATGCCCAAAATGTTGACATTGAGATTCATAATACTGTAACAAATTGTCACTTTACGTATTGTACTCTAAATTTACTGTAAAAAACAAATGAAAAAAAACTAGACATTGTTTCTTCGCCTAGCTGGATCTGGCCAGAGAATTTCATCAACATCGCAGGCAATGTTGTCATTAGCAAGACACCTTGGAAAGAAACGTCTTGAATGACGAATCCATCCTTGCATTGCTGCTACCTCCATCTGGTCACAGGCCTCCTCCATGGCTTGGATGAGAGGTACCTCAGCCTGGAGACCAAGATCATATACCTTCCTCCGCCATGCCGAGAAAATTTCTTCTATAGGGTTGAGGAATGGAGAGTATGGTGGAAGATATAGGACAGTGAAATGTGGATGTTGCTGAAACCAGTTCTGAACCAGAGCAGAGCGGTGGAAAGACAAATTGTCCCAGACAACAATGTATTGCATATGATCGATTTGATTTGCTGCTGTTATGTTGTGCAATTGGTCCAAGAATGTAAGTATGAGTGCTGTGTTGTAATGGCGGTGGAGGACCCCATTCTGTGTAATGGCTGCGTAGAGTGTTATATTACCCCCACGTTGCCCTGGGACATTGACTATAGCCCTGTGACCAATGATGTTTCTTCCCCTCCTTCGTGTTCTCGTCATATTGAACCCAGCCTCATCTACATAAATGAACTCATGCTGGATCTCCTCTCCATCCATTTGTAAAACTCCCTGAAGAACAGTGTCGGGCAAAATTGAGTAGTTTAGTGTAGATCTGGTATACATATTACAGTACAGTAAAAGATTATAAGACAGTATGCAAGACCACAGTACTAAAGTTAATACATACCTCTGCATAATCATGCCGCAGTCATTTCACCCTTTCGGAATTGCGCTGGAAAGTTACTCGATAAATTTGCTCCATTTGAATATGGTTTTTCTTTAGGATGCGTGCCAGTGTTGATGTTGAGACCTGATGGATATCGTTGAAACTGGTGTTGTTATTGACAATGTTAGCTTGGAGCTTATTGAGTGTTATGGCATTGTTGGCCAAAACCATGTTTACTATCTCCCTCTCTTGCTGTTCTGTGAACATAGGAGGCCTTCCCCTTGTCGTTACTGACCCTCAATCCTATGTAGAAAAAACACAGTATACTATTATAGTACAGTAATTTCACAGGAAAAGGTAACAGAAGTGCTGAAAGTGCATATAATACAGTACTGTAAGCAGTTACTGAAACTGTGCAGATGTTTTTGATATGATGATATTTTTACAATACCTATTTTCCAGTCGAAATGTTCTTATCACACTTGCCACTGTGTATCGGCTTAGATTTGGCTGTACTCGCAGTCCAGCCTCCCTCAGCGTCAGGCCGTGGTTGACAACGTGGTCAACCAGTGTTGGACGGATCTCGTTTGTCAGATTTGGTCCTCTTTGAGCACCTTCTTGTCTTCCTCTACCTCTGTTGATTCCTCCTCTGTTGATTCCTCCTCTGTTGATTCCCCTTCCTCCTCGTTCTCCTCGTTCTGCTCCTCTTCCTCCTCGTTCTCCTCCTCGATCTCCTCCTCGTTCTCCTCCTCTTCCTCTCCTTCCTCCTCGTTCTCCTCCTCGTTCTCCTCCTCTTCCTCTCCTTCCTCCTCGTTCTCCTCCTCTTCCTCCCCTTCCTCCTCGTTCTCCTCCTCGTTCTCCTCCTCGTTCTCCTCCTTGTTCTCCTCCTCGTTCTCCTCCTCGTTCTCCTCCTCTTCCTCTCCTTCCTTCTAGTTCTCCTCCTCGTTCTCCTCCTCTTCCTCTCCTTCCTCCTCGTTCTCCTCCTCTTCCTCCCCTTCCTCCTCGTTCTCCTCCTCGTCTTACTCTTTCTCTGACTCTTTCCACTGTGCCTGAAGACTGATGAACTCACCTGCTGCTTTTTATAGTGCTTATACACCTGATTGGTGTGTCTACAATTAAGCAAACAAGTGTTTGCACACATGATGACTGTGTTGAACCAATTGGCTGGACGGTGCGGTAATTTGACAGTCAGTGCTTTGGTATTGCAAGGAAGTGACTTCATGATAGATTTTTGTGTGTAATGTATGTTAAGTGTGTTTAGTGTTTTGCAAATCACTGTGTGTAGAGTTTTGCAACAAGTGTGAGGTTGACAATGTGCTTATAGTTGTGCAAATGTGGGCTGATGTTTTGCTTCTTGAGTGTAAGGTTTTGCTAATAGTGTCCTACTTTTAATTTTAGTGTGTAGGCAATCCAAAAAAACTGTAAAGATACTGTTTATTCTTACTGTCAATCATTTTATGTAAAGCACTTTGAATTGCACTTGTGTATGAAATGTGCTATATAAATAAACTTGCCTTGCCTTGCCTTGCTGAGCGGATAGTCCTTGTGCAGAACCTTTACAAGTACACACAGCTTATTTTCAACAATCTTTTATATACAGTGTCTGTTAAAATTGATTACATTTTTAATTGAACACTTACCTTTTTCTTGATCCCTTCTTTTCTCATCTTCTTACCTCTTCTTCCTCTTCTCTGCACCAGACTGATAGTGCCGCCTTTTCATTTTGAATCTTTGCACAGTTTAGTGGCCACGGAGGCCCCATGCAACTGCCTATATCGCTCATAAGGTAGGGTCGGCACTGCCCATATGACTCAAGAATGATTGGCTGCTTTGAAGTTTCATCAATAAACTCCTCCCAGAACGGCAGCTGACAAGAACCGCCATAATGGTGGAAGAAACCACCAGCTATTCTTTTTGGCAATTCTGCATACCGTTTAACTCCATGTTCCCTATCACTCTCCTACCTTCCCCACCTCCACTGTAAAAAAATAACTAAGCTTATTCACTTAAAAAAAAAAAGTTAAAAAACATCAATCAATTTTTAGTTAATTCAAATTAGCTGTACGAGTCAAAATAACTTAAATTGTATTGGGCCTGAAAAATCTAGTTCTATTTTGTCAGGTCTCTGGTTTAACCTCCCTCTTTTTTCCTGGCAATCTCCATGCAGCTGTTTTCACTCACACTCTCGCGCACCTGTTTGTTATTTCCTCATTATCTTTCGACACCTTATAGTCAGCCTCTGCTTTCCTTTCCGTTCCCAGTGTGTTAATTCTTTCATGATTACCACTAGTCATCCTGTCTTGTTGTGCTACTAACCTTCTTCCCTCCAGTTGTACTGCTGATGGCTTCTTGTTCGCAGGCTGATCGTCTCGCCGCTGCCTTCCCGTCGGATTACCCGTGTTGGATTACCTCTTCTCTCAGCTCTATTACGGTTTTGCTATTTCCCCTTGGATAACGTTCACACCTCGCCTGACCCTGCCTGTCTGACACAGAGTTCTCTTCTCTCCCACGGATCCTGTTGGCACATCGATTGACCTTCGCCTGTTTGACTACGATTCTAGCTCACTCCCATTTACCTTTGGCCTCTTAAGGCACTGTTTATGTTTAAGTATTGAACCTTCTAGTTTATTAAAAGACTGTTCAAACGCATCTGCATTTGGGTCTGTCCTCTATTTCTGACATATTTTACAAGGCAATGTTTTTTGCCAGTTCATATACTTAAGTTCAATTGAGTCATTAAGCTAATTTGATTTTAACTTAATTTTAAAGGACTATTCACCTCAAAATGAAAATGCTGTCTTCATTTACTTACCCTCCAGTTGTTCCAAATCTGAATACATTTCTTTGTTCTGATGAGAGAAAGATGCTGATTCTGGAAGAATGCTTGCTGTGCAAGGTCAGGGAAGAGGACTATCAAGTACTACTAGTTGCGCCCGATTGGCCCAGCCAGACTTGGTTCTTGGAGCTAATGCTCTTGACAACAACTCCCCCCTGACTGATTCCCCTGATGAAAGACCTACTTTATCAGGGGAAGAGCACGTTATGGCATCCCAGGCCAGACTTCTGGAGCCTCCATGTCTGGCCCCTGGACAGGACGAGGAGATCCTGAGTTGGCTATCCCCCCTCCCTGTGGTGGAGACCACTCAGGCTTGTGCCCCAGCCACCGGGCAGCTTTACGTCTATAAGTGGTGACCCTTCTTGTCCCGGTGCTCTTCTCGGAGAGAAGACCCACGGAGGTGCTCAATCGGAACATGCTGTTCCTAAGGGACTGGAGACTAACCTCTCCCCCTCCACACTGAAAGTGTTTGTAGCGTCTGCTCATCAGTACTCAGTGGTGGAGAGTTGAAATAGAAGGTTTGACACTTTTCGGCAGCAGACAGATCCTTTTTCTTTCCCATATTGCTTGAAATCTGTGGCCTGCTTAATAATGTGGAATAACCATTATAAGTAGTTTTCCTTTAATTGGGTTTACCTGGCAAACTTACTTATCACAGGTGTCTAAGATGGATTTTTCTGTGATCCGAAGAGGACTGAGACTCAATACCATCCACGAGTTTAATTGAAAAAATATAAAATTAAATGTGTTTACGACACTTTAATCCAAAAAGCATAATAATTTGGAAAGCAGTGTAGTTGGCTGTTGTTTCTTCACTTTTATTGTTTTTTGTATCTGTTTTTCTCTGAACTGTGCCTCGCTTAATAAATGTTTATTTGCATTTATCAGTGCCATTTAAATGTATATTTTGTTTAATATTTTATACATAAAAAAATAAATAAAGTTTGTGTCGTTAAATAGCATATTCTCTTCAAACAGTATTAATTAGGTGAGTTAATTAGAAGACAATTTATTCTAGAATAAAAGGATTTGATAAGCAGATATTTTATTAGTAGTGTAGGCACAGCATATGATTGTTATGAAAATAAAAAAGTGGTATTATTTTAAGAAGTTTATTTGAGCAAAAATCGAATTCAACAAA
Organism: Triplophysa tibetana; assembly: GCA_008369825.1. NCBI lineage: Eukaryota > Metazoa > Chordata > Actinopteri > Cypriniformes > Nemacheilidae > Triplophysa > Triplophysa tibetana. Next base: position 38,137,198 of record CM017895.1, read on the forward strand.
TAAACACATGAAACAATTTAAGAACATAAAAGATACTGGGATTACAGAATAATGTGCTTGGATAATCTGAGTCACAGGGTTATTCTTGCTCTGCATTCATTAACTACTAAATATAATTTAAGGACAAAATAGAATAGTTTAAACTAAATGTAACTTAAATGAAATAAAGACATAATAGAATAATTTTAACTCAATTTAAGAACATTATATAATAAATTCAACCAAATTTAAGAACATTACAGAATAACTTAAACCAGTGGTCACCAACCCTGCTCCTGGAGATCTACCGTCCGGAAGATTTTAGCTCTAACCCCAATCAAACACAGCTGAGATATCTAATCAAGGCGTTCAGGTTTGCTTGATAATTACAGACAGGTGTGCTGAAGCAGGGTTGGAGCTACAGTCTGCAGGACGGTCGATCTCCAGGAACAGGGTTGGTGACCACTGATTTAAACTATACTTAAAGACATAATAGAATAATTTAAACTAAAGTAAAGAACATTCTATAATTATATAGCAAATACATTTACATTTAGGGATTTGGCAGATGCTTTTATCCAAAGCGACCTACATTGCTTTATCCTATACATTTATACTTAGGTATTTGCAATCCCCTGGGATCGAACCCACGTAGTTAACGCAATGCTCTTACCACTGAGCTACAGGAAACTAAACTCAAGAACATTACAGAATAACTTAAACCAAACTTAAGGACGCAATAGAATAACTTAAACTAAAAGAAACTTTATTGAAATAAAGACACAATACAATAATTTAATTTAAATGAAACTTGAATTAAATAAAGACATAAAATGTTCATTTAAACAAAATGAAACTTAAATTAAATAAAGACACAATAGCATAAAATAAACTTAAGAACATAAAATAATAATTTAAACTAAACTAAAGAACATTGCAGAATAACTTAAACCAAACTTAAGGACCCAATCGAATAATTTAAACTAAATGAAACTTTATTGAAATAAAGACACAATACAATAATTTAATTTAAATGAAACTTGAATTAAATAACGACATAAAATATTAATTTAAACAAAATGAAGCTTAAATTAAATAAAGACACAATAGAATAATTTAAAATAAACTCAAGAACATTATATAATTATTTAAACTAAACTAAAGAAAAGAAAAGAAAATTACAGAATAAGAAACTAAACTTAAGGACACAATAGAATAATTTAAACTAAATGAAACTTAATTGAAATAAAGACGTAATAGAATAATGTCAACTAATAATAGTTGAAGTGATTTGAGGTTTATTTCATATTCACCACATTATTCATGAAGACATTAAATGAACATCTGAAAGTTTCAGGTCAAGGAGTTTCATCACAAGAACCTGCAAATGAAACATAACGCATGAAATTTAATAATGGGATAAATTCTTATCATCTGTTTTAGATGAATGTGTGTAGATGTGTTTTATACTTCCACATTAAAGAGTGCTGATCACTTAAAAATAAAGATAAAGTTATTCACAGCGATGCCATTGAGCCAGTTTTATTGAAATATGTTTTTATTACATAATCTTTATATAGTCACCAATAAATGTTTGTGAAGCAGAAATGGTTCATTCTTTCTTTATCATTAGTTTACGCCCCTCACATGTTGGCCTCGTAACCTCCTCTTAGTTTCTTCCCTATTTAAAGCTCTTGTGTTTTCTGTCTTGTTTCTTGCTGAGCTCATCACTGTTGTTTTCTTCTCAGATTGTACAAATTTCTTGATTTGGGAACTCTTAATGTTCCTGGTGTCTTTCTGATGGATTTGTTGTGTTTTTGAAATGTGACTATGGTCTGATTCACTGGCATGGAGATCTCCCTGAACCACATCATGTTGTTGTTAACATCACCAGCTCTCAAATGCAAACACCACGTGTAGAATCAATAAGATATCTTCAACATTGCATCATTTATCATTTATTAATAATTGAAGGAATTAAAGCCCACACCATCGGCTAATCTTGATGTCAAAACAATGTAAACAAAGCTGAGAGGGGGCACTTTGAGTCAATATTTATTCTATCACTGTAACTCCAATACATTGTGGTACACAGTTAAAATAGAAAAGTGCTTCAAATATTTATGGACCTAACTCAACTGTTATTTATATGTCGCGTTTTGCAATTTTCATTGTGTAAAAGCAGCAAGAAAACATGTTAACTGTAAGCAATACATGAAATAACAGACAGGCACACTAAAACACACATACATGCACACGGTCAGATATATTTCATGTTATACACTCTACTTTGCTGTAATTTTGATTTGAAAATTTTTCTACTAGAACTTTATTAGTATTTAAAACTTCATTAATTACGATTAATTGACATTAAGAGAAAATTTACCTACGAAATATAGTCTAGTTTTATGAAAGAAAACATAAGAAATAGTTAATTCTATGTTTGAAAAAAAAATTGTCAATTAAATCTAAAAAGTTGTTGTTAATGTGCTATCATGAACAGATAAATAAAAGAATGATCATTATCTGCTCCAGGAAGGATATGAACATGTGTGGTGCACTCGGGGCGGAGTGATAATAGTGATAATAACATGACAATAGATCCTGTCATCATGTGTGATCATGGAATAAAACATCATATAAACTGTGTGTACTCGCCTCCGTCCTCCTCCTGTTCTTCTCCTTTCTTGGGTAGTTGAGTCCAGGACAGTTTAAAATCAGAGATGTTCAATCCCAGAACAGACTCCAGCTAAAATTCATCAAATATTACAATCCACATGAAACAAACTGTCATTTCTCATTCTCTCATCATCACTCATCTCACATGCTTTGGAACAATGTACATTGTGTTTTTCTAACCTGATGGAGGATTTCATCGCTCTCAGCAGCTACATCACCACTCGAGGAGAACTTCAACCTCAGAAAGGTTTTTCTTTTCTGAACTAAAACTGAAAACACATATTCAACAATCATATACAAATGAAAAAATATATATTTTGTGTTAACATTATCATCCGTTTTTGTGTATTTGTGTAGTGGATCAGCTGTGATTGAGATGAATGAGAATACAAAAAGATGATTTTTGTCAGAAACTTCTTAAATCAATACCTAATTTTCCAACATCAATCACATTCACACATTCACATCAGCTCATATCAACACACATTCACACCATGAGTTTCAATGAACAAATAATCACACTGAAATAAATGAAACAAATAAAACATACTAAATCGATATAATCTCATTTGAAATGATCACACAAAAGACTGTATAGTTTGAAGAATGGAGCATTTCACAAAACTACCAGTTCTACCAAACAGAATAACTTTTTAGGAATTACGTTCTCCATAGACCTCCACTTCACAGAGAGAGAGATGTGATGTACGTCCGGACATGAAAACATTCACATAATGTCCATCCATCCCGTGACATGAGTAACTGATGGTGTTAGCAGCAAGAGGATCAGAAGTTACAGCACATCTAGAGAGAGAGAGAATCAATGAATCTGGTGTTTCAATCATTCAATGAAAGAATAGTGTAGAAGTGACGTCATGAATAACTCTACACAGGATTGTTGTTTCCATTGTTCTCCAGTGAGTTTCCAACACGAATCTCTGCTCCGTTGGCTTCATTCAAATAGTCGTCATGAGCAGTGATGACCACTGCATTAATATAATAATAATCCAAAAGATTCAACCTCCACCATGGGTTACTCTCAGATAATGTAGACGAGCAGTAGTTAAGTGCATCTCCATTTCTTACACTGTCTATGGCATTTTGAGCTTTCCAGCCGGTAGATGATTGTTTAGCTGTTCCTCTGAATGCTAAATTCTCTAAAAAATATATATTGAAAGACAGTTGATCAGTCAATGTGTAGATTTATAAAATAAACACATCTCTTCGAGAATCAACTCGGAATCATTTGAATCTTTTTTACTCTTATGTTCACAATGGACCCACAACTTCTTTAAACAGCTAAACCACTTTTATACTTCATTGAAATATAAGTCTTAAACTTCATAACTTTTCTAGGATGAATGTCAACTTAATATAAACACGTATGTTGCACAAAAAATGTTAAAAGGCTTCAACACACGGAAAAAAACACATTTGATGGATGACTCAAATTATAAATCATAACTTTTAAACACTTCATACATTTCAACAGCAAAATCTATGTAACGGTAGAGAAGTATGTGTCAGAAATAACCTGAAGCAAAGACCTCCACTTCACACAGAATGAGCATAGTTATAAGTCCAGTCTTGATCACATTCACATAACGTCCCGACATCCCATGACATGAAAAACTGTGAGTATTACCAGGTAGATAGGAAGTAACATCACATCTAGATAGAGTAAAATCAATGAATCTCTATACAGGTGTCTCAATCAATCAATCAATGAAAAGTGTTGAAGAGATTTCATGAATAACTTTACCTGGAATTGTTGTTTCCATTGTACTCCAGTGAGTTTCCAACACGAATCTCTGCTCCACTGACTTCACCGTAATAGTAGTCACGTGCAGTGATGAGCACTCTACTGATGTTATAAATATTCAAGAGATCCAACCTCAACCATGGGTCAGCTGTAGATTGTGTTCCAGAGCAGTATGGATCACCAAATACATCTGGACTGTATTTTCTACCATCTATGGCAAGGTGAGGTATCCAGTTGCGGTATGTAGATGACTGTGTAGCTGTTCCTCTGAATGCTAAATTCTCTAGAAAATATACATTGAACGACAGTTGATGAGTCAGTCTGGAGATATATAAACACGTCTGTGAGAATCAACTTCTAACCACAGTCTCTGCAAACAGCTAAAAAACTTTAACCTGATACTTCAGGACTGTTCAACGATTAATGTCAACTTATTATTTACAAAATTCTTGGACTTTTAAACTAAACTACAACCCATAGGCGTTTATTATTTAATTGTCTATTATTTTTAAATTAATTCATTTGGTATCATCAGTATCAGGAATGACCTGTTGCGTAGACCTCCACCTCACACAGAGAGAGTTGAGTTGTCTTTCCAGTCATGACCACATTCACATAACGTCCCACTATCCCATTACATGAATACGTGACAGTGTAATAAGCTCCAAGATTAGAAGTCACAGCACATCTAGAGAGACAGAAAATCACTGAATCTCTACAGAGGTGTTTCAATCAATCAATCAATGAAAAGTTTTAAAGCGACGTCATGAATAACTTTACATGGGATTGTTGTTTCCATTGTTCTCCAGTGAGTCTCCAATACGAATCTCTGCTCCGTTGGTCTGATACAAACAGCAGCTTGATATAGCTGTGATGATGACAGTTTTAATCTCATATATATCCAGTAGATCCAACCTCCACCATGGGTTACTCTCAGATAATGTAGCAGAGCAGTGTGTGGAAGCATCTCCATATCTCACACCATCTATGGCATGTTGAGCTGCCCAGGTAGTACGTGTAGATGACTGTGTAACGGTACCTTTTGATGCTAAATTCTCTAGAAAATATACAATCAAAGATAGCTTATCAGTTTGATTTATGAAACTTAAACAACTTTAACATTTACAGATGAATATGAGGGTAAAGTCAAGAATGTTAGATTTGATTTTTGTCTGTATGATGAGCTGAACAACAAGAACACTTTTAGAGTCTAATGTGAGTATATTTTCTGGATCATGTCACATGTGTTTTGAAGGGATCAACTGTGTCCTGATGTATTCATTCTTCACACATCAAAGCATAGCAGTAATTTCAAATAAGTAATATTAATATAATAAATATGATGTGAATATCTGCTAAACTCTTAATCTGTTGATGATATTTCCAGCTGAAGCTCTTGAAAGACGTTTGGATGAGTGATGTGTCATGGACTGTCTAGAAAGACATGGCAGGAGAACCCAATTGCAGGCAGATATAGGGATTCACGGGTAAACGGATTTATTATACAAACAAGACACTATACTAAAGGTGAAACAAAACCCACAAGGGGGAAAACAAGACAGGATAAATAATCATGTAAACAAGGACACTGACTGACTAGACTAGAAAAAACAAACACTTGATACAAACACTAAACTAACACTTACTAGACATGGGGCACGGAAACAAGGCATGACAAGGTCATGAATACAGATCAACAAGATACAGCAACAGGTACAATGAACTCATACAGCTACAATGAACAAGCACAATACAATGAACACGAGGGTGTTTTAAAGGGAGACAGACAAAGGATAATTAACGAGGAACAGGTGCTGGGGATTAAGCACTAAGGAAAGGTAACAAGGAAACGAGATGGTGGGAAACACTGACGAGACACGAGAAAGCACATGTCAGCCAATATATAAACAAAGACATGTCTTTCTCACGCAAAACCCAAAGACTATGCCATGACTCCACTGCAAGACAAGAAAAAACATGACATGATAGTGGAACCATGATATGATGATCAAAAACCCAAACAAACCAGAATGACCCACTACAGAACAGTCAGAAACACATTCTCATGATAATTAAACACTCATCTAACCTCAAACTGCATGCAATGAATAAACATTCAAAACTTTTTCTACATTTGTCTTAAAAGTTGTATTTTTTACCTTCTGAAGTGCCTAAATAACCTCGAATGGAAAGAAGGCCTGTTGAAAAAAAGAATTTTACTGAAAATAAGTTAAGATTGCTGCAAAACTGTAAAAAGTCTTTAATTATTCTCTTTTAAAAGTCATGTTAAAGATTTGAATGAAGAATGACTGTCAGCATGTATAATATACAGCAGGGCTATTCAATTGGTTTGTCCTGGGGGCCAGTTCATGAAAAACATACCAAATGAGGGGCCAGAGGGATATGGGTTGCAATACAAGATATAATAACAACAGTAAGAAATCCGTTTTATTTTTAAAAAAAGTCAATTTTCTCTGTTTAAATTTTTAACAGTATTTTTATAACGTTACTTCCAAATTGACTGTATTTTACTTAAAAAAATAATAAACTCAGTAAAAAATATAGAGGAATGGTGCAGTAAACCAGACTTTTATTTTGACGGGTCGCCACAAAGGGTGTTTGACAGTTGCTTTTTTCGATTCTCACATGAAACAGGAACAGTTCATGTGCACGCGTTCTCTGAAAGCTCCATGAGCACACGCAAAAAAATTGCAGATTATATATTTAAACACCATTTGAATATTTGTAAAGTAAATGCACAATTTGAATTTGAAGATCATTCCTTCTTTTTCTGGACCATTCCGCGTTATACAGCAACAACATCGGTGCATTGTAAGATGCCAAAGCAGACGTTTTTGCCAGTATTTTGAAACTGCAAAACAAAAAAGGGAAATTCTGTTGTGTCGAGCACACAGATGGGGTTTGCCCTTGAGAACCTATCAACTCTGACTACTGTAGAAGAGGCCCATGAAATTTGGCTCCGCCCCCGGTTATCCGGTATAAAAAGAAAACGGACTGCAGCATCCATTCACCTTTTGTTCTGAAGAGCTTGAGATTCTCTCACGACTGCAGCAGAGGACGATACGTGTTGTGGCATAAGGGACACAACGTCTCGTTCCCTCCATCAGGGAACTGAGGTTCCCATTCTGTCGGTCTCTCGACGTTGGGTCGAGAACGACAGATGGGATTTCCCTCCTGAATACCAATCAACTCTGACTACTATAGAAAAGGCCAATGAAATTTGACGAATTCAATTTACCTTTTGTTCTTCAGAGCCTTCGCTCATGACTACGAACAAAACAAATTCAAAGAATTCTTCTTCTACATTGCCGGATCCCTACCTGCAGCGACCTTCCCCTGGGCGTCTCGGCTGTTCTGGAGGTGTTAGAGATGCTCCTAAAATGTCCTTTTCAGCACTGAGCATTCTCCAGCGCGGCATGTCCCGCTGTTCTCTTGGGTGCGTTACTCTCATCGTGGAGGGGGATGTTACGTCGGCGGCTACGGCCCCAATCCCCGCCAGTGTTAGCAGCATTAGTGATGTGGGGACCTCTGCGAACCGGCCGATCGCACCTTGATTCGCTCTTCTGAACGTTTCCCCAACCAGCGGTGGCATACCATCCGGATCCTCAGGCATGCACTAGGAAACAATGCGTGACGTAGATGAGATGTCGCTTGCAGCATCGGAGGGAGACTGGAATCCGACTCTGACGAATCCGAGCTCCCCCCAAGGGGGGTCAAGCTCAGTACGAAGCAGAAGTGGTGTCAGCCATGCTAACCCGGGGATATGTGGTTCCCGGGGTCGGAGTGCTGTGCAAACCATGCCCACCCCGGGTGCAATTTTTTTCCCGGAGGTGCATGAGGAGCTGTTTAAGACTTGGAGCGCTCCACTCACGGCCCGCTCAAATCAAACCAGCTCCGGCTCCCTCACTTCCCTCGATGGTGGGGCAGCCAAAGGCTACATCGAGATCTCCCAGGTGGAACGTGCAGCTGCGGTGCACCTGTGCCGGCAGACGGCTGCCTACGGGAGCCCAGGACCCCTTCGCCATCGGCTCCGGTTTCTGTGCCCCCACAGGTGGCAACCCAGAAGTGGAGGTCAAGTGGGGAAACCTCCACCCGTTAGCAACCTTCTGGTAAGAAGTGACACTGACGGTGAGAACAACATCCGGCCCGACCTTCACAGCCACGGCTCTGATCGGTCGATACGGGACGGCTTCTGCCTCGTCACCAAAGCTGGACCCTTTTCAGGGCCTGTCGCCCAATTACTCACAGAGTTTTTCCGTTCTCCCCGGGTGTACTTGCAGCCTATCGCACACTCCACTGAACACACATGACAGCTGCCACCACTCTCAAACCGACAGTGCGTGCAGCTGTCCCACCAGGTAGGCAATAAGGCGGAGCCAACCTTCCCTCCGGGTAACCCCCCGCGACATATAGTTAGCTCCGCCAGCCAACGAACCACCCTCCGTGGGAATGGTGAAGCCTAACCCTTGCCCAAACAGCATCCAAATGAGCTGGACAGCGCGGGAGTGGAGTCGCCACTCTCTGCGAGGCGAAAAGTGATGAGGAAGCACGTCGGCTGTCTGATTCAGGTTGCCTAGGATGTGTGTGGCCCACAGGGAGCAGATCACCTGCTGACTCCACAAAGGGGGCGTCGGGCAAGTCATGTTAGCTGTTGTGAGCGTACGCCGCCCTGAAGATTGATGTACGCCACGGCTGTAGTGCTGTCTAGAGGGACCAGCACGTGCTTGTCCTGCACGAGAAGCCCAAGCCTCCTCACTGCAAGTAGTACAGCCCACAACTCTGGGTAATTGATATGCCAGCGCAGGCGGGGCACGTCCAACGCCCCTTAAATTGCCCGTTGCACACTGCACCCCACCCCTGCAGGGAGGCGACCGTCGTCAGCACGACGTGCCTCGTAACCTGCCCAAGAGGGACCCCAGTCCAGAGAAAGGTCATGAAAGACCAGGGGGTTAGGTTGCGTCGGCAGAGAGGCGTAATCACCATGCGCCTGCTGATGGTGTGCCACGCTCTCCTCGGAACTCGACTCTGTAGCCAGTGTTGGAGCAGTCTCATGTGCATCAACCTGAGGGGTATTACCCCTGCCGAGGATGCCACGTGTCCCAGGAGCCTCTGAAACTGTTTCAGGGGGGGACCGCTGGCTGCCTGAAGTGTTCCTGGCAGTTTGTCACCGACTTGGTGCGTACTGCGGTCAGTCGAGCCGATATGGTGACAAAGTTGAGTTCCATACCGAGCTCCCAGGGACTGAGACAGGGGGACCAAGGAGACGGTCTGCTTCACCATTCCCTAACCACAGGGAAGATGCTAACCACATCTCGCGGGGGGATCCTGGAGGGAAGGTTGGCTCCACTGACTTACCTGCCTGGCGGAACAGCTGGACGCACTGTCGGTTCGAGAGTGGTGGCGGCTGTAATGTGTGTTCGACCTTACGTCTCGCCAAGACGTGAGGTCGGTTTGCCGAACACAGTCCAGTGAAGTGTGAGAACGACTGCAAGGGACACCCAGGGAGAACGGAAACTCTCTTTGTGAGTAAGTTGGTGAGACGAGACAGGAACCGTCCCGTACCGACTGATCATAGGCGTGGCTATGATGGTTGGACCCGATGTTGTTCTGCCTGGGGTCTTCCCATCAGGGGCGCTTCTTGCGAGAAGGATGCTGACGGGGTGGAGGTTGCCCCTCGAGTTCCTCTTCCGGGGTTCAGCCTGAGCTGAGCAGAGGAGCCGATGTTGAAGGGGGCCTGGGCTGCTGGGAAGCAGAGGTCGCATGAGATCTCAGAGGCCTCTGGGTGGCCGAGTCGCGGTGAGGTAGAATGTGGCTAATAGCCTCTGTCTGCTTCTTTACCATCAAGAACTGCTGAGCAAAGTCCTCGACGTTGTCACCAAATTCCCCCTGCGAGATGGGTGGATCAAGAAATCAGACTTTCTCGGTGTCAGTCATCTGCGCATGGTTTAGCCCGAGGTGTCTCTCTTGGACCACGTGGGCATCGTCCAACCCAGGGCCCGGGCCGTCCCCGTGGTCGCCCGTAGGGCGAAAATCATTGGCGGTACAGAGATCCTGCATAATACTCAAGGCAGCCTTACCCTTGTGGTGCTCTCTTAACGCCTTGGCCTGGACAAAACATCTGATTCTGGCTATGTTTCTGAGATGGTAGTACGCTGATTTGCATATTGCTCTGACATGACTGCTGAAACTAAGGTCAGATTCCAAAATGACCCAAAATGTTTTACCTTACTTTGTGTCTTTAGACCTCTTAAGTCAAGGTATGTCTTTACCTCGTTAGTTTCATCATTGTTACCAAAAACAATGACTTCGGTTTTGTTTTTAATTAACTGATGGAAGTTTTGACACATCCATCTGTTAATTTCATCAATGCATTTGCAAAATGAGTCAATGGGCCTGTTGTCATTGGGTGGGAGGGCTAGGTAGATCTGAGTGTCGTCTGCATAGCTGTGGTAGGCAATTTGGTACTTTTTCATTATTTGACCAAGTGGGAGCATATACAGGTTGAAGAGGAGCGGAGCTAGAATTGAGCCCTGTGGAACACCACAAGTCAAAGGTGTCCAGTCAGATTTATGGTTGCCTATGTTCACATAGTAACCTCTCCCTTTAAGGTATGACACAAACCATTTAAGTACCAATCTAGAAAGCCCTACCCAGTTTTCCAGCCTATGTAGGAGTATGGTGTGATCTACTGTGTCAAAAGCAGCACTGAGATCTAGTAAAACCAGAACTGATATTTTGCCTGAATCAGAGTTCAATGGAATATCATTAATTATCTTTATGAGCACTGTCTCTGTGCTATGATGCTGACGGAAACCAGACTGATGATTGTTCAGGTAGCCATTTGAGTTCAAGAATTTGGTCAGCTGATTGAAGACAACCTTTTCAATGATCTTGCCTATTAAAGGAAGATTTGATATTGGTCTGTAGTTAGACAGTAAGGTTTTGTCTAGATTGCCCTTTTTTAGAAGAGGTTTGACAACTGCATTTTTTAGGGACTCTGGGAAAGTTCCTGAGAGCAGTGAGGCATTAACTATTTTTAGGAGATCTGCTTCCAAACAGTTAAACACTCTTTTGAAAAAGGATGTGGGAAGTGTGTCAAGGCTGCAAGTTGACGCCTTAAGATGCTGGACCGTTTCCTCCAGGGTTTTGAGATCAATTGTCTGAAATTCAGACAAAGTAACTAATTTCTGATGTACTGAAGTCAGACTGACCTGACTGCCGCATGGAGCTTTGGCGATTTCCATTCTGATATTACTGATATTTTGAAGGAAAAAAGTTGCGAACTCATTGCATTCGTCATCAGACAGCATTTCCCTCGGAACTTAACAAGGGGGATTTGTTAGTCTCTCTACAGTTGCAAAAAGGGTGCGAGTGTTATTTATTTTGCTGTTTATAATGTTAGAGAAAAAATTCTGTCTAGCTCTGCCTAAGTCAACATTGAAGGCATGCAGGCTGTCTTTATAGATGTTATAGTGAACTTCAAGTTTGGTTTTTCGCCACATACGCTCAGCTTTTCTGCATGTTCTTTTCATGCTTTGTACTTCTGGTGTGTTTCTCCAGGGTGCTTTACGCCTGCCAGTTATCGCCTTGACCTTTACTGGAGCAATGGCATCGATAGCATTTTTAACTTTTGCATTAAAGCTATCGAGGAGAACATCCATAGAGTCTGCAGATATACTTGGTGACAAAGACATAGCATTCGTAAATAGCTCACTGGTGTTCTCATTTATGAATCTCTTTTTTATAGAGACAGGTCTATCTTCAGTGGCAGGGCTGATTGATATATCAGAGAAAATACAGAAATGATCAGACAGTGCCACATCTCTAATAATAGTGGATGAAATGTTTAGACCTTTGCTAAAGAGCAGATCCAGAGTGTGTCCACGATTGTGTGTGGGAGCGTGCACATGCTGGATCAGATCAAAAGTGTTTAAAACATTTAAAAGTTCATTTGCATTATTGTTTTCTGTCTTGTCTACATGAATATTAAAATCTCCAGCAATAACAAAGCAGTCAAATTCTGAGGAAATAGCTGATAACAGTTCTGAAAAATCATCAACAAAGACTGGGGAGTATTTGGGAGGTCTGTAAATAATTATAAACAGAATGCTTGGTGCACCTTTTAAAGCAATACTCAAGTATTCAAAGGACAGGTAGTCACCAAGTAAAACTTTCTTGCAGTCAAAGAGATTTTTAAATAAAGCAGCTATTCCTCCACCTCTCCTTACAGCTCTGCAAACATTTATAAAAGTAAAGTTTGGGGGGGCAGATTCATTGAGGATTGTAGCACTACAACTATCATCTAACCAAGTTTCATTTAGAAACATGAAGTCCAGTTTGTTACTGGTGATGCGGTCATTGACCAAAAAGGATTTGTTTTTTAGTGAACGGATGTTTAAAAGTGCTAATTGAATAGTAACTGTTTTTAGTTTTTTACCCCTGTCATTCTCAGAGTGACGTCTAAAAGGTAATAGATTAGATAGCTTTGCCATACGACTGGAAAAGGCCTTAGTTTTGCGATCACTTATCAGGACAGATATAGGGAAAACTAAAGGAACACTGGGTTCCCACTTGTTCTGTAAATATTTGAGATTGCTGGTGTTATCATAGCAGGGACCCAATTCATATCAGTTACCAGTGCTCTTTGCGGTCTTGTTTAGTCCATCTCCAGCAGATGGGGGTTTGTGTGATCCCTGGCGTTGTGGCAGAGGACGGAGAGCTCTTTCAGAGGCAATAGGCTGGCCAGATTGACCCAGAGGCTTTGATGGTTGTGGAGCCCGTCGCTTTTTAGTTGAAACCTGTGGACTCGCGACAATAGGGTGGGAGAGTTTTGTTCCAGCAAATACTAGTTCCTCCATTTTCTCTGAGAAGCTCAAAAGAGATGATGTGGTAGAGAGGGAGGAACTGTGTAGTGAGAGGGGCTGCGAGTCTGGTGTTTCTGAAGACTGAAGTATGTTGTTTTGGCTCTCCCGGTTGTTATCCACAGAAACGTCCTTGGGTGTCGAGTCCTCTTCATCGTCCAACTGATTTGATGTCACTGGGCAGAGTACAGCCTGAGTGGTGTTATCCAAATGTCCATCCAACTGCTGAGGTGGGTCACTATGGCCAGGTGTATTTGTGCCATTTAGGAGTGGAGTGGCGCACTCTACTGATGGGTGAAGAAGGGAGAAGAGGATATTGTCCTTTAGCACTCTTGAACCAAGTTTGTTTGGGTGGAGGCCATCTGTTGTAAAAAGTTGTCTTTGACTCCAGAATAGATTAAAGTTGTCAATGAAGTTCAGTCCTGCATGTTGCAAGTTTTTTGCAGCCAAATGTTCAGACTGAGTAGCCGAGAGAACATATTCGTTCCCCGGGCTGGGAGAGGTCCACTGATGAATGACTGAACTTTTAGCTTTCCAAGCATTTCAAAGAGTTCATTAAAATCCCTTTTTAGGAGCTCTGACTGCTCTTTTCGAATATCATTTTTCCCCACATGTATGACAATCCGATTTACAGACTTGTGTTGTTTCAGGATGTTTGACAGTTCCTTGCTTACATCAGCAATCATCGCTTGAGGGAAAAAGTATGTACGTATAGCCCTGCTACGGAGGTTTCTGATAATAGAGTCCCCCACTATCAGAGTATTTGGCTCGGCTGCTTTCTGAGCAGAGTGCCGTTGCCTGTTTGACACAGAGCGTCTGCCAACTGCAGTGTCCACCTTTGATTTTTGCCTGACCACATTTGGGGATTCTTCACCCATATTCATTAGTGCCTCAAATCTATTTTTAAGATGTATAGGGGGTGGCAGAGTACCAACATTGTCTTGTCGAGTCTTAGCCATATCTGGGGTAGATGAAGCTAATGCGGCAATTTGTGAAACTCTAGACAGTCTTATATTACGAGCATCTTTAGGTCTTGCGCCCTTTTTTACCAGCGGTTTGTGTCCTCAGCTACCTTTGTTTGCATCTGTACAGGTTTGTCTGAGTTCACTATAATCTGATGAGAAGTGCTGGGTTCACAGAACTCACCGGCTATATGCTGAGGGGGTCCACGGCGAGTATCAGCTGTGCTTATTACCGTTAACGCCCTACATGGTTTAGCTCTGCATTATTTGAGCGAACTTCTAATGTATTACAGTCCTTCACGTGCTTTACGCTCTCAGTTGTTCAGTTGGTACCTAGAATTTCAAAATCAAGTGCAGGTGGTAGCATGGGCGTAGGTTTAGGGGGGGCCGCTAGGTACCAGTCCCAATCAACATTTTGAGATGACAATTTGTCCCCACCAATATTTAGCAAGCTCCTTTGAACTGCTATTTGGATCTTTGCGCTGCTATTTGGATCGATTCCGACGGCCAGGACGACGACAGTACAAGAAACGCCGTAATTTGATTGGCGGCAGGGTCTCTGACAGGCTACACGCGCGGGCCGGGACTACTTTTGTCCTTCACTGGCAGCGAGCGAGCGAGTTGGTGTGAGTGTGTTGACGACGCCGACGGTAAGTCACCAGGGCCAGAGTAAAACATTTTTATATTACTTTTTTTGCCCATTTTTGTACTTTGTAGATCAGCTATGCCACCCAAGAATAAGAAAGGGGACATACAAAGCTTTTTCATAAAGCAGAGTGTAAGTAGGCAAAATAACTAGCCACACAAATAAACTAGCAGTAGTAGTGACTGACCAGGCTTTCAAATGCACATTCTACTGTGGAAAATAGTATTAACTGGTTTCTGATGTACCCAGGATGATAGAAGGCTAGGTTAGCAAGTCACTGAATGTTAATTAGCCTAACTTAACTTCGAATCTTGCAGTCAACATAAACAGTGGATCTGAGACATTTTTCGTTTCTACATTCTGTTTATGTATTTGTGAGTGTAGCCTACCCTACATGCAGAGAAATAAAAGGGAAATCACCCACAGTTGAATGAAGGACTGTCATTGCTAGACACATGTGCTGGAAAAACGTGTTGGCAATGTTAAAAAGGCAAAAGTTAACACTGTTGGTTATTCAAATATAATGAATCATTATTTGATTGATAATATCCAAATAACACTATCTGGAATAAACACGATTTGTTGAATGCATACTATGATACGAGTGTATTTGATTCATTAGTTCATTTAATTACATATAGGAAACTCAGACATCTTGTGAAGATGTCATAGAGCATGTTGAGGAAGAAGTAGCTGGACCTTCATATGAACTATGAATTATTAAAGCGTGTTTAAAGGAAATTATACATGTTAAAAGTTTTGATAAAGCTTTCCTGTAGATCAGAGGTAAGAGCATTGCGTTGACAACGCAAGGTTATGGGTTCGACCCCAGGGGATTGCAAATACCTATGTAAAATGTATAGGATAAAGCAATGCAAGTCGCTTTGGATAAAAGCGTCTACCAAATGCATAAATGTAAATGTAAATGTAAAAAACATGTCCCTTTCATATTTAAATTGCTCTGAAATATAAACATGATGCGTTGCATGCATACTGATACGTGTGTATTTCATTCATTAGTAATTCAGATGTCACCACCAAAGGTGAGACCAAACCTACGCCCATGGGTGATAGATCCTTTTCCTATCTAGCGCCTACACTTTGGAATAGTCTTCCCTGTACTGTCCTGTAGGCAGACACACTCTGTCAGTTTAAGTCTAGACTAAAGACACATCTTATTAATCTACACTTCCATAACATAAATCCTCTGAATGTTTAGGCTGCATTAGTTAGATCAACCAGAACCGGGATCACTTCCAACAACAAATGATGTACTTGTAGCATCGAAGAGTGCAGAAGAGAATATTCAATAGGTATCTTGTACAGCTGCTTTGAACAATGAAAATTGTAAAATCGCTATAGATAACGTTTACTTGACTTAATGTTTAGATGATGATGTAAGGTTTACTCACCATAAAGAAATATCAGATGAATGAGTTTCTCCATGTCGCTACTGAAAAAAATGAATATTAGAATCGAGAATAGAAGAGAATTAAGTTTCTTACGGGTTATGAGCAGAACTTACCTCTGGGGTTACAGAAGAAGATTTCTCAGTGTGAGAGTCCTCTTCTCTTTTTCACTCTTTCAGCAATACATCAGTACATCCCCCTGGACATTTGACTGTCATTCTCTCCACCCTCATAATGACATAACTTCTGAACTTGTGTGGATGTGTAAAACACGTGTGTGGATGTGTTTTTCAGCTCCTCAAACCTAGGTCCAGACTGATGTTAATAAGTCATAGGTCAAAGAGCAAACGGGTCACATGACAGTAAAACTTTGTGTGTGTGAAATAGTTTTGGGCTAGCTACTCTGAAAAAGTAATTAATCACTAATGACATATTCAATAGTGTAATTAAATTATCGCATATAAGAATTTATAGTCCGTTTAATATTTGACCTGTGGTTCTCTCTCCTTTATCGCCAATGTGTGCTTTCACTGTGTGTGTGTGTGCGAGTGTGTTTGTGTGTGTGTGTGTGTGTGTGTGAGTGTGTTTGTGTGTGTGAGAGTGTGTTTGTGTGTGTGTGCGTCTATGTCAATGTGTTTAAGTATGTTTGCATATTGTGTGTGTGGAGCATTTGTATGTCTGTCTTTGTTGTTTTCACCTTTGTCTTGTTTTTACAGGTATATGCCTTTAGTTGTTTTACTTGTATTCAATGTGTCTCATGTACAGCTGTTTTGTAACAATGAAAATTGTATAAAGTGCTATATAAATAAAGTTGAGTTGAGTTGAGAGATTACCGTGCGAATTACTCTCTCGAAAAAATATTGAATTACTTATTACTAATTACTGTCTATATCCTACATCAACTTTGATTAGTTAAGTGATTCAAGGATAGACATCAGATGGCTCTCAATTCATTCAAATTAATTATATAAAACTACATAAAGTCGTTTTGTTAACTGGCCAAAGTAATCTGCCAAAAAGCGACTGCCAAATGACTAAATGTAATGTTAATGTTAGGATTATACATTACAGCACAGATTTTAAAGTTAGTCTGCGAATTTTGGTGTCCAGAAAAACTTGACAAGATGAGACAGAACCACGACACAACACTGATGTGCAATAGTGGAATTGACATCAAAACTTAAAGTCTAACTTTAAATAAGAGTCCATCACACAGGAAAGTCACAGACTGTCATCATAACAGCAACAGTGCATTAAATGAAGTGGCGGTATGAGATCCCCTAAGATTCATTGGAAATAAATGTTCTGAGATCATTTCATTCACTCGCAGAAAAGTCCCGTTTGTACAATAATGTATAAGTCTTTCATTTACTTGTGTTGATGATTGAAATCAATCCAGCAAAGAGAACATGATGTTGTTTTCTTGATGTTAATCTGGTGTTGTCTTTGAAAGAGCTCAACATTCCTGTACCTCAGTAGTAAGAGCATTGTGTTAACAACGCTAGGTTCTGGGTTTGTTCCCAGGGGATTGCACATACCTAAAGCATCTGCCAAATGCATAAATGTAAATACTTGACGCCATTCCAGCACCTCAGGCTATACTCATGGCAACAACCACTCAATCTAGCTCTAGAAGTCTATTCATGCACAAATTTGGGGGAAAATTTGGAACCTGAGCCTTCTGACACAAGGAGAACTGGGAAAATACACACAGAAGGGCTTCCCGTCCCAGCCGGGACTCCAAATGGGGGGCAGTGCTAACCACCGAGCAATGTCACTCATTACAATAGACTGTCTGATAATGATTCACCACAACATTAAAATGATTTTCAGCCAGCCTGTGTCATTCCACCATGAAACCAAACAAGAGGGTCCAAACTCACTTTTAAAAACTGAACTCGACTTTCATTTCAAGACTTCTTATTTACAAGTCAAATCTGGTGTCATGACAAAGGTACGAATCATTAACTGCACATGGAAATGTTGAGATCTTTCCAGGAAAACACCAGATAAACATCAAGAAAACAAAGATGTGAATACTGTTATCATATACTGTGTGATAAAAGTTTGATTGATTTATGACTCCCTGTCAAAGTTCTGTCAACCAGTCACTCAAACAGAGACTTTTATGGCCTTTCATTCTTGATGACAGTTATGTTTTATGGCTGTTCTTGGGGACTCCTCTGACCCCAAACCATCCTTCAGTGGGTTCAACTACCTACTCCCCCTCATCACCCCTAATCAGAAAGTAGTGTTTTCATCTCGTTTAATTTTACTATAGGCTATTCGTGAAAGACGTTGTAAATTAGAGAGATAAAATAAATGTTTTCTGGAAGGTTTTATTCTTTGAAGGTTGTCTCCTTGTTTTATGGCTTTTATCATTCAAATGAGAGAATTGAGACTTGAGGTTTGCAATCTTCTCAAAGTGTGACTGTCCCCTACTATCTCAGGCAAGTCATTTGACCTGTCAATCAAAGTAAGCTGGGGTTTTTATGATCTGTCAATCTTGTTTGACAGTTTATATTTTACGACTTTTGTTGTTGTTGACCCATCCCTGCAATAAAATGAGTTTTCATCCTTCTGGCATGACAACCTGCTGTTCTCACATCACAGTTTGAAACCTGACGGTTGTGTTTTTAGATTAGAGAGATATGTTTATGTGATGTTTCATCTAAGAGTAAGTTGGTTCCAGGTTTAAGATATTTATCTGATAAATGATTGAAGTTTTTTGGTCATCATTTTATCATTGTGTCATAAACTTTATCTTTTTGATTCAACGACATGTCCTGACATGTTCTTCCTGGTCATGGAGGAATGGGGGATTGTTTTATGTTAGTACCTCTAGGGGTGTCTTTCTAACAAATGGTAGAGTCATAAGACAAAGAACCAAAAAAAAGTTTTGGGTGTCCATCCTGACTGATTTTCTGGAGATGTCTGTGTGTCTACGATCTGGTGTGACAGAAAATGTTTGTGTTAGTGACTCTTTTTGATAATTTTGGCATAAAAAAATCGAACATGTGCTACATCTGGTATAGGGTTAAACTTTTAAAACCAGGAATAACCAAAGATATGATATCTTAACCAAAGATATGATATCTACAAGAAGGATGGTGCGATCCCTTATAGTTCTAACCACGGGTTGAAATTCATTTGTTTAGCACTTCTTTCAAAATTCAAGATCTACTGGTGTATTCTTCACATACAAAATGTAGAATAGTCCAATAACTTCTTAGCATCCTGTTGAGTAAAGACTGAGTCACAACAGTGGGTCACAGACTGAGTTTTAAATGTATCTAAGGATGTGTTTATGGTAATAGGTCGAAGAATTTTTGGGGGACTCAAACACCCCTACAGCCACATGAGCATGAATTAACTATCTGACCATACAATATGATTGATTAATAAATTTAATGTATCTTATATTAAAAAATAAATTTCTTAGATTTGATGTTCTTTAGAAACAGAGTAACGTAAACGAACAGCTCTTGTCTAATGATCTTCATTTACATTTAGAGAAGGCGTGCTCGCTTGGAAATGTAAATACTTTGCACCTGCTTTAAAACATTTGCATGTGAGGTGAGTGAACAAGACACAGAAAAACAACACCCAACTTGTTTAGTGAGTTATTCAATCACAGATCAAGGCTTCATGGGACTTTAAGAACTGGTGTTTATTGACACAACTAACTGATCAGTGGATTTGTAGTTCACATGAGTATTTTCTGTGATAGCGTTTGATGTTGAGTTCTGTCAGTGATTTAGAAGACTTTGTGTTGTGTTGTACAGAGGACTGTTGTGAGTGATTATAGTCTGTGAGACATGATGATCTTGATGTTTTGCTTCAGGCAAACACACCAGGGCAGTGTTGGCTTACTCACCGGGAGACTTATTTATTTATTTATTAATTAGATATTATTTATGAGAATGATCTTGCTTGTTCTATAAACACCATGCACTGTGCGGAGTTATACCTTTTCTGTTTTCCCCTGTAAAGCTGCTTTGGAACAGTGCACATTGTGAAAAGCGCTATATAAATAAAATTGAATTCAATTGAACTGCTTCATTCACATGTTGTGTTGCTTTCCTGTAGCTTACTGGTAAGAGCATTGCGTTAACAACAAAAGGGATTTGGGTTTGATCCCAAATACAAATTTTGAGTTTGATTGCAAATACCTATGTAAAATGTATAGGATAAAGCAATGTAAGTCTCTTTGGATAAAAGCGTCTGCCAAATGCATAAATGTTATGTAAATTTCATAGAAATGTGTCGTGATTTCCAGGCGGAGAACCCAAGTGCAGTCAGACACGATGGTTAAGGGGGTTTAACAAGGAATCTATTGACAAAAACACTGCGAAAAGGCAAAACAAAACCCACGAGGGGGAAAAGAACAAGACAAGATGACTTTCAAAGAAACCAAAGACAGGGACTAACTAACTAGAAAATAAACACTTTGAATGAAACTAAAACTAAACTTACTACACACGAGTTAACAAGAACAAGGAACATAGGTTTCAGGGATACGGGGTACACGAAAAAACACAGCTTCACGGATATGTGGACAGAAGCAGGAAGAATGTACGCCGCACAATACCATGCAACATCAAACAATCCAAGAGCACAAGACAATGGACATGAGGTGTTCTCCATGTTATCACACAGAAGGAGCAGTACAATGATAACCTCTTAAAATCACTGACATGAAATAAAAACTCTTTAACATAACCAGGACACTAGAATACTTGACATGAATAATTCTCTTGTTCCTAATTCCATAATAGAATGCTATATGTCTTTATTACCTTTCATTATTCAATGTCATTCAAAGCATGCTGGGACATAGAGCAACCAACCATTACCTTAGCCAAGCCCCGACTCTTCTAAACCATGTTAATAACAATAACAAACGCCTCTTAATCTCAAAGATAAATGAACATTAAACACTAACAAGTGACTTGGCTCTCAGGTTTTCGAATCTAAGAGCACCCTTAAAGACCACTACTCTGGGGAGCCTTGATTTGACATGTTTTACTACACAAGTTTGTATCCTCACCATGTGTATGGCAAGAACATTTTTACATTTCTTAAGTTGTTCTTCTTTTGTAAACCTTTTGTATGGTTTGAACATTTGCATTTAGTCAGTACAAAGTTGTCAGGCATTTACACTTAAGTTTTTAGAAGTTGTTTTGTTTGTGACTGTTTTGTGAATATTTACAAATGACAAATTTGATGTGACGTGTCAGTGACGTTTGTTAGCTTCATTACATGTTTTACCAAATCTAACGAATGAATCCGATGCTGGGCATTTAGCCAGTAAATGTATGACATCTTTCTCGTATTCTGACATAACCTACAGATGGTGATGAAACAGACATGGTATGGATTTGTATTAATTTTATTATGTAATGTTTCTCATTTTAACTTTTTCATAATGTTTTCATTCGTTTTGCAGTGTTATTTTCTTACATCACTTCTTAGTTATAATTAGTTGAATGTTACTTCTTTGTGATTTTTTGTTAAACTGTTCAGATAGCGTTTTTTATAAATTGTTATTTGACTTGAAAGCTAATTCTTACGTTTTGACCTGTTCATTGTTTTGAGTTCTTGTTCAATTGTCTTATTTTAATCAGTCATTTATCCAAAATATCTTGCTTTAATGGTGGTAAGATCAGCTTTTCTAAGTTTTCTCATTGTTCGAGCCGTGTTTTAAGGTTGCTGTATGTTTGCTTTGATTTAATAAAACAAGTATTTACATCCAAAAGCTTCTTCATCTTAATGCCTCTATTTTATTGCACATCTAGTATTTTAGCTATTGAGTATGTATGTGTGACTAGGCACCCAGTGTGAAATCAGCGTCGCCATGGAAACGGGGGAGATTAGAGCGGCACAACTCCCGATCATCTGGTCTCATCACGACCGGCTATAAAAGCCAGAACTATCAGAGAGGAGGAGACTAACATCTCCCGAAAGATCCCGAACACTCACGTTTTCGTTCTTGATGTGGTTTCAGGCTCAGACGAGGAGTGACGAGGCAGGACCGCTATTCCCCCCCTGTTTTCGTGTGAATATAGCTGCGGATCGACTCACGGAAGCGATCGCACGCCTAAGCCGGACGCTCAAGCCACGTGACGAAGACCGTGAACCCGGAAGTCTTTTTGTTATATTTTGGAATCCTTCTTTCTCCCCAGGTGATTTGAATAAACTTACCCTTCGGGGATTGCTTAAATCACCTCCTCGTGTGCATGTCATTGCTCCGTGCCTCACAACTGGTGGAGAATGCAGGCGCTGTGACACAGCTTTGACACGTACAGAGTATTATTATTAATATATATATAATTTTTTTTTTTGGACGCTCCACGTGCTCTCTCTCTCGCTCGGGGAACGATGGAGGACGTCGTCTGCCGACTGCCGGAGGTGGTGGCCAGGCAACAGTGGTTCTCAGAACAACTTGCCGTGCACCAGCGCTCGGGTCCCATTACCGGAGGCAAGAACCTACGCTCACCAGCTCCTGAGGAAGCTCACACCCCAAGATGACATCGAAGCCTACCTTCCTGACCAGCTACTGGCTTGTACCGTACGGTCAACCAGCCGGTGGCAACGACAACGGAAGCCAGGAGTCTGGAGAGATCGGAATCACCGACCTGCCCTAATGGTGACGGAGAGCGAGCGGGAGGGTGAGTCTCAGAATCTTAATCCCTTTTCCGATCTCTTCCAACAGGTGACATGGGGAGGTTCGTTCGGAAGGGAACAGCGAGAGGATCCTCGACTGCGAAACTGTTGGTCCCAAATCCGAACGATCGATGGTAAAGACCAAAAAAAACCACCCCACCCCATCCCGCACTTCGTGATCAAGAAGGGTCTGTTATATTGCGCTGCTCTGAGGAGGGGGGAAGAGAAACTCCTATTGGTCGTACCCAAAGCCAAGACAGCGATGATTCTAGAGTTGGCGCACACCCATCCGATGGCAGGTCACCTGGGGGCAGCGAACACTACCCAACGTATCAGGGACAGGTTTCATTGGCCCGGCCTCGAAGCTGAAGTGAAAAGATTCTGTCAGGGCTGTCCAACCTGTCAGCAGCGACCCCCGTCCAGCCCACTCATTCCCCTCCCAGTAATCGAAGTGCCCTTTGAGCGCATTTGGATGGAACTGGTAGGGAAGCTACCGAAGTCCGCCCGGGGCCACGAGCATATTCTAGTCATCATGGACTACGCCACAAGATACCCAGAGGCGATACCATTACGGAAGGCCACTGCCAAGGCAATTGCCAAGGAGTTGTTCTTGTTTTTCAGCCGGGTAGGCATCCCCATGGAGGTCCTGACAAACCAGGGAACCCCATTCATGTCCCGGCTGATGGCGGACCTCTGCCACTTACTAAAGGTAAATCAGCTCAGGACATCAGTTTACCACCCCCAAACCGACAGACTGGTAGAAAGATTTAACCAAACCGTAAAGAGGATGCTCCGTCGAGTAGTGGCAGAGGATGGGCGTGACTGGGACCTCTTGCTGCCGTATGTACTCTTCGGTATCCGGGAGGTGCCCCAGGCGTCTACAGGGTTCACACCCTTTGAACTTCTCTTTGGCCGACAACCCCGTGGCCTCCTGGATGTGGCCAGAGACGCCTGCGAACAACAGCCGGCACCCCATCGTAGCATGATTGAGCACGTCCAGCAAATGCGTGCTCGCATAGACCGGGTCATGCCGATCGTGAAAGAACACCTCATAGAGGCCCAGCGCGCCCAACAGCGGTGGTATGACCAGCCCTCACAACCCAGAGAATTCCAGCCAGGAGATAGAGTGCTACTGCTGATGCCCACATCTACGTCAAAATTCCTGGCATCATGGAAAGGACCCTACACCATTGTGGAGAAGGTGGGGCCGGTCAACTACCGTGTCCGTCAGCCGGGCCGACGACGGGAGGAACAGCTGTATCACATCAACCTGCTAAAGAAATGGATTGCCTTCCCAACCCAGATGGCGGCTTTCGCCGCAACAGAGACATCGGTGGATCAAATGGGAGAACAGCTGTCCCCCGTCCAGAAAAAGATATCCAATCCATGGTCAGTCAGTTCCAGGATGTCTTTGCCGAAAAACCCGGGCAGACTCGGATAACCCAGCACGAGATCCGAACACCACCTGGAGTCGTGGTGAGACAGCGGCCCTATCGGGTTCCAGAGGCTCGTCGACTGGCTATTGAGGAGGAGGTCAACCGGATGAAAGAACTGGGAGTGATAGAGCCCTCCCGCAGCCCCTGGTCCAGTCCCATCTTAATGGTCCCAAAACCAGATGGCACTCTCCGCTTCTGCAATGATTTCCGTCGGCTGAACGAAACATCTAGCTTTGACGGATATCCGATGCCCCGAGTGTTTGAGCTCCTGGACAGACTAGGAAAGGCCCGGTTCATCACCATTCTCGACTTGAAGAAGGGATTCTGCCCCTGTCCCCAGAATCCCGGGAGAAGACTGCATTCAGTACCCCCTCAGGACATTGGCAATACAAGGTACTGCCCTTCGGCTTATATGGGGCACCTGCCACCTTTCAAAGGATGATGGACATCTTGCTACGCCCCTATCAAGCACACGCGGCGGCCTACATAGACGATCTGGTCATCCACTCGGGGACCTGGGAGGAACACCTCGACAGACTGCGGAGAGTGCTGAGGGACCTCCGGAAGGCAGGCTTAACGGCAAATCCCAAGAAGTGCCACCTGGGACTTGCCGAAGCCCAGTACCTGGGATATAGGGTCGGGGGAGGGTTTTTTCAGCCACAGACTAAGAAGGTGGAAGCAGTTCGGGATGCCCCCCGACCCAGCAATAAAACCCAGGTACGGGCCTTCCTGGGGCTAGCGGGTTATTATAGGTGCTTTATCCCCATCTTCTCCTTGGTAGCCAGTCCCCTGACCGACCTGACCAGGAAGGAGCAGCCCGAGAAAGTTAAAAATGGACCCCGGAAATGGAACAGGCGTTCCGGTCCCTGAAGAAGGCCTTATCGTCCGCCCCAATACTTCGGTCGCCGGACTTCAGCTGCCCCTTCACCCTTTAGACCGATGCGTCCGACACCGGTCTGGGAGCGGTACTGTCCCAGACCGTGGATGGGACTGAACACCCCGTGGTGTACATAAGCCGTAAGCTCACATCAGCCGAAAGTAGGTATGCCACGGTAGAAAGGGAGTCCCTGGCCATAAAGTGGGCAGTCCTGGAGTTGCGCTACTATCTACTGGGCTGGAGCTTCTCCCTGGTAACCGACCACGCTCCACTACAGTGGATGTCCAAGGCAAAGAACACCAATGCCAGGGTCACAAGGTGGTTCCTGGCACTCCAGGACTACAACTTTACAGTGGTACATCGGGCCGGGACCTCCCATGGTAACGCAGACGGTCTGTCGAGGTTATGGTCAGGAGGGACATCTCGGTCAGGTAACTCCCCCCCTCTATCACAACACTTGTCTTCACCTCTCCACAGGACACCTCAGAGAACCAGGTTGACGCTTTGGGGGGGGGGAGTGTGACGAGGCACCCAGTGTGAAATCAGCGTCGCCATGAAAACGGGGGAGATTAGAGCGGCACACCTGCCGATCATCTGGTCTCATCACGACCGGCTATAAAAGCCAGAACTATCAGAGAGGAGGAGAGCAACATCTCCCGAAAGATCCCGAACACTCACGTTTTCGTTCTTGATGTGGTTTCAGGCTCAGACGAGGAGTGACGAGGCAGGACGAGGCAGGACCGCTATTCCCCCCCTGTTTTCCAGTGGATATAGCTGCGGATCGACTCACGGAAGCGATCGCAAGCCTAAGCCGGACGCTCAAGCCACGTGACGAAGACCGTGAACCCGGAAGTCTTTTTGTTATATTTTGGAATCCTTCTTTCTCCCCGGGTGATTTGAATAAACTTACCCTTCGGGGATTGCTTAAATCACCTCCTCGTGTGCGTGTCATTGCTCTGTGCCTCACAGTATGTTTTATTTTATACATTGGCAAACATATTTGGCACATAATATACTTGAAGTCCTTGGCCCACTAGGATTTTGGATAACGGATTGGATCAAATCTTGAAAATGTGTTTTTCAAAAGAAAAAACGGATTACATAATCGGATTAGATCACATAATCCAATTTTGCTTTTGATCCGGATCAAACCTTTAGTTTTGGTTTTTCAGAACTTTTTTGTAGGATTTGGATCACTTTGATCCAAAAAATCTGGATTAATCTGATCCCATCAGAAAGGTGGATTCAGTGTGGATTTCATGGACAAAATGTAATGAAAACTTAAAAAATGTATCAAATAATACTATATTTGGATCATGCAGTATCTTACAAGATATCCTATTTATTCATTAGGGTTTTAATTTTATATGTTCATCCGTCAGGCTACAGTGATTAGGTGGCTTTAACGTATTCAGCCCTTCAGAATAGGCCTACAGCAAATTAGAAAGAGTTTGGCCTCATAAAATAATCCTCCAAGCAGCTGTCAAAATTGACCATAAACAATAAATTTTATTCTGTCTCTAATTGATATATATATTCATCACAATCGAAAATATGTTTGTTTTTAGAATATTTATTAGTGATGCATGCAATGATTACAGAATAACCAAAAAAATGCAAAGAATGGCAATCACTGATTTTTGTGTCCAAGACAAATCCAGAAATAGTGTCTAACTATTGCGTCCCTTGTTGCACGTCCTGTTTGCTCGTTCTGGCAGAATGCAGGAGGTTGGTTAGGGTCTCCAAGGGGCTCAGGTGCATCATTGTCAGAACAGAGAGGGACATTGCGCTTAGTAGCGATGTTGTGCAGGACAATAAAGGCAAGGGTTATGTTGCATGCTTTCTGTGGTTCCGCTCTCAGGTAGTTAAGGCATGCAAAGCGCCTCTTAAGAACTCCATTTAAACACTCAATTGCACATCTTGCTCTGCAATGAGCAGTGTTGAAGTGTGCCTACGCCGGTGTATTTGCTGTTAGAAAAGGAGTCATCAGCCATGGTAGGAGTGGATAGGCACTGTCTCCTAATATTATGCCATCCGGTCGGTTGGTTTGGAGGTCTCTATATAGAGCGCTCTCCCTCAGGATGCGTGCATCATGGACAGACCCAGGCCACTTGACAACGCAGTTGGTGCGTTGATGGGTGATGATGAGGTCAGAATCACACACACAAGTTGGACATTGATGCTGTGCCTCCCCTTTCTGTTTATAAACTCCCATTCATTCTCACGAGGTGCTTGTATATGCACATGTGTGCAGTTGATTGCTCAAATAGTATTGGGCATATTCCCCAAAAGAAAAAGCTGCGCTTGGCCTGTGAAATCTGGTTGTCCTTTGGAAAATAAACAAATTCATTGACCAGGCTGGCCAGTGCGATTGACACATCTCTCCCCACATCACACACAGCTGATTTCACCACTCCCATATAGTCACCAACAACTTGATAGAAAGTCCCACATGCATAAAATCGGAGAGCAATGAGGATCTGGTCTTCCACAGACAGACCGTGACTCCTTTTGGTTCTGTTTAAGTTTTGGCCTGAGAAGGTTCACAAGGAAGCACAAATAGGGGGTTCGTGGAAAAAAGCCCATTCAAACAAACTGCCATATGACGTACAGTGTGGGGATGGATCGTAGTGTGAAAAAGCCTGACACAAGCCAGTTATCCAAAGGGGAAGTGGGTGATTTTCGGCTTACCCTGTGGTAAGGCCACTTTTAATCTGCTGCCCTGCGGATAGGGGGTGTGAGGACAACACTAGGGGCGCTCTCGTGCCATGGCACCCCTCGAAGACCCCCTAGCCCCCTGTCCACGACCATCATATGCGTCCCTCACAGGTTTATCCCATGTACATCGACTTCCCCGCTTGTCCTCCAACATTATATGAGTACCCGACTCATTTGTTTGCATGGGAGGCGGGTGCCATGTTACTGCCCATTGGTGCCAGGGTCCACGAAACCACTATTTGTCCACTGACCAACTATGGTGGTCAATTTGACCTTCGACCCCGCTGACCCATCCATGGCCACACCCCCGACCACCAAACCACTATTTGGCAGCTTCCCAACTACTTTTACCAGAACCTGCGTTCTGCCACTCGGGACTGACATATGTTTGTCTGAGGGGGCGTGGCAATCGAGCTTTGTGGTTTTTAAAACAAAAAATTAATATTTACACGTTTAAAATGCCAAATGCAATGTCCACCAATCATTTATTCCTGGCCCATTCGATAAACTGCACGTGGAAGACATCATATTCAATGTAGTAGATACAAACTCATCATTTTATGAGCTGTTTCTAACATTTGTGTTTCTAAAAGAGTGTTCTCCTCAACGAATCATGTTGTTTCTGACACTTAGAAATTAATATATACATATAAAACATTCTTAAAAAGCAATATCAATGCAATCCATTTTCCAGTCTGTTCTAACTAGAAAATTAATCCATTTTCTAGTGTGTTTGCATTGCCTTTCCACGTGTGATTTATGTGAGTGGACCACGTGTAGTGGGTTGAACGTGTAAGTCTGAAATTATTGTGGAGTATTTGACATTTAGTCTTTTTTTTAATTCAATATATCTATACTTGATTCTTGTTATAAATATCCTCAATGTATGGTGTTTGTGTTGTAGGTCTCAGATGAGCGGACTGCTGGAAGAGGATAAGGTGGGGTTTTTCTTCTTTTTAGTTTTTTTTAAATTTGTGTGTTTTAATTTCAAATAAAAATAAACTTATATTGACCCCACACAGGCTATTCTACTTGTTGTTTTTTAAATATCTATAGTTCTACATTGTGATTTCCTATCCTGTTTGAGTACTGGTTATCCAGATTTGGTGATCCTGAAAAGTTCCTATCCGGATCAGATTGATCCAATCCGATGTTGCTTTAAAAAACTGACTCGAAAAGTAAGCTGGATTACGTGATCACGATCGCAAAAAAAGGATTACTAAATGCGGATCAATTTTATCCAGATTATACCTTTTGAAAAACCGGACCCTTATGATCTTAATCTAAGATTGCTATGCCGTAGCTCAGTTGTATTTTACTAAAGAAAGCATCATGATTTAGATTTGTTTTTCTTTGAAAGGAGGAAAGGAAAGATGTACATACTGTGATGGGCGAAGCAACGACACGTACACAGAAGTACAGTTGTGATGCTTGGATAGCAGGCGTCGAGTCTTGCTTCTCCTTCCTTCTTTCCTGACTAATACGAGTCTATACTTCCGGGTCCTTTTACTTCCGGTATTGCGGTAGTGTTCCTTCACCGGTCTTTACATATCTGATCCTGTAGGACACAAAAGCATGCAGAGGCTCAGTGGCATCCTAACCTCATTGAGATGTTTCTCACCTTCGTTTGACTAACAGCAGCTTTTGTAGCCTCTGGTAATTGGTGTCTGATTTCTCCATGGCGACGCTGATAGCGCCAGGGGTGACTCGTCACAATACAAACTTGTTTGGCTACAAGATTTACGGCAAAACCATTGTTTGTGTGTGTCAACACAACACTTTTGACATTATCACTATTTTCACTATTATAATAGCAAATAAAAGAAATTTAATTATTTGTCCTGAAGCCAGAAACTATTCAACTATCTTCCAATACAATGGGCATTTTCAATGCCACCATTCAGATTCAGGATTGGTAAACTGTAAATTCATTCCTGAAAACGATCTAATTAGATCATAATATTGCTGTTTCTTTAACCGAGCAAAAACAAATTTAGATTTTTACAGACCACATTGACCCCCGTCTATCCAAAATCATACAATTTTAGCCCAAACTCATCCATATTTAAAAACGTTAAATAATAATGTTTAGTGTACCTTTGAACAATCACCTACATATTGAACAGTGACACTCATTTGTGAAGGGTCAATGAGTTGCTGACAAGCACTAATGAGATAAAAGATTTTACAGCTAGATGTTTGTTGTTTCGCTCTTTGAAGGCATTGTAAGTTCTGGTTTTGTGTCGTTTTTTTTCATCTGTTAATTCATTTGTTGATGTCCCAATCATAAATATACACAACAAGTTTGTTTTGAAGCAATATTTAGAAATGTTACATACCACATGTGGTACACTTACTTTTAAGTAGTATGTCTCAGTAGTTAGTACATTTCAAACATTTGTTTCTCTTTTGGTAGTCTTATGCAGTTATAAAAAATTTACAATTTGGCACTATTTTCACAAACATTTCATTATTTAAATTTTTACACATTTCACAAAGGATGATAAAAAATGCATTAAATTCTTGTTTATGTCATTTATGAGGAATTCTTGATTCTTACTTTAAAAAATGTTCATCTCTGTTTTGCATTTCTGTCTATACCTTTCTGCCATCAATGATTCTCTCATGGTTGGGCATTGCAAGGCAACGTTTATTTATAAAGGGCAATTCATACACAAAGGTAATTCAAAGTGCGTTACATACAATTGATTCACAAAGAAAAACAATACTTAATGAATAAGTTCTTAAGAAAGTAAAAATCATAAGTGCTTAAGAATGCATAATACAAAAGGAAATTAAGTTTATTTTGAAATGCGTACTTAAAAGAATGACAACTAAAAGGAAAAGAAGGCTGATTATTTCAAACTACTACTGTTTGTCTGATTTGCATAAAATTATGTTATTTTGTTACAAGGATGGACAGTCACATCAAAAAAGTTATCATTGGGCAAAATAGGTATCATATATAAAATTTAAATATAAAAATGGACATGAGGCCGTCGCTTGCCAACACTTTGGCATCGTAACAATCCACATCCACTGAAGACAGACATGATCTAACACAGGGGTAAAGTGAAACTGATTTACTTGATACACGGGGTAATGACAAAAATCCACAGGAAACATATAACAGCCAGGAGTACATAGACCATCAACGGGAACTTAAAAACATAAACTAGGAAGTCAGGGGAAGTATAACAGAGTATAATACAACTAGACCTGACGAACACTGATGGTGAGAGTGGAGATTAAATACCGTCTGGATAGTTGGGTGCAGGTGTGACTGATGGAATACAGGTGTGAATGATCAGTGTAAATGAGTGAGTGCACAGAGTTCTGGGAAGTGTAGTGTAACTATAAGTCTGGAGATAAAGTGCAAGGATACCCAGGGGGAGACGCTGGTGCCGGGGGCGTGGTCAAGGCCAGTCTTGTGGGTGTTATAGGCATATTTATATTAAACAAATATTTCATTGTAGACTAGACACAGATCCATCTATTGGTCCTGAAAAATTTGCAACTGGTGATAAATTTGAATCCTTTGGCCTAAAAGAGCAAAATTCTCTCTTTAGACTCCTTGGGGTGTACGGAGTTGAATATAATCCAACATTCTTTTGTTGGCCATCGTGGTTATGGGCAATTCTTGCAATCGTCAACCTCAGGATGAAAACAATTTGTTTTTCCAAAGACAAATAGTAACCAGAGATTTTACCACATTGATAAATCAGATGTCACCACTCGGTAATATAGATCTGATAGATTGTACTATCTTGTTATTGATCCAAATGATACCATAGTAGTGTTCAATATTGTTCATATGCCAAAACTAATAGATCTAACTATCCTGCAGACATGGATGTCAGAGGGGAAGAACAGCAGGCAGGAGATGAAGTGATGTTATAATAACTCCATCTCTGTCTATCTTCGTCCAATTTAGTCATTCTAACTTCATCTGACTAGAAATACGTTTGTCAATTTTATCTATGAAACCTGTTTTGCCTAATGCTAAAAAAAGCTTTCGGTCACCTTTTTTGATGTGACTGTCCATCCTTGTAACAAAATAACACAATTTTATGCAAATCAGACAAATGGTAGTAGTTTGAAAGAATCAGCCGTCTTTTCCTTATATTCTACGATTCATCGAACAACCTTGGTGAGTAAGAATTATTATTCAAACCCGGTGAGACATGGCTTCTTTTCCTATTATTGTTATATACATGTAATATGTTTAGCTTAGCCCTCTCTGTCAGTTGCGAAGGTTTTACATGCGATAAATGCGGGGAAATAGGCTGACGGGGAAGATCATAGAAAAAGAGTCTCTCATCCAATCTTTATTTGAGGATAGTAAGAGTGTTAGGACAGTAGCAAACACTTCGGATGCGAAGACAACCGAGCACACAGCTCGGTTCCGGTAGAAAAGCCACCGCAGATGGGAAAGTTTGTGACCGTGAGACGGCATAGTCGCAAGACAAAACATCACTCAACCGTTCCGATTAAAGTCTCGAACAGGTTTGCCCCGCTCACTAACGGAGAAACCTGCTGAAAGTGCCCTAGTGATCGGTGATTCTATTGTCCGGCACGTTAACAGAGGCACCAGCCACCATAGTCACATGTTTACCGGGAGCCAGAGCGCCTGACATCAAGTCAAATCTAAATGTGCTGGCTAAGGCTAATCGTAAATTCAGTTAGATTGTTATTCACGTCGGCACAAATGATGTTTGACTCCGTCAATCGGAGATCACTAAAGATAATATTAAAGAGGTGTGTGAGCTCGCAAGCACGATGTCAGACACTGTAATATTCTCTGGCCCCCTCACTGCTTACCGTGGTGATGAGATTTATAGCAGATAAATGGCTGGTTGTCTGAGTGGTGCCTGCAGAATAATATAGATTTTATAAATAACTGGAAGAGTTTTGAGGGCAGACCAGAGCTGTTGAAACGAGATGGTCTTCCTGGATAAGGTTTCCCCCTCCTGCCTAGAAATATGGCAGAAACTCTTAATAATGCTAAATTTGACTCTCTGTCACTGCACTTTACAAAAATTATTTTATCATCTCTCAGAAGTCTAATTTTAAATAAAATTCCTTTAAAGTTACGGTACTTCATGCATCAACACCTAATGCTAAAGACTAAACTTTCTTTAAATTTATTCTAGCTATTGTATATAGGCCTCCAGGGCACCACTGTCATGATACTCTTTGGTGAACCCAATTGCAGGCAGACTCATAGACGTAGGGGTAACACAGGTATTTATTAATAAAACAAGAAACAAAACAAAGACCCACGATGGGGTAAAACCAAACAAACAGAATACGGGTACAAGACTAACTAACACAAGACTGAACTAAACAACACTTGATAAAAACTAAACTTAAACACTTACTAAGACTGGGAGAGAACAGGAACAGGGTAACAAGGAATAAGCATTCAGCTACAAACAATGAAACAGCTACAGCCAAGGTGGAACGTACCTATACAGCTTACAAGCAAACAGATACAAGCATCTACAAGCACAAGCAACGAACCAGCACAGGACAATGAAACATGAGAGGTATAAATAGGGAGACAAACACAGGATAATTAAATAGGGACCAGGTGACACAGATCCAACACTAAGGGAAAGCTAATGAGACGGAAAGGGCGGGAACACAGACGAGACTCGGGGAGAGTATGGAAGGCCACAAGGTCAAAAACGTCTCTCCCCACATGAAACAGGGGATTCGGTTTTGGTCTGCCTCAAGACCAGGAATTAGTCAACCAAGATTGGCAGAACCGTGACAACCACACAGATTTTATTAAAGAATTTGGTGGGTTCTTATCAGAACTAGTACTGGCCGCAGATAGAGTCCTTGTCGTTGGTGACTTTAAGATCCACGTAGACAATGATACAGATGCCTTGGGAATGGCTTTCAACGACACTCTTAACTCCATGGGCGTTAGTCAACATGTGTCAGGACCCACTCACCTTCGTAATCATATTTTAGATTTAATACTTTCTTACGGTATAAATGTGGACGATGTTAAAATCGTTCAGCAGAGTGAAGACATTTCGGATCATTATCTGATATTATGTTTGCTTCAATGGCCTACGGCTGCAAATCAAACTCCTTGTTACAAATATGGTAGAACAATTACTTCAACTACCAAAGATGCGTTTCTCGATAATCTGCCTGAATTGTCTCAAATCTCTAGCATGAAAAATAATGTTGAAGATCTTTACATTACTAGGCAAGGCAAGGCAAGGCAAGTTTATTTATATAGCACATTTCATACACAAGTGCAATTCAAAGTGCTTTACATAAAATGATTGACAGAAAGAATAAAACGTATCTTTAAAATGCAAATTATTTAAAACAATAAAACAGCAATAAAATTGATAAAAATGTGAGTGTATATATAAAAAGAATAAGAGCAAAATAAAAATAAATTAGAAATAGAAGTGCAGTTGATGTAAAGTAGCACAGTGCTCAGGTTGTGAATGCACAGCTAAACAAGTGTGTTTT
Source organism: Triplophysa tibetana (assembly GCA_008369825.1). Classification (NCBI taxonomy): domain Eukaryota; kingdom Metazoa; phylum Chordata; class Actinopteri; order Cypriniformes; family Nemacheilidae; genus Triplophysa; species Triplophysa tibetana. Next base: position 38,171,715 of record CM017895.1, read on the forward strand.
TAATCTGGACTTAAAAGTATCTACTGTTGGTGAACGTCTGATGTCTTCTGGAAGCAGATTCCAGCTACGAGTGGCGTAATGGCTAAACGCTGACTCGCCCTGTTTTGAGTGAACCCTTGTTATCTCTAACTGACTTGATCCTGATGATCTGAGAAGTCTGATTGGTTTATATTCAATGAGCATATCTGAGATGTATTTAGGTCCTAGACCATTGAGTGATTTATAGACAATTAATAATACTTTGAAGTTGATTCTAAAAGTAACTGGTAACCAGTGTAAGGACCTGAGGATTGGAGTGATATGCTCAGATTTTTTGGTTCTGGTCAGAATCCTGGCAGCAGCGTTCTGTATGAGCTGCAGCTGTCTGATGGTCTTTTTGGGAAGACCTGTAAGGAGTCCATTACAGTAATCCACCCTGCTGGTGATGAAAGCATGAACTAGTTTCTCTAAATCTTGGCTTGAGACAAAACATCTGATTCTGGCTATGTTTCTGAGATGGTAGTAGGCTGATTTGCTTATTGCTTTGACATGACTGCTGAAACTAAGATCAGACTCCAAAATGACCCCAAGATTTTTTACCTTGCTTTGTGTCTTTAGACCTCTTAAGTCAAGGTATGTGTTTACCTTGTTAGTTTCATCCTTGTTACCAAAAACAATGACTTCAGTTTTGTTTTTATTTAACTGAAGGAAGTTTTGACACATCCAGCTGTTAATTTCATCAATGCATTGGCAAAGAGAGTCAATAGGCCTGTAGTCATTGGGTGCGAGGGCTAGGTAGATCTGAGTGTCGTCTGCGTAGCTGTGGTAGGCAATTTGGTACTTTTTCATTATTTGGCCAAGTGGGAGCATATACAGGTTGAAGAGGAGCGGAGCTAGAATTGAGCCCTGTGGAACACCACAAGTCATGGGTGTCCAGTCAGATTTATGGTTGCCTATGTTCACATAGTAACCTCTCCCTTTAAGGTATGACCCAAACCATTTAAGTATCAATCCAGAAAGCCCTACCCAGTTTTCCAGCCTATTTAGGAGTATGGTGTGATCCACTGTGTCAAAAGCAGCACTGAGATCTAGTAAAACCAGAACTGATATTTTGCCTGAATCAGAATTCAATCGAATATCATTAATTATTTTTATGAGCACTGTCTCTGTGCTATGATGCTGACGGAAACCAGACTGATAATTGTCCAGGTAGCCATTTGAGTTCAAAAATTTGGTCAGCTGATTGAAGACAACCTTTTCAATGATCTTGCCTATAAAAGGAAGATTTGATATTGGTCTGTAGTTAGACAGTAAGGTTTTGTCTAGATTGGCCTTTTTTAGAAGAGGTTTGACAACTGCATTTTTTAGGGACTCGGGGAAAGTTCCTGAGAGCAGTGAGGTATTAACTTTTTTTAGGAGATCTGCTTCCAAACAGTTAAACACTCTTTTGAAAAAGGATGTGGGAAGTGTGTCAAGGCTGCAAGTTGACGCCTTAAGATGCTGGACCGTTTCCTCCAGGGTTTTGAGATCAATTGTCTGAAATTCAGACAAAGTAACTAATTTCTGATGTACTGAAGTCAGACTGACCTGACTGCTGCATGGAGCTTTGCTGATTTCAATTCTGATATTACTGATCTTTTGAAGGAAAAAAGTTGCAAACTCATTGCATTTGTCATCAGACAGCATTTCCCTCGGAACTTGACTAGGGGGATTTGTTAGTCTCTCTACAGTTGCAAAAAGGGTGCGAGTGTTATTTATTTTGCTGTTTATAATGTTAGAGAAAAAATTCTGTCTAGCTTTGCCCAAGTCAACATTGAAGGCATGCAGGCTGTCTTTATAGATGTTATAGTGAACTTCAAGTTTGGTTTTTCGCCACATACGCTCAGCTTTTCTGCATGTTCTTTTCATGCTTTGTACTTCTGGTGAGTTTCTCCAGGGTGCTTTATGCCTGCCAGTTATCGCTTTGACCTTTACTGGAGCAATGTCATCGATAGCATTTTTTACTTTTTCATTAAAGCTATCGAGGAGAACATCAATAGAGTCTGCAGATATACTCGGTGACAAAGACATAGCATTCATAAATAGCTCACTGGTGTTCTCATTTATGAATCTCTTTTTTATAGAGACAGGTCTATCTTCAGTGGCAGGACTAATTGATATATCAAAGAAAATACAGAAATGATCAGACAGTGCCACATCTCTAATAATAGTGGATGAAATGTTTAGACCTTTGCTAATGAGCAGATCCAGAGTGTGTCCACGATTGTGTGTGGGACCGTGCACATGCTGGATCAGATCAAAAGTGTTTAAAACATTTAAAAGTTCATTTGCATTATTGTTTTCTGTCTTGTCTACATGAATATTAAAATCTCCAGCAATAACAAAGCAGTCAAATTCTGAGGATATAGCTGATAACAGTTCTGAAAAATCATCAACAAAGACTGGGGAGTATTTGGGAGGTCTGTAAATAATTGTAAACAGAATGCGTGGTGAACCTTTTAAAGCAATACTCAAGTATTCAAACGACAGGTAGTCACCAAGTAAAACTTGCTTGCAGTCAAAGAGATTTTTAAATAGAGCAGCTATTCCTCCACCTCTCCTTACAGCTCTGCAGACATTTATAAAAGTAAAGTTTAGGGGGGCAGATTCATTGAGGATTGTAGCACTACAACTATCATCTAACCAAGTTTCATTTAGAAACATGAAGTCCAGTTTGTTACTGGTGATGAGGTCATTGACCAAAAAGGATTTGTTTTTTAGGGAACGGATGTTTAAAAGTGCTAATTGAATAGTAACTGTTTTTAGATTTTTACCCCTGTCATTCTCAGAGTGACGTCTAAAAGGTATTAGATTAGATAGCTTTGCCATACGACTGGAAAAGGCCTTAGTTTTGCGATCACTTGTCAGGACAGATATAGGGAAAACTGAAGGAACACTGGGTTCCCACTTGTTCTGTAAATATTTGAGATTGCTGGTGTTATCATAGCAGGGACCCAATTCATATCAGTTACCAGTGCTATTTGCAGTCTTGTTTAGTCCATCTCCAGCAGATGGGGGTTTGTGTGATCCCTGGCGTTGTGGCAGAGGACGGAGAGCTCTTTCAGAGGGAACAGGTTGGCCAGATTGACCCAGAGTCTTTGGTGGTTGTGGGGCCCGTCGCTTTTTAGTTGAAACCTGTGGACTCGCGACAATAGAGTGGGAGAGTTTTGTTCCAGCAAATACTAGTTCCTCCATTTTCTCTGAGAAGCTCAAAAGAGATGATGTGGTAGAGAGGGAGAAAGTGTGTAGTGAGAGGGGCTGCAAGTCTGGTGTTTCTGAAGACTGAAGTATGTTGTTTTGGCTCTCCCGGTTGTTATCCACAGAAACGTCCTTGGGTGTCGAGTCCTCGTCATCTTCTAACTGATGTGATGTCACTGGGCAGGGTACAGCCTGAGTGGTGTTATCCAAATGTCCATCCAACTGCTGAGGTGGGTCACTATGGCCAGGTGTATTTGTGCCATTTAGGAGTGGAGTAGCACACTCTACTGATGGGTGAAGAAGGGAGAAGAGGATATTGTCCTTTAGCACTCTTGAACCAAGATTGTTTGGGTGGAGGCCATCTGTTGTAAAAAGTTGTCTTTGACTCCAAAAGAGATTAAAGTTGTCAATGAAGTTCAGTCCTCTCGTGTTGCATGTTTTTTGCAGCCAAATGTTCAGACCGAGTAGCCGAGAGAACATATTCGTTCCCCGAGCTGGGAGAGGTCCACTGATGAATGACTGAACTTTTAGCTTTCCAAGCATTTCAAAGAGTTCATTAAAATCCCTTTTTAGGAGCTCTGACTGCTCTTTTCGAGTATCATTTTTCCCCACATGTATGACAATCCGATTTACAGACTTGTGTTGTTTCAGGATGTTTGACAGTTCCTTGCTTACATCAGCAATCATCGCTTGAGGGAAAAAGTATGTACGTATGGCCCTGCCACGAAGGTTTCTGATAATAGAGTCCCCCACTATCAGAGTATTTGGCTCGGGTGCTTTCTGAGCAGAGTGTCGTTGCCTGTTTGACACAGAGAGTCTGCCAACTGCAGTGTCCACCTTTGATTTTTGCCTGACCACATTTGGGGATTCTTCACCCATATTCATTAGTGCCTCAAATCTATTTTTAAGATGTATAGGGGGTGGCAGAGTACCAACAGTGTCTTGTCGAGTCTTAGCCATATCTGGGGTAGAGGAAGCTAATGCGGCAATTTGTGAAACTCTTGACAGTCTGATATTACGAGCATCTTTAGGTCTTGCGCCCTTTTTTTGCCAGCGGTTTGTGTAATGTTACTATTGAAAATTTTAACTCTACCTTCTCAGAAACACTAGACGCAGTTGCTCCTCTGCGTTTAAAGAAGATTACAAAAGGCAGCCCAACACCGTGGTATAATGAACACACTCAGGCTATAAAGAAAATACACAAAAGCCATAAAAACATTTAGATCCGCCTAATTTTCATCATTAATAGAGAAAAACAGCACAACCCTAGGTTTTATTTCACAAAATGGCTAAATTAACAAAAAAGATGTCGTCAGCAATTTAAGATTCTGGATATCAGCTAACAGTGATGAATTTATGTAGTACTTCACTAGCAGAGGTGTCAAAAGTATTCACATTCATTACTCAAGTATAAGTATAGAAACGACGGTTTAAAAAGATTTCTGTAGAAGTTGAAGTATCAACACAAGCTTTTTACTCAAGTGAAAGTGTAAAAGTACTGGTTTCAAAACTACTTAAAGAATAAAAGTAAAAGTAATTTAAGGAAAAAAATGCCATTAAGGACAAAAGCCACAGGGGCCTATTGTGCACTACCCCACCTCCTCAAAAACACATTGTTGTAAAGGCCATAATGACTATAATGTTATATTAAAATCTTAATGTTAAAAAATATGGAATGCACTAGACTACCTGTTTCAGCCGCATATATGCCCGTTAAAAATAAACTCATTTTAGTACAATGCAAATACATTAAAGAACTATGTATTTCATGTTATCTGCTCTACCAGACTGTTTACACAGACATAGCATCATTTGCACTCTATACTGCTCACTTGCACATCAGGAATATTACACTGAATGCTCATTTGAACTAATGGACTACTTCAATAACTGCATTAACTCATCTACTGCACTGTAACTTCAATAACTGCACTAACTCACCTACTGCACTGTAACTCATCTATTGCATTACTGCATCTATTGCATAGCTAACTTCATTAACTCATCTACTGCATTGTAACCTTAATAACCGCATTAACGCATCTACTGCACTGTAACTTCAATAACTGCACTAACTCATCTACTGCACTGTAACTGTAAATCTGCATCTACTCATGTATTGCACTATAACTTTAATAACTGTATTGACTCATATACTGCACCGTACCTTTAATAACCACATTAACTCATCTACTGCACTGTAACTTTAATAGCTAATGTCTGTAATAAATGCACACTTAAGTCACTTGCACTATTGTACAGTCTAAATTGTTATCTGTTCATAACCACCTGTACATTAATGTTCACAGTACATAGCCTTGTGTATATATTGTTCATAGTACATACCGACTGTCATATTTTCATAGTAGATGCCCATTGTAAAGTATTTTCATAGTACATGCCCATTGTAAAGTATTTTCATTGTACATCCCCATTGTAAAGTATTTTCATAGTAAATGCCCATTGTAAAGTATTTTCATAGTAAATGCCCATTGTAAAGTATTTTCATAGTAAAAGCCCATTGTACAGTATTTTCATTGTACATGCCCATTGTAAAGTATTTTCATTGTACATGCCCATTGTAAAGTATTTTCATAGTAAATGCCCATTGTAAAGTATTTTCATTGTACATGCCCATTGTAAAGCATTTTCATAGTAAATGCCCATTGTAAAGTATTTTCATTGTACATGCCCATTGTAAAGTATTTTCATAGTAAATGCCCATTGTAAAGTATTTTCATAGTACATGCCCATTGTAAAGTATTTTCATTGTAAATGCCCATTGTAAAGTATTTTCATAGTAGATGCCCATTGTAAAGTATTTTCATATTAAATGCCCATTGTAAAGTATTTTCATTGTAAATGCCCATTGTAAAGTATTTTCATAATAAATGCCCATTGTAAAGTATTTTCATTGTAAATGCCCATTGTAAAGTATTTTCATAGTAGATGCCCATTGTAAAGTATTTTCATATTAAATGCCCATTGTAAAGTATTTTCATTGTAAATGCCCATTGTAAAGTATTTTCATAGTAGATGCCCATTGTAAAGTATTTTCATAGTAAATGCCCATTGTAAAGTATTTTCATAGTAAATGCCCATTGTAAAGTATTTTCATTGTAAATGCCCATTGTAAAGTATTTTCATAGTAGATGCCCATTGTAAAGTATTTTCATATTAAATGCCCATTGTAAAGTATTTTCATTGTAAATGCCCATTGTAAAGTATTTTCATAGTAGATGCCCATTGTAAAGTATTTTCATTGTAAATGCCCATTGTAAAGTATTTTCATAGTAGATGCCCATTGTAAAGTATTTTCATATTAAATGCCCATTGTAAAGTATTTTCATTGTAAATGCCCATTGTAAAGTATTTTCATAGTAGATGCCCATTGTAAAGTATTTTCATAGTAAATGCCCATTGTAAAGTATTTTCATAGTAAATGCCCATTGTAAAGTATTTTCATTGTAAATGCCCATTGTAAAGTATTTTCATAGTAGATGCCCATTGTAAAGTATTTTCATATTAAATGCCCATTGTAAAGTATTTTCATAGTAAATGCCCATTGTAAAGTATTTTCATAATACATGCCCATTGTAAAGTATTTTCATTGTACATGCCCATTGTAAAGTATTTTCATAATAAATGCCCATTGTAAAGTATTTTCATAGTAAATGCCCATTGTAAAGCATTTTCATAGTAAATGCCCATTGTAAAGTATTTTCATAATAAATGCCCATTGTAAAGTATTTTCATAATACATGCCCATTGTAAAGTATTTTCATTGTACATGCCCATTGTAAAGTATTTTCATAATAAATGCCCATTGTAAAGTATTTTCATAGTAAATGCCCATTGTAAAGTATTTTCATAGTAAATGCCCATTGTAAAGTATTTTCATAATAAATGCCCATTGTAAAGTATTTTCATTGTAAATGCCCATTGTAAAGTATTTTCATAGTAAATGCCCATTGTAAAGTATTTTCATTGTAAATGCCCATTGTAAAGTATTTTCATTGTAAATGCCCATTGTAAAGTATTTTCATTGTACATGCCCATTGTAAAGTATTTTCATTGTAAATGCCCATTGTAAAGTATTTTCATTGTAAATGCCCATTGTAAAGTATTTTCATTGTACATGCCCATTGTAAAGTATTTTCTTAGTACATGCCCATTGTAAAGTATTTTCTTAGTACATGCCCATTGTAAAGTATTTTCCTAATATTGTATTCTGTATTTATTCACACTGTATATCTGCACTTGCTAATTGCACTTCTGGTTGGACCTAAACTACATTTCGTTACACTGTACTTGTATATGTGTAATGACAATAAAGTTGAATCTAGTCATCTGATCTAATGTGTGTGTACTATAGAGCATTAACATGTGTTTCATCAGGCATGTGATCAGCCCACGACAAAAAAGAAGGAAGACTGCATGCACCCTCACCAAACTCCAATCCCCCCAAAATAGTCTTTAATGTTACTTATTAAATGTTACATGATTAAAAACACGAAACTGTTTGCCAAAAATGTATATTTTTCACTTAGCAACACAAAACCAAACTATTATAATCACTAAATTATGACTGGCAATTTTGGAAATATCAGTTCAAATGTTTATCAGTTTAACAGTCACCTAAACAATATTGAATAAAATCGGTTGATGCTTTGTGCAAATATCTTATGTTCATGTGTGGCACCCCTTGAATAGTTTATATTACGCATAATTAATTTTAATTATTATTATTATTGTTATCAGCCATAATATATCAAACAATTGAACAGAAAATGTAAAAAACACAGCGCCCTCAAGAGACTAACATACACAGCAACTAGATGACGCATTACGTCATTCGTACAGCGTTTGTCCAAATGAATCCGCATGTAATAAAAGGTATTTGCAAACGCTTCATATTGCAGTATTTATACATTTAAATGTATGCATTCAGTAGAGACTTCGACACGTTTATATTAAACAGTGACTAGATCAGGCATTTGTAAAGTTTTAAGCCATTAAATGGAGGAATGGCCTATTTTAATCTCTGTATATAGATAATATTAAGCATATCACATAGACGTCTCAAATTCTTGACTAGGATTTGCTGTATACGTTACAAAACCCTGTTAAGTCCCCCACTTAATTAAAATGACAGCAGACACTATTTTGAGTACCAAGTATGTTTATACTTCTCATCCAACCACAATCAAATTCACTCTATCCGGATGAAGCAAGTTTTTTTTTTACGATGACAAGCCGGAATGAAATAGGAATAAAGAGGCTGTTTTTAAATGGAAGGAGTAGAAAGTAGAGATAATTGCGTGAAAATGTAAGGAGTAGAAGTATAAAGTTTGCTGAAAACTAATTACTCCAGTAAAGTATAGATACCCAAAATTTCTACTTAAGTAAGGTAACAAAGTATTTGTACTTTGTTACACCTCTGTTCACTAGTAAAATCCAAGATATTAGAGAAAAAATTATAACAATGCAACCAGAAGTTAAGCCCGCTGAAACTAACGACAGCACCCCTAAGGAGAAATTGCAATTATTTTGTACAGTAGATCACGATGAACTGTCTAAAATCATTAGATCATCTAAATCAACAACATACATGCTAGACCCTATACCTACAAAACTACTGAAAGAAATGCTCCCAGAAATTATAGATCCTCTTCTTAGTATTATTAACTCATCTCTGACATTAGGACATGTGCCTAAAGCTTTTAAGGTGGGTGTTATAAGATCCCTTGACAAAACCCAAACTCGACCCTAGAGAACTAGGGAATTACAGGCCTATATCGAATTAACCTTTTATATCTAAAGTTCAGGAAAAAGTAGTTTCAACTCAGTTATGCTCCTTCCTCCAAAGGATTCACATTAATGAAGAATTTCAGTCTGGATTTCGAGCATGTCACAGTACAGAGACTGCTTTGATCAGAGTTACAAATGATCTGCTTTTAGCGTCTGACCGTGGCTGTATTTCGTTCTTGGTGCTGCTAGACCTTAGTGCTGCATTTGACCCCATTGACCGCAGCATACTTCTACATAGACTCGAAAATTACGTCGGCATTAACAGAATAGCATTGAAATGGTTTAAGTCTTATTTATCCGACCGTTTTCAATTTGTAGCAACAAACAATGAGGTGCCCCGCAAATCGCAAGTCCAGTACGCTGTACCACAGAGCTCAGCCTTAGGGCCTCTGCTCTTCACATTATACATGCTACCTCTAGGAGATATAATAAAGCAACACGAAATAAGCTTTCACTGTTATGCTGATGATGCTCAACTTTATATTTCCTCGAAGCCTCATGAAACCCAGCAGTTCCATCGTATAAAGGATTGCATAGTTGATATAAAAAACTGGATGAGTAAAAATGTTTTACTACTGAACTCGGACAAAACAGAAGTCTTACTTACTGGACCGAAAACCGCTACACGTAACAACGAAGAATACTGCTTAACTATTGACGGATGCTCCATGAAACCCTCGTCGTCAGCTCAGAATCTTGGCGTTGTATTCGATGGTACTCTGTCATTTGAAAGCCATTTCGCCAACACCTGTAAAATTGCATTTTTCCATCTTAAGAATATATCTAAACTACGTCATATGCTGTCACTGTCAGATGCAGAGAAATTACATTTACATTTACATTTAGTCATTTAGCAGACGCTTTTATCCAAAGCGACTTACAAGTGGGGTAGGTAATGGAAATTAATTCACGCATTCATGTGTACTGTAATGCACTTCTAGCTCCTTCGCCTGCAGGCCTATTACAAAAACTGCAACTGGTTCAAAACGCGGCAGCTTGAGTTCTTACACGTACAAAAAAGTATGAGCATATAACCCCGGTTCTGTCAACCTTGAACTGGTTACCTATAAAGCATCGCATTAACTTTAAGATCTTGCTTATTACCTATAAAGCCCTACATGGTCTAGCGCCGCAGTATTTGAATGAACTTCTATTGTATTACAGACCTCCACGTACATTACGCTCTCAGGCGTCCTGTCAGTTGGTAATACCTAGAATTTCAAAATCAAGTGCAGGTGGTAGATCCTTTTCTTATCTAGCACCTAAACTTTGGAATATTCTTCCCTGCACTATCCGGGAGGCAGACACACTCTGTCAGTTTAAATCTAGACTAAAGACTCATCTTTTTGATCTTGCATACACTACACCTCCATAATATTAATCCTCAGAGGATTTAGGCTGCATTATTTAGATCAAACTGAACCAGGAACACATCCAACAACAAATGATGTACTTGTTGCATCGAAGAGTGCAGAACAGTACTCTACTCTCAGCCAGTCTTGTCTCTTTTTTCCAAGGTTACCGCAGGATGCAGTTCATGCCCAGACCTGATGGCAGAACTGAGAATGGGAAGCGGTGACCTGACAAGAGCTAAGAGGATAGAGCTGGATAAAGGACGCGTGCAAATGTGTGCTTTCATTGTGCGTGTGTGAGAGTGTGTTTGTGTGTGAGAGTGTGTTGTGTGTGTGAGAGTGTGTTTGTGTGTGTGAGTGTGTTTGTGTGTGTGTGCGTCTATGTCAATGTGTGTAAGTATGTTTGCATATTGTGAGGAGCATTTGTATGTCTGTCTTTTGTTGTTTTAACCTTTTTCTTGTTTTTACAGGTATATGCCTTTAGTTGTTTTACTTGTATTCAATGTGTCTCATGTACAGCTGCTTTGTAACAATGAAAATTGTAAAAAGCGCTTTATAAATAAAGTTGAGTTGAGTTGATAGTACTGTAGGCAAGCATTACGACTTGAATCTGATACGGGCTTCAACCTGTAGCCAGTGGAGAGAGATGAAAAGGGGTGTCACATGAGCCCTTTTCAGCTGTTGGAAGACGAGGCATGCTGCTGCGTTCTGAACCAACCTAGATGAATGCACCCCTGGAGCCATGTTTGGATCTTGTCTTTTGATGATGGTATCAAGAAAGCTGCAATCCATAACTTATTTGAGTTCAAATGAACCAAAAATCAGTTATTGAGCAAGTACATCCGTGTTAAGAGATGTCGGCCGAACTTCCCTCGATTCACAACGGTCCACATATAATAATGATTTGTAAATTAAGCTGTAGAATTTTATGCAGAACCTCTAGTTTAAGATTAACATCGTTTGACTTCAATCCATGTAGAGATAGTCACTTGCAATTTTATGTTTCAAACAGAGATGGCGACAGAGAGGTGAAATCTAAACACCGTCTTCATATTATTCCATCACACTGGCCTTTATTCATAAAAACATTTGTAAATAAAATAGTAAACTTGGAGTAATGTGCGTGTAAAACTGAATTTTCTGGGAAACTCTCCTCTGGATTCACGAATACTCAGCAAACATCATATTTGATAGTTAAATGTCTGTATACTAATGAATTCCAATCATATGTAAATAGGGAGTGTGTTTACGGAGAAATTCTATCTGCCCGTGTTCCTTAAATGAGGCACTGTTTGTTTGTTTGTTGTAAGCCCATGGTCTCTTGCTCTGCTGCTGTACTCTTAGACAGCTCCTACCATTTACTCATTGTTTTACACTTAATTCAACCCTAAGACTATTCTATTAACACTATCCTTAAGAGTATATTTTGCATATGTCCCCAGATGACCTAACGTTGGAGAGATGCAAATCTGTTTCCCTTTACACAAAAAAACAAGATGCATCCTTAATTTGAATGGACCACAAATGAGTTTTAAACAAAACAGCCTGAAGTATCTGATGCAACAAATCAGCCGTGACTTAATTTTTTTTATCATGAACTCGATGACCCGTTTTTTTTTGTTTGTTTATAGTTGTTGTCTAATCTCTCTTTGCTTTTATTTTTGTGTTCCAGATATATTTTGTGTAAAATATGGACAAAACCAACATTGGGTTGTCAATGAACCTATACTGGGTTGTTGTTTCCCCATCGATGAGTTAAAACTGTCCAGCACATAGTTATTTATAACCCACTGGTTGATTCTGTCCATATTTTACCCAACAATGAGTTGAAATTACGCATTTTTTTAAGAATGTACTAATAACTTTCGTATTAACCCACTCACCTTCGTAATCATACTTTAGATTTAATACTTTCTTATGGTATAAATGTGGACGATGTTAAAATCGTTCAGCAGAGTGAAGACATTTCGGATCATTGTCTGATATTATGTTTGCTTCAATGGCCTACGGCTGCAAATCAAACTCCTTGCTACAAATATGGTAGAACGATTACTTCAACTACCAAAGATGCGTTTCTCGATAATCTGCCTGAATTGTCTAAAATATCTAGCATGTGTAAAAACGTTGACGATTTTGACACTACTATTGAAAATTTTAACTCTACCTTCTCGGAAATATTAGACATAGTTGCTCCTCTGTGTAGTGACTGGATCAGTGTGAAAAAAGCCATTCAACCCCTGACTCCCTTTTGTCCCGGTTTCTAGATACCATCATCTAAAGATCAAAGCAAGTATGGCTCCATGAGTCTGGGTTTGCGTTTGGAACTTGCACCGATAGTGTGATAACCATTTGGTTTCTCTGTAGGACATTTACGACTCCGTAGCTTCAAAGCATTGCTTTTAAGTCTCTGTCTCACCTCTTACTTAACATCTGAGCTAACCAGAGAAACTTCTCTGACAAATAGGAACTTATGTGGTTAAACTGTCCTTTCATAAAAATTTATCTAAATGTCTGGTTATATGTTGGCGCTCGTGCCATTATAAATACTCTGTACTGTTAGATATGCAAGTTTTGATTTAGGGTTCATTTGATGTATTCATACGGTGGGAGGATTCACAGCTCAAAGACTTGCATGTTTCATATGTAACTACACATCTCTGAATTCCCTATATGATGAGCTATGTTATAAAAACATAGCATGCATCATACTTTGTCCATAACTAAGTTTAGGTATTAAATGCTAACTGACCATACTGTCAGAGCCGTGCAAATGAGGCGCCATGAGAAAGGACCTCTCTTTGGCCCACGGATCTCCTTCGTGGCATTGGCCCACAGACCATCTGGGGGCAGGGCAGGTATGCATTTAAAACACCATCACCGATCCACTTCGGAGCGTCTCTTGATTTAGGAATTGGAAGGGAAAAGAAAGAGGACAATCTAACGGACACCCCCGCTTGGGGCCCCCCTCTGGGGTCCCCGATTAAGCCATGGAACTCCGGACTCAGGACCTAAACTCAGCGTTTCAACAGGACTGCATTCTGAAACCATTCAAGATTTCCATCCACACGAATACGGATATTGGTCCAACATCGAGATTGCAAGTATCCGTTTCTAAATACAGAGTAGCTGCGTTAAGAGCGTGCCTCTTTGTTAAAGATGATTCTATTGGTTTTCAGACATGTTTTACCTGCCTCGCGGCCATCTCTCTCTCTCTCTCTCTCTATCTCTCTCTCTCTCTCTCTCTGCGCTTCGTAGCGCGCTTGTGTTTCATGTATTTGTTTGTCGTCATTTTGTTTACCATGTAGAGTAGAGTTTAATAAAAACCCATAAAGGCATTTGTGATGAGTTCTCTGTGTTCAGGCTTACAAACTTGGTCACTTAAACTGTGTTTCGATCTATGCTACCTCTGCTCTTAATTCTGTTTGTTAAAGTCACGTTACTTATAGTAATGAGACAACGTTAGTGTATAAAATCATTGATGCATTTGCTGGACGAATACATATAGGATTTTTAACACTATACTGCTAATCAGAATTGTAAAGTATGTATGTGTAATGACGATTATTATACATATTTTCCTTTGAGCTAAACTAATTCCTTGACTGAAATTGACGTTTTAAATAACTCATTTCATATATGTTTGATCTTGATAGATCTGGTGGAGAATCTTATTTGTTGAGTAAACTCATCCTTAATTCAACATGCAGCTAAAATCGCTACATCTGCGTTTAAAGAAAATTTAAAATAGCAGCCCAACACCGTGGTATAATGAACACACTCAGACTCTAAAGAAAGCGTCCCGGAAAATGGAGCGCAACTTTAAGAAAACTAATTTAGAGGTATTTCGTATAGCATGGAAGGATAGTGCTCGAAAATACAGGAATGCCATAAAAACGTCTAGATCCGCCTACTTTTCATCACTAATAGAGGAAAACCATCACAACCCTAGGTTTTTATTTAACACCGTGGCTAAATTAACAAAAGATAAGTCGTCAGCGACGTCAGATTCTGATTATCAGCATAACAGTGATGAATTTATGAACTACTTCACTAGTAAAATCCAAGATATAAGAGAAAAAATTATAACAATGCAACTTGTAGTGAAACCCGCTGAACAAACTAACTACAGCACCCCTAAGGAGAAATTGCAATTATTTTGTACAGTAGATCACGATGAACTGTCTAAAATCATTAGATCATCTAAATCAACAACATACATGCTAGACCCTATACCTCCAAAACTACTGAAAGAAATGCTCCCAGAAATTATAGATCCTCTTCTTAGTATTATTAACTCATCTCTGACATTAGGACATGTGCCTAAAGCATTTAAGGTGGCTGTTATAAGGCCTCTTTTAAAAAAAAAAAAACTCGACCCTAAAGAACTAGGGAATTACAGGCCTATATCGAATTTACCATTTATATCTAAAGTTCTGGAAAAAGTAGTTTCAACTCAATTATGCTCCTTCCTCCAAAGGAATGACATTAATGATGAATTCCAGTCTGGATTTCGAGCATGTCACAGTACAGAGACTGCTTTGATCAGAGTTACAAATGATCTGCTTTTAGCGTCTGACCGTGGCTGTATTTCGTTATTGGTGCTGCTAGACCTCAGTGGTGCATTTGACACCATTGACCACAGCATACTTCTACATAGACTCGAAAATTACGTCGGCATTAACGGAATAGCATTGAAATGGATTAAGTCTTATTTATCTGACCGTTTTCAATTTGTAGCAATAAACAATGAGGTGTTCCGCAAATCACAAGTCCAGTACGGTGTACCACAGGGCTCAGTTTTGGGGCCTCTGCTCTTCGCATTATACATTCTACCTCTAGGAGATATAATAAAGCGACACGGAATTAGCTTTCACTGTAATGCTGATGATACTCAACTTTATATTTCCTCGAAGCCTCATGAATCCCAGCAGTTTCATCGAATAAAGGATTGCATAGTTGACTTAAAAATGTGGATGAGTAACAATTTTTTACTACTAAACTCGGACAAAACAGAAGTGTTACTTACTGGACTCAAAACCGCTATACGTAACAACCAAGAATACCGCTTAACGATTGATGGATGCTCCATAAAATCCTTGTCATCAGCTAAGAATCTTGGCGTTGTATTCGATAGTACTCTGTCATTTGAAAGCCATGTCGCCAACACCTGTAAAGTTGCATTTTTCCATCTTAAGAATATATCTAAACTACGTCATATGCTGTCACTGTCAGATGCAGAGAAATTAATTCATGCATTCATGACATCAAGACTAGATTATTGTAATGCACTTCTAGGTGGATGCCCTGCAGGCCTATTACAAAAACTGCAACTTGTTCAAAACGCGGCAGCTCGAGTTCTTACATGTACAAAAAAGTATGAGCATATAACTCCGGTTCGGTCAACCTTGCACTGGTTACCTATAAAGCATCGCATTAACTTTAAGATCTTGCTTATTACCTATAAAGCCCTACATGGTCTAGCGCCGCAGTATTTGAATGAACTTCTATTGTATTACAGACCTCAACGTACATTACGCTCTCAGGCGTCCTGTCAGTTGGTAATACCTAGAATTTCAAAATCAAGTGCAGGTGATAGATCCTTTTCGTATCTAGCGCCTAAACTTTGGAATATTCTTCCCTGCACGGTCCGGGAGGCAGACACACTCTGTCAGTTTAAATCTAGACTAAAGACTCATCTTTTTAATCTTGCATACAATACTCCTCCATAATATTAATCCTCAGAGGATTTAGGCTGCATTATTTAGATGAACCGGAACCAGAAACACATCCAACAACAAATTATGTACTTGTTGCATCAAAGAGTGCAGAACA
Organism: Triplophysa tibetana; assembly: GCA_008369825.1. Lineage (NCBI taxonomy): Eukaryota > Metazoa > Chordata > Actinopteri > Cypriniformes > Nemacheilidae > Triplophysa > Triplophysa tibetana. Next base: position 38,187,926 of record CM017895.1, read on the forward strand.
GTACTCTACTCTCAGCCAGTCTTGTCTCTTTGTTCCAAGGTTACCGCAGGATGCAGTTCATGCCCAGACCCGATGGCAGAGCTGAGAATGGGAAGCGGTGACCTGACAAGAGCTAAGAGGATAGAGCTGGATAAAGGACGCCACAACTTTGATTTTCCTACAACATTTCAAATGTTATTAGATTGTGAATGATAATCTTAAATCTATCATTTACCTTATTAAGTTTATTTTTTATTTTTATTTAGCCTTGTTGTGCAAGCACTGTTGAGCTTGTGCAGAGGCAGCAGCTTTTGCCAGAGGGGAACTGGAATCCCCTGGTTGGGCCTGGGTTCTCCTGAGGTTTTTTTTCTCGATGGGAGTTTTGGGTTCCTCACCACCGTTTGCATATTGTTTTGCACTATCTGCCTGGCCGGGGGGGCTGCTTTAGAATTCAGAAATTAGACATAATTAATATTGCATATAAGAATTTATAGTCCGTTTAATATTTGACCTGTGGTTCTTTCTCCTTTATCGCCAATGTGTGCTTTCACTGTGTGTGTGTGCGTCTATGTCAATGTGTGTGTGTGTATGTATGTTTGCATATTGTGTGTGTGGAGCATTTGTATGTCTGTCTTTGTTGTTTTCACCTTTGTCTTGTTTTTACAGGTATATGCCTTTAGTTTTTTTACTTGTATTCAATGTGTCTCATGTACAGCTGCTTTGTAACAATGAAAATTGTAAAAAGCGCTATATAAATAAAGTTGAGTTGAGTTGAGTTGAGTTATTACCCTCAAACGGACAGAACATTTTCAGATGAACTCTAGATTTATTCTTGAAAATTCTTGTTATTGGGTCTGAGTTTAAATTGTCTGTATGAAAGTGTCTTTATTCTGAAGTCATAACACAATGAAGGTTTTCATCAGGACGAGAAAACACTGCTGTGAGTTCAGAAGAAACGAATTGAAGAAATCAGACATTCTGACAGTCTTTCATTGACTTCAATCCAGGACAGAAATGAATAGAGCTTGGCTATCATTCATTCATAGAATAGAGCTTGAAAGTAATTTCAAGCTCTAAATCATTCCTATCTTCCTCATTGAGACAGGGAAGGTTCTGCAAAAGTTCATCTTGGCTCTGAGTATCAGTGTTGTCGGCAGAATATAAATCGGAGTAAAAATCCACTGCTAATCGGCGCATTTCTGCAGGATCACTCGTTTCATGTCAATCACTGTTTTTCAAACTGTCCATTAGTTGTCCTTGTACGCTTTGATGCTCCAAGTCCATCCATATATTTCTTGGATAAAAAACGTACTTCCTAGAAGAACTCATTTAACCTTATCATTTAAAACAGAACTTAGCTTTTATTTCTTTTCATTCCACTCATGTTAATTATCCAGCATATTGTTTTCAATGACAAGGATTTATTTTCAAGCCACTCCAGAGTCCTTCTCAAGCATTAACTTGAATATGACGTATATTGTTGACAAAAAATTCTTATATGTACCTTTCCTATATCCCACCAAAGTAAAACATCTTCATAACTATTCTTCTCACTTTTCCTGTTTTCCCAAAAAAGTTTAAAAAAATTAATATCCTGCAGCAATTTAACATTAAAATGCCAATATGCCCTTCTAGTTCTTTTGGAGGTCATTGTTAATTCAACAATGATTAGTTTATGGTCAGTGAAAGATTTGGGGACAACAGCTGTACATTCAACTTTACTTTTCATATTTTTGGATACATATAATCTGTCAAGACGTGCGGCTGAAATTCTTCCTTCATTTACCTTTACCCAAGTATATTGTTTAACTGAAGGGTAAAATCTCTCCAAATGTCTGTAAAGTTAAATGTTTTAATTAAATTACCTTAAACTATTGGTGACTGAAAGTTCGGTTCTTCTCCATTCCTATCAAATAAATTATTAAATCATCATCCTGTTGTTGTTGTCTCAGAAAAATTTTCAATTGATTAAAAATATTTATTCACTCCGTCCTATTGTTAGGAGCATAGATATTGACAAAAATAATAAAAACACCATCAATTTCAGCTCTCACTGCCAATAATCTACCTGGTTCCATTACCTTTTTTAATAAGATTCTAACTTTCACACTTGCAAAAAAAAGAACTGCCACTCCTGCAATCAAGTTAGTCCCATGAGAAAGAACACATTCATTTTTCCACCACAATCGCCAGTCCACCTCATTATGTGCATCACTATGAGTTTCTTGCAAGAAAATCACTTCTACCAGAAAGACTCGGGAGCCGAATGTTGAGTATTCAACATGTATTAGACAGCATATAGACAGATAGACAGAATATATAGTAAGAGTAAAGATGCTTATTGGGTTTCTTTGGAGTAGGCCCTGTCCAGGCTCGCATCCAGAGAAGAAGTCCTCCACTTACCGCCTTGAGATGGCAAGGCAGGGGCGTAGCCAACCCCTGAGAATGGTCGTAGGCTTACCTCTGGACCGGGGCCTACCCCCCCAAAACAAAAGGGATTTCTACTCACCCGCTTGTTGGAGTCTCTAGCGGTTCCTGCAGAACGAGATTAAATGCAAATGTTAAATGATATAAACAATTGACCGGTCGTTGGGCCGTAAGCGACACTGAGGCAAGGCCCCGATAGGCCACAACACTGACAAGGCCCCGATAGGCCACAACATATAGACGAGGCCTCGATAGGCCACAGCACTGACAAGGCCCTGATAGGCCAAAACACATAGACAAGGCCACGATAGGCCCCAGTGAAAACAGGCCCCAATAGGCCACAACACTGAGACAATGCCCCGATAGGCCACAACACTGAGACAAGGCCTCGATAGGCCACGACACTGAGACAAGGCCTTGATAGGCCACGATGAATGATGAAGCAAAACAACACCACAAGTAATTGCATGATTTACCTGAATCTTGGCCAGATAGGGATTGTTGAGCTGCCATGATGGTAGAGGAGTCCAGTCTTATTAAGACTCATAAGCGGAGGACAACCATCTACCTGTCAGTTTAATTGTTTCCATTGAAATTCCGGGTTCAGCTGCGGTACTGGCTGCTCCGATCCTGAAGGAGTGTCCGTATACAGGAGGGGCGAACATCGAGATGATAGGACACAACATAGATACGAGGCCTCAATGGGCCACAACATGGAAACAAGTGTTGGGGGAAGCGAGACACCATCACTAGGAAATGCAGGCAATACCTTGATCTTGACTTGAATGAGCTTATTGGGCTTCCATGATGGTTTTGGAGTCAGGTCTTATGTAGGGCTCAAATGCAGACGACAAACATCTGCACATCAGCTTTGTTAAAATCCTCACTCAGCAGCTTCGTAGCTGCTCCGATCCCAAAGTTTTGTCTGGTATAGGAGGGGTGATAGATTGCATGTTCTTAATCAAGCTTAAGAGGCAGGTGCTCCGTTGAATAAAATAAAGGAGTGGGAAAGAGTTATGGAACGAACTTTAAAATATAGCGTTGTTGAAGTGGTGGGCCGGGACCATAAACAGATGCTTGGATAGGAGTGACATGAAGATGGGACCATGATACCCGGAACAAAAAGCTAATGTGAATGATATTGAACGTGATCGAAGAGTACTGAATGAAAAATCTAGACACCACCACCACCAGTTAATGCATGAAATACTTAAGACGAGATGAACATAAACTCACCGGATCGTGGGTGAACCTTCATAATACTGTGATACTTAAGTGAAAGTGCGTTTTGCAGTGTATATTTTGCAAATATATACGATAGCAGCAGTATATCCATGAAATGTAAATTGTGACTTGGGTTTGCTGAGCCTTCTACTACTACATTTAGTAGTAGTAGGCGCCTTACTTAAGAACCCTGGAGAAACACACCAGAAGTACAAAGCATGAAAAGAACATGCAGAAAAGCTGAGCATATGTGGCGAAAAAACAAACTTAAAGTTCACTATAACATCTATAAAGACAGCCTGCAATCCTTCAATGTTGACTTAGGCAAAGTTAGACAGAATTTTTTCTCTAACATTATTACTGCAAAAAAAATAACACTCGCACCCTTTTTGCAACTGTAGAGAGACTAACAAATCCCCCTAGTCAAGTTCCGAGGGAAATGCTGTCTGATGACAAATGCAATGAGTTCGCAACTTTTTTCCTTCAAAAGATCAGTAATATCAGAATGGAAATCGCCAAAGCTCCATGCGGCAGTCAGGTCAGTCTGACTTCAGTACATCAGAAATGAGTTACTTTGTCTGAATTTCAGACAATTGATCTCAAAACCCTGGAGGAAACGGTACAACATCTTAAGGCGTCAACTTGCAGCCTTGACACACTTCCCACATCCTTTTTCAAAAGAGTGTTTAACTGTTTGGAAGCAGATCTCCTAAAAATAGTTAATACCTCACTGCTCTCAGGAACTTTCCCAGAGTCCCTAAAAAATGCAGTTCTCAAACCTCTTCTAAAAAAGGGCAATCAAGACAAAACCTAACTGTCTAACTACAGACCAATATCAAATCTTCCTTTTATAGGCAAGATCATTGAAAAGGTTGTCTTCAATCAGCTGACCAAATTCTTGAACTCAAATGGCTACCTGGACAATTATCAGTCTGGTTTCCGTCAGCATCATAGCACAGAGACAGTGCTCATAAAAATAATTAATGATATTCAATTGAATTCTGATTCAGGCAAAATATCAGTTGTGGTTTTACTAGATCTCAGTGCTGCTTTTGACACAGTAGATCACACCATACTCCTACATAGGCTGGAAAACTGGGTAGGGCTTTCTAGATTGGTACTTAAATGGTTTGTGTCATACCTTAAAGGGAGAGGTTACTATGTGAACATAGGCAACCATAAATCTGACTGGACACCCATGACTTGTGGTGTTCCACAGGGCTCAATTCTAGCTCCGCTCCTCTTCAACTTGTATATGCTCCCACTTGGCCAAATAATGAAAAAGTACCAAATTGCCTACCACAGCTATGCAGACGACACTCAGATCTACCTAGCCCTCTCACCCAATGACTACAGGCCTATTGACTCTCTTTGCAAATAAATGGATGAAATTAACAGATGGATGTGTCAAAACTTCCTTCAGTTAAATAAAAACAAAACTGAAGTCATTGTTTTTGGTAACAAGGATGAAACCAACAAGGTAAACACATACCTTGACTTAAGAGGTCTAAAGACACAAAGCAAGGCAAAAAATCTTGGGGTCATTTTGGAGTCTGACCTTAGTTTCAGCAGTCATGTCAAAGCAATAAGCAAATCAGCCTACTACCATCTCAGAAACATAGCCAGAATCAGATGTTTTGTCTCAAGCCAAGATTTAGAGAAACTAGTTCATGCTTTCATCACCAGCAGGGTGGATTACTGTAATGGACTCCTTACAGGTCTTCCCAAAAAGACAATCAGACAGCTGCAGCTCATACAGAACGCTGCTGCCAGGATTCTGACCAGAACCAGAAAATCTGAGCATATCACTCCAAACCTCAGGTCCTTACACTGGTTACCAGTTACTTTTAGAATCAACTTAAAAGTATTACTAATTGTCTATAAATCACTCAATGGTCTAGGACCTAAATACATCTCAGATATGTTCATTGAATATAAACCAATCAGACTTCTCAGATCATCAGGATCAAGTCAGTTAGAGATAACAAGGGTTCACTCAAAACAGGGCGAGTCAGCGTTTAGCCATTACGCCACTCGTAGCTGGAATCTGCTTCCAGAAGACATCAGACGTTCACCAAAAGTAGATACTTTTAAATCCAGATTAAAAACACACTTGTTTAGCTGTGCATTCACAACCTGAGCACTGTGCTGCTTTACATCAACTGCACTTCTATTTCTAATTTATTTTATTCTACTCTTATTCTTTTTATATATACACTAACATTTTTAATCAATTTTATTGCTGTTTTATTGTTTCTTAAAATCTAAAGTTTTTGTGATCTTAAATCATTTGCATTTTAAAGATACGCTTTATTTCTTTCTGTCAATGATTTTATGTAAAGCACTTTGAATTGCACTTGTGTATGAAATGTGCTATAGAAATAAACTTGCATTGCCTTGCCTTACTGACACCCGAGGACACCGTAGAGCAAATAGTCACAACAGTCATCAAATAAAAACAATTAATACAAACTAGATATAAACATGGGATAGGCACGCAAATAAAATCACAGATAATCCAGCCTAAAAACGTGTGTTTTTTAAAACGAGATTTAAAAACCTTTAAATTGTGCTACTTTTCACATTCTGCGGCATTGAGTTCCAAAGGTAGGGAGCTGCGTGACTGAAGCTCGAGAACCCATAGCTGTGCGTGTTCCAGGAAGAACAGGATTAGATGCAGAAGATGACTTGAGAGTGCAAGTGGGAGTGTAGGATTGAAGGAGTTCTTCCAAGTAGGGAGGAGCCATGGCTGTTTAACGCTTTATAAGCAGGAGAATTTTAAATTTAATTCGAAATTTTACCAGAACCCAGTGCTAGTGTTGTAATGTGGGAGTGATATGCTCGGCTGTAGAAGTACGGCAGATGATTCGCACAGGAGAATTTTGAACCAGCTGCAATTTATGATGGAGCATTGAAGGCGAAAGTAGGGCCTGTGGCCACTGAAGAAGTAGTTTTCCCGTATCCAGTTATAACCGGCGTGATAATTAAACACCACATTCAAATGCAGTGAAGCATTTTATCAACGTGCCATGATGACAAGGCCAAAACAATATGACGTTGGAAGAGAGGTTGCGGACTGATCGACTGTCATGATCACCATGCTGGCCATTAGCTGAACGGCCGCCAGAAAGGGAAAGCAACGAAAGCAAGAATTTCTTACGTGTTTCCTATATTAGTTGGTAAAACACGCGAGTGACGGTTTACGTCTCCCTGAGCTCCTCATCTGTTCCGATGTAAACATGCGCTATACGTGCCAGACCATTAGTGATGCTGTTACATCTATGCTGTATTTAAACAACAGACCAGCACGCACGTTTACATGCATAACACTCTCATACATGGCGAATGCGTCTTATGCATGCTTCGAATCAAAACGAAATTGGTGATAGCTTTAAGGAACAAACGCTGCATAAGATGTTTCATTTAAAGCACTAACATAACGCAGAATCTTGCATATAAATCCAAAGATGCCTTTTGAGAGCTTCAAACACGGTTGTTGAATGAAACGCCTGCTGTGCACTGTATGAGGTTTGAGCAACGAGTGTATTAAACAACCAGAATTAACTGAATCCCGAACGTCTGTGGAAAGCAAGTGGCTGTATGAGCTGAAAGAATCGCAGCAGAGTAGCCTAGCATGAATTAGCATATAGCCGTGTAGACAAAAAATTGTCTGTAACGGCTGAATTGTCTGAGTCACGGCTGAATCACTGTTTCTTAGACTGTGGACGTAGAAAGGGGTAAGTGGCGATCTTTTATGTTCCATGCTGGAAGGTGATTGGTTGGGTGTTGATTGGTAGTGAGTGATGCAGGATTGAGTCTTCCTGGCAGAACTTGCGCTGAAGCTATATATCTACATCTACATTCTATGAAAGTATCAGCCTTCTTCCTATCCCTCATCTCATTAGCATTGAGGGATCCCTTACGCATCATCTCTAGAAGGATAGAAAAGAGGAAAAAAACTAACAAAAAGCAAGATATGTAATCCATATTTTTTTTCTCCTCTTTAGCTGTACTTTTATTACTTTCTCCTTACGAATCAAAGTCATATGTTTCCGTAATCTGAAACGTTTTTTCTGTACCAATTTATCTTTATTACAAGATTTTCTCGCCCAAAGCACAGAATCGATTACTTATTTAAATCCGGAAAAAAATCACTTCAGTCTTTTAACCCCTTTGTTTCATCAATTTTTTTTTATTTGATCCACTGAATACAAATTTTTGTTTGTTGCTTTTGATAACTATGACCCTTCTGACCATTGATCATCTTCTATCATACTATCATCAGTATATTGAGACATTCTCAATATACGGGACTTGTTTTTACAACCCAACGGGATCATTCGAAACCGACTTGCAATTTTGCCGTATCGAGTTAACTCTTTGGCAATAGCATAATAACTTAACTTAGTTGTGGAAATGGTATGATGCATGCTATACTATTATAACACAGCTAATCAGAGAGGAAATGAAAGGAGGAGGAGTTACGTATTCACCATACTATGCCTTGAATTATGAATACAACAAAGCCGAAATCCACACTTGCATCATTACAGGGCAATCGTGGCCTAATGGTTAGAGAGTCGGACTCGTGACCAGAAGGTTCCTGGTTCGACCCTCAGGGCCGGCGGGTAACGATTGCGGTGCCCTTGAGCAAGGCACCTAACCCCTACACGCTCCCTGGGCACTGCAGTGATAGCTGCCCACTTCTCCGGGTGTACGTGTGTTCACCACTTGCTGTGTGTGTGCTCACTAATCACTGGATGGGTTAAATGCAGAGGTCACATTTCGGGTATGGGTCACCATACCTGACAAATATAAGTCACTTTCACTTACAGGTTTCAGGTAACTTAAGATTGCAAGAGTGTAAACATACATAAAAAATATTTACATATATTTATAGAAAATTACCCTTTAGTGTAGCTATGTCACAGAAGTTTCTCTGGATAGCCTCAGATGTAAAGGTCCAGATGATACAAAACAGAGAGACTTCTCACATCTTCTATATTAGCTTTACATTTACATTTAGTCATTTAGCAGACGCTTTTATCCAAAGCGACATACAAGGAGTTAGGGAGAAACAAGTGATATGTTATACAGGAGCCATGATACATGACTGGTTTCAACAAAAGCTGGACCACTACCTGTTGAGAGAAAGGGTCAGTGAGTTTTCTTTTGTCTGTCAGATGTTCACAGAAGAGTTGGGTTTTAAGTGTTTTTTTTAATGTTGTGAGAGATGTGGTTAACTGGACAGAGTTAGTAAGAATGTTCCACCAGGAAGGAGTTGTGAAGCGGAATGAGCGGGAAAGCGATTTACTGTCCTTATGAGACGGCAATACAAGACGCCGCTGGTTTGCTGAACGCCGGGATCTTGATGGGGTGTAGGAGTGTAGAAGGGTGTGAAAGTAAGCCTGTGCAGATCCAGTGATAGTACTGTAGGCAAGCATTAGTGACTTGAATCTGATACAGGCTTCGACCGGTAGCCATTGGAGAGAGATGAGAAGGGGTGTCACATGAGCCCTTTTGAGCTGTTGGAAGACGAGGCGTGCTGCTGCGTTCTGATAGCCTTTGCAGGAAGCTTTATAGCTTAGGAGTCATAAATATTCCATGGAGGAACAAAACTGTTATCAACACTTTCGAGGGAAGAACCAACCTAGATGCATACATCCCTGGAGCCATGTTTGGCTCTTGTCTTCTGATGATGGTATCAAGAAACCAGGACAAAAGGGAGTGGGGGTTCTTGGCTCCTCTTTGAATGATCCAGACTCAGGATAGAACACTACAAGTCAATAAAGAACCTTTAACATTCGGATTATAAAAAAGGTAAGAAAGAGATGATTATTTAAGGAACCTTCGACCTTTATTTGCAAGAATATATTACATTTGAAGCTGCAATCCATAACTTATTTGAGGTCAAATGAACCAAAAATCAGTTATTGAGCAAGTACATCAGTGTTAAGAGATGTTGGCCGAACTTCCCTCGATTCACAACGGTCCACATATAATAATGATTTGTAAATTAAGCTGTAGAATTTTATGCAGAACCTCTAGTTTAAGATTAACATCGTTTGACTTCAATCCATGTAGAGATAGTCACTTGCAATTTTATGTTTCAAACAGAGATGGCGACAGAGAGGTGAAATCTAAACACCGTCTTCATATTATTCCATCACACTGGCCTTTATTCATAAAAACATTTGTAAATAAAATAGTAAACTTGGAGTAATGTGCGTGTAAAACTGAATTTTCTGGGAAATTCTCCTCTGGATTCACGAATACTCAGCAAACATCATATTTGATAGTTAAATGTCTGTATACTAATGAATTCCAATCATATGTAAATAGGGAGTGTGTTTACGGAGAAATTCTATCTGCCCGTGTTCCTTAAATGAGGCACTGTTTGTTTGTTTGTTGTAAGCCCATGGTCTGTTGCTCTGCTGCTGTACTCTTAGACAGCTCCTACCATTTACTCATTGTTTTACACTTAATTCAACCCTAAGACTATTCTATTAACACTATACTTAAGAGTATATTTTGCATATGTCCCCAGATGACCTAACGTTGGAGAGATGCAAATCTGTTTCCCTTTACACAAAAAAACAAGATGCATCCTTAATTTGAATGGACCACAAATGAGTTTTAAACAAAACAGCCTGAAGTATCTGATGCAACAAATCAGCCGTGACTGAGTTCTTTTAGTCATGAACTCGATGACCCGTTTTTTTGTTTGTTTATAGTTGTTGTCTAATCTCTCTTTGCTTTAACTTTTGTGTTCCAGATATATTTTGTGTAAAATCTGGACAAAACCAACATTGGGTTGTAAATGAACCTATACTGGGTTGTTGTTTCCCCATCGATGAGTTAAAACAGTCCAGTACATAGTTACACTGGTTGGTTTTGTCCATATTTTACCCAACAATGAGTTGAAATGACGCAACATTTTTAAGAATGTACTGATAACTTTCTTATTACCCTCAAACAGACAGAACATTTTCAGATGAACACTAGATTTATTCTTGAAAATTCTTGTTATTTGGTCTGAGTTTAAACTGAAGAAATCGGACATTCTGACAGTCTTTCATTGACTTCAGTCCAGGACAGAAATGAATCAACACAAAAGTAGTTTTTTTTGTTCATCTGCTGGTTTCCGGGTAAGAGCACTAGATATCCAAGAGCGGTTGATGATTCATTCCATTTACGTAACACAAGATTTGATTTGTAAATATGTAAATATGTGAGAAAAGGGTTTTAGACATGATGAGGGTGGAGAGAGTGACAGTCAAATGTCCAGAGGGATGTATTGAAAATGTATTGCTAGAAGGGTGAAGAAGAGAGGAGGACTCTGAGTGAAATCTTCTATTATAGCCAAGAGATAATATCTGCTCATAACCCATAAGAAACTTAATTCTCTTCAATTCTATTGTCGATACTCATATTCATTTTGTGTAGTAGAGACATGGACAAACTGATACATCTGATTTTACTTTCTGGTGAGTAAACCTTACATCATTATCTCAACATTATTCATCCTGTCAGTCATTCGAATCTTTAACAAAATGTTTAATTAGGGTTGCAACGGTTCAAATTACTCAAGATTCGGTTCGTGTCGCGGTTTTAGGATCATGGTTTCAGTTCGTTTTTCTTTGTGCTATGTTTAGGGACAAGGGACTACAGACAAATAAAAATAAGAAAATATAACCATGCTACAAGTAACAGCAACAATTAAACAACAGAACAAAGCAGAAAATAAAATAGGATACTGCATAGATACCTTTTAAGGTAGAAATGGATTGATGTCATCAAATAAAACATAACATTGCATTTGTACAAAATAAATAAAGATAAATCACAATTGAAGTTGCAGAAGCTATTAAGACACAAGCAGTGAGGGATTTCCTTGACTTTTAACAGACAGCGGGAATATTCTGCAGTCACTTTAACAGGAATGAAACAGATCTAGTTCACTGATACTCTACACTTGGGTGGTTTTTCGTCTGTTTGTCCGTTCACTTAAGACATAACATACTATGTTTGTTAAGATACTCTACAAGAGGGGCATTCGACCTACTTCGTGTGTGAATTTGTCCGTTTAGGACTTCATAGAGAACTCATACTTGCACCATTTTGAGACTTTCCTTCAGCGCCCTTCAGATCTTCTCACAGCAGGCGAGAGAGTTTTCTTCTCCATCATCTTGCACTTAAATGTTAAAATTGGCAAGAATTGAATGAGTTTATTTTGAAAAGCAACATGTGCTGTTCAGGTCTCACCTGCACTCGTCCGATCACAACACCCGGGTGATGAAAACATAAATGACTGGTCATATTACAGCAATCATCCATCCTATTGAAATTTGTCTACATTATTTGATTTGTTGCAGGTATTAAATGTGTATCCATCGACAAATGCAAATTAGCTGAACTTTGTCAGTCGGTTTTACGATTAGTATTTAAAAAAAAAACATGTAATAAATGCGTAATCAGATTTAAGACATGCCGAACCATTGGTGCAGAACCGTGTGGTTAAACTTTTACCAAGAACCGTTACACCCCTAGTGTTGATAGTTCAAAATAAAGACTTAAGAGCTTTCTATCAATCTTGATGTTATTGATTTAAAATTCTTATTTTTGTTCAACAGGTCTTGTCTCCATTGCAGATAGTTTCAAAGGTAATTCATTGTTTTGATTCTTCACATAGAAATGTATAAATATTGATTTGATTGTTGGACGTTTCTGTTTAATAAGAATCGACCCTGGCATTCTGAAGGCCCTTTACAAGTAAGTATTTTAGGAATGGGGTCTGTAATACAATTCAAAGTAGAGAAGGAAGGAGACGGGATCCAGCAAACATTTAATAAAACAACAACTAAGTAAAAAGACAGCCGGCAGCCCCTCACGGACGACTGCCGGCGAATAACACAAACCACAACTAACAGCCGGGCGTGGTCCTCTCTCCTTGATGATCCGGTCGCTCGTTCTCTTATGCTCTCGATCTCCTGCGTGATCACCCACTCACTGGCCTCGACTCACGGTCTCGTCCCGCCTACTTCACGACAGCGTCCCTCACAAAATATTTAAAGGGTCTTTGGCTTCATTAGTTTGGAAACATCTGGTGTAGCATAGAGTCTGAAACATGGCGTTTCTTTGAAAAAACAGTGTGTGCAAACTTTAAGAGTCATTGAAGGTGTTTTGTGTTCATAAAACATTAGATATAGCGGTGAAACATCTTTACTTAAATACAGCCACTTTACACTGTTAGTTAAATGTTTTTAGTGGTTAAAATTGCCTCAAAGTTAGGATGGTCCCCTTCCTCCTCCTCCAATTTATGGTGGACTCTCTTAAAACTCTATTAGAAACATTCTTGTTATGACATGATCAACATTAAACTGAGTTCTTAAGTATCAGAGAGATATTTCAGTGTGAAAAGTTGTTTAGTTGTGAGTCTGTGGTGTATGTGTGTGTATGAATCAAACTGATCTCAACTTTATTTATATAGAGCTTTTTACCATTTTCATTTATAGAAAGTAGTTGCACATGAAATATAGCGTGCTGTCGGGTGGAATCATCGCATCTCCAAAAACTTTTTAAAGTTGGTATTGTACCTTGTATTGCTAACATTTACTATTGTGTACCAGCTTTTTCAAAAAATTTCCCCAAAACCATGTTTAATCAGAAATACAAGGTTTATGAATTGGGAGCAGGGAGATACGAGATTACGCTGTCATTGATAAGAATGGTACGAACACAAACGTCGCTGCTGCTAGCAGTGTTCATCAAAGTCTGCGGTCGCGTTGAGCCTTTTGACAAGGGACGAAAAGGCTTTAACAGCTAATGACAGCTACACTGTAAACCCGGATTTTTTGAAAAAAATCAAGGTAACACGTTGCCTTAAAATTTTTAAGTAATGAAGCATTAGTTGAATAAGTGAAGTGGACAACGTTCAATGTACTTGAGCCCATAATCGAATGGAATAGAACATTTAAGTTGAAAGTACTAATAACCGAGTTACAGTAACTGAAGATACTTAGTTTAAACAATCATTTCCCACCCATTTATTTAACTCAGCTTGTTAAGTAAGCATTATTTCGTTACCAATTCAACTAAATTGTATATTCGAACTGACCCAACTTAACTTTTTAAGTTCCTGAAACTCAAAATATGTCTTTCAATCAATAGAGCCGTGTAAAATACAGACATAAAACTGCAACATTACACTGGTCAAATTTGTTTATTGAACATGTCTTTTTTCAGCAAAAAAAGAAAGAAAGCCATGGCCTAATAGGCTTCTAGTGAGTAGTTTCCTCAGTGATGGCATGAAAAGCAAAAAATATCTTCCTCTTTACCTCCAATCATTAATATAGTACTTAGCCTCTTCAATTTTGTTTGAAAAACTGGCAATATAAAACTCAGCCCTGCTGAATACTGGCATCTTAACATTTATACTTCAACAGTTAGCATTTACTCTTCAAATTTGGTTGACAAACGTGCAAGATGAAACTCAGCCCTGCTGAACACTGGCATTTGAACATTTACAAATAACAAATAAAATAAGAATAAATAAAATAAAAGAGAACGGGAGGATGAAAAAATAACAGAGTAGATACCTGTATGGAGAGCCCATACTCTCCCCTCCACCTCTACCTCCAATTCTCTCTTCCCCCCCTCCTCTCTCTACCCCACTCCTCCATCTTGACAATTGTGAACTCTATCATTAACAAAAAAAAATTATCTTGGTAAAATAATAAAACATGTGTGAGACAGAAAGATGTTGAAAAATAAAACTGACAGAAGAGCCCATACTCTCCCCTCCTCCTCACGACCCCCCATGCTTTCTCTATCCCCATGTAGCACACTCTTCACTTTACTTTACTTTTAATGCCAATTAATAAAAAAAAACACTTAAATTGCAAGCTGATTCTTTAGTGTTTGAAGCTTGGGTAGTTGATATGCAGTGCATATGTAAGTCCGAAGACAATGTACATGGCCTGGGGCAGGCTCTCAACATCCATGACAATGTTTCCCTCCAAGATGATTCCCACTGAGGATGCATTTTGGTGAAGGGACTGCGTGTGTGGAGTGATGTTTTCCTGTTCACGGCAGAGGATCCCAACTGGCACAGAATCGTACAAACCTTCCTCATCAGCAACGTCCTGAAAAAGGAACATAGCATGATCACATCAACATGACAAGATAGTGCTACAAACACCCTCTATAGGTACACAGCCCACATGTATGCCCTATCCAGTGTCCACCCACTTCCCAGTGCAGCGACCGCTACAGAAAATCACCCAGGACAGGTGCAAGAAGCATCCACAAATGATCTGGGGTAAACACAGTATGCCTCCTCCAGAAAAGTTTTTTCAAACAACAATAACAAAAAAGAAAATAACTAATTAAAAAAGCTAATTTAAAAATAATATGTATGGCAGGGAGAGAGGAGGTAAAGGGAGGTAGAGAAAAAACAAAGTTGCTTTACAGGTTGCATTCCTGTAGTTCCGAGCATCACGGATAACCTTTTTGAAAAATTTGTGCTTGCCATCAAAGCGCATAGTTCAGACATCACACAGTGGACCAAATGCCTTAATAAGTTGAGGGTATTGTTCAATGTGGTGGTGTTTTGGTCGTAATCTTAACTCTGGGAATGTAGACTGCAGTAGTTCTCTGTGCTCTGCTAACTTGCACTCCAGGAAGTAGTGTCTCTTCATTAAACCTAGGGGGAACTACTAACTCCACAATGTCTTTGACAAGCATGAGAACTTCCCATGACTTTTCCCCCGGAGGAACATACTGACCAACAAGAAATGGAAGGAGCTTAATTAGGCACCAGTTCTCATGTGCATTTCCCCCGATTTCGCCTTTTGTGGAGAAGCCTTTTTTAACAGGCTGTGGCTGGTCAGTTTTGTCAGTAAAGGTGTATGCAAAGGACCTGATAGCCTGATTCAGTTTTTCTAGATTAAAATATCCCTTGGAAATCAGATCTGAAAGGCACAAAGACAACTCTACGGGGACTATGCCCTCCAGAAGATCATGCATGAGGTCGGGAGGGTAACCTTTAACAACATGAAAGTGCTCCAGTTTTGCAGTCAAAGGGCACTCTTTTTTCACACCGTATGTTCTACCCAGTTATGGGTGTTCCATCACTTGTCAGTCATGCCTGTCTTTGTCTCTGAGCTCAAAGGCACCAGAGCGAACCACTTGTTCCTGAGTGTCACTTCTACTTGCCATGCAGAATCTGCAGAACTTATCAACACAGAAGCTCTCGTAGAATCCTGCCAGTGCATGAGCACCTAGGTTGTCAGCAGCTACATACAAAACAGTTCCTTTCATACTTGCACCTAAAGCCTCCACGTAAACACCATCTTTTTCTAGTGACATCAGATCATGTATAAGTGGGTTCAGCACTTTAGCATAACCACATTCTTTTACAGTGGTTGTGTTGCATATAAGAGCAAGTTTGATTGAGTTGAGTGATGCTCTATATTTTGCTGGTATATTGGCAATTACCCAGTACACAGCACACATCTTATGCTTCATCTTTGATGTTCCTAACGGATTGGCGACTTCAGTCATCGATGTACAGCCCATTGGCAATCGTGAATTCATCACTAGTAAGAAGGCCGTTTTCTCTGAAGTATACACCATCTACATGACTTTTGTATTCATTTGGAACATGTATTTCTTCAGACATTGCTTTATCTAACACATCTGTCCTACTCAGCAACTTCTGCAGCATTTGCAGTATAGGAACATATACAACGATTTCTTATCTTTGTCAACTTCATACTCTACAGGCATTACTAGCGGAAATTTGTTAGACACATACGATGCTCTCTTTTTTGTGGTTGCTAAGGAACCAACTTTGCTGCAAAATAGTGTCATTATGTTTGTCTCTGAAACAGCACTGCTCACCTGTTTCAGAATGGACTCATCTATCTCTGAATCACACTCCTTAAGAATCATCTTCACCTTATGATGCAGAAGTGGCTCTGCCAAATAATGTATATCACAAAGCTGTTTGATAACTTCCTGTACAGAGCGCTCAGGTATGTGGAGGATAGTCTGCATCTTCAAAAAAGTGCAGCCAAGTTGTGCTCTAACTGCTTTTCCAAATCATGAAGATCTATCTCACAAGCTTCTTCACTGACATCATCTATCTCCCCCGTGTCTTTAGTCGGCATTTGCTCATCTGCAACATCAGTGTCTTCGTTTTCATCACTTATATTAACAGTAACTATTTCTTTCTTAAACATCTTCCAGTTGTCTTCTCTATGTGCTTTACTTTTGTGTGCATTAAAAGTTGAATGCACACTGCTCTCAAATCTATACCCTGCATATGGACACTGAACCTTTTGGTTAACTTTCAAATGTCTGCTTCGAAGGTGGGTGAAAAATTCAGTTTCAGAGCAGGGCTCAAGGCTGTTTAAGGACTTGAATGTGCATAAACAGTCCTGGTGCAAACAAGGAAATGGGCCTGTCCTTGTGTAACTTCCATGTTTTAACCTGTAGTGTTTAAATAGCTGCGCCCTCTTCCCACTAATAAAACCACAATATTTACACTTCCACTCCATCTTCAGCTAGCTAAAGTTACATGAACTAAGGAAATATTACCGTAAGCTAACAGTGAAAAGCATCTGAAAATAACTATTTGAAACTGGCTTTGACACAATAGCCAACAAGCTAACATTATCTAATTAACAAAAACTTTAAGAGTTGACATCCAAGAGTGGGACAAATCATAACAAAGAATAAAAATAAGAAAAATCATGAAATTAATGCAAATTAGCTAACTAATAATGTGAGGTAGTGTGCACCAACTTACCATGATGTTTGCAGTTCTGTGGCTAGCTGCTTCACCGTCTCAGCTAAACTTTAGCTGTCTGGAAACAACAGAGCAAAATAGTTTAGAGTTGAGCGGACATATCAGTTTGGTGTCACATTAAAGCATGAATACGTGAAGATTGCCTGCCAAACATTCTATTGTGTGACCGAGTACCGTACCAGGACACCGTAGCGGACACGAATTGTACACGAAGCGGGAACGACGCGCAAAGCTCAATTTCTACGACCGGGCGGACTCCGCGTACTCGTACTATGTGTCACACAATAGAATCCGCTTTAACAAGGTAACTTGGATCAACGCCAACTTACCGGGACGTTCGCTGGTCCGTGGTCTGTGGCTGAGCTAACAATAGGTAGCTGCTTCAGGTGTCATGCTCAGCTCAACTTCCATTAGCTGT
The DNA here is from genome assembly GCA_008369825.1 of Triplophysa tibetana. Taxonomy (NCBI): domain Eukaryota; kingdom Metazoa; phylum Chordata; class Actinopteri; order Cypriniformes; family Nemacheilidae; genus Triplophysa; species Triplophysa tibetana. The sequence goes on from CM017895.1 coordinate 38,205,787, forward strand.
CTGGGAGCGACATTGGATTTCCGTTACTGGTGCTAGCTAACGTTACCAGTGAACAGATGTTCACACACACAGACACAGAGTTAGCTAACACAGAGTTCGCCGGTTACCGTCCTTGCTAGCCTGTTAATAACTGGCTAAGTTTTTTCCCCCCGTTTTTTTACTTACTACAGTACCAGAGAAATGAAACTTTGATATTCAGATATATATTTGATAGATACTTTGAGTTATATCAAAGTTACATTTCTGTAGTGTTGTCCCCATGAAAAGATATAATAAAATATTTGTAAAACTGTGAGGGGTGTACTCACTTTCGTGATATACTGCTAGCCAAGTTACCTCAGTTAAAAGTCGGGACTGCACCGGTATTTAGCCAGTGCCAGGTTCCAATTTAATGTTTTGTGTCTGAACTCGGTTCACTACCGAAGGTTTCAAAATTGGGAGAAAATTTCAATACAGCTGAATTCTTTGTCTTTGTTCTGTTCCGTCAATGTTCTGTTCCGTCAGTGTTCTGTCTCAAAAGTTTCGAATCATCAATGCCACAAATGGCGGTTGCATGGGTGACGTCAATGCCTTGCTATTGGTAACAGGCAAAACTGGGTGATATTGAGTTGTTTGAGCTCAAACACATAATTTCAACAAGATAGGCCATTAAACCGAACAGTTCACTCAGAATTCATAATTAATGTAAATAAATGACACATGTTTAAGTAATGCAAACTTGGTTTGTTTGAATAGAAACTACCGATTGTAAAAACACTATTACAATAATAAAGGACAATAAAAAGTTCAACTTAATCAGAATTAACAAGTAATGTCTATAAATTAGACACATTTACGTAAAATGAACTCAATCTGTTTAGTAAAATAAAAATCTGGGTTTACAGTGTATGATCCTGGTTACATAAGTCTTTCTAAACTCTATTTTAAACTTTAGAGCTATGAGTGATGCAATATCAAAATAAAACAATAACTTACTAGACTGTCTAATATAGGCAGAGATTGATCTGCACGCAAATAATGTCGGCGGTCACGTTGAGACTCTTGGCGAGAGAAAAGGCTTCAATAGTTAGTTTAGGCTTCCTAAACTCTATTTTAAAGTTTTAAGGAGAGGTTGTTCGAATAGTTTCACTAGATGTTAATTAAGTCTCTGGTGTCCCAAGAGTGTGTTTGTGAAGTTTTAGCTAAATAAACACCTCAGATCTTTTAATATATCATGCGCTACATGCCCACTTTTGCATGCGAGGAGAAACGCGCTGTTTTGGTGTGTGTGTCTTTTTAAATGAAAGAAACCTGCTAGTCTCCGCCCCCTTTCCAGCAGAAAACGTGCTCAGAAACCGAATGAGAAACAAGTTCTAGACTTTGAACATCAAACACATTGTTTTCGATAAGCACACCTGTTACCTTGCTGGGAAAGAGAACCGCGTCGCGTGTTTACAAACCAATCAAACAGTTTTCTGATGGGAAGATACTAATGACAAACGCATCGTTATTTCTCTAAATCAAATTAACGATACACAGAACAATTCTGCCGCATGTTTACAAGCCACAGACATTGCTGCCTAATAGTGTTCGGACAAGCGTGTCACAGTGACATTTTATCTACGTTTAAGTAACTGCAGGTCGCTGGGGTTTTACTTAAAAAATACAGGTACTTACAATGTCTTTACTTGCAGCTTTGACTCGTTCAGTGTGGATGATTTCTATTGAAATCTAAATAAATCCACCGCTCTCTTGTCTCCCATGAGTCTGGGAACATAGTTATGTGGAGCCAACAACACAACAGTTCGTAAGCTTTGCTACTTTTACCATCGTGTTGGAACTTCACACATTTGAACACAACAATGGCGGCGGCGCAATGGACGGACACATTCAGAACAAGGGGCGGAAATATTATAATAAGAACGGCTACTTACGTCAGTAAGAGCACGATTTCTGAGGTGCTCGTTTTCTCAAAGGCTTGCAGAGATAGGCTCACATAAAAAAAGTTAATGATTTGTCTTTTATTTCACGTTTTCTGAGTTGGCAGTTGCACTAGAGACCCGCTTTTAGCATTTAAACATGGAACATGTCTATATTTAATGAAATGTCCCCTTTAAGAACTAGAAGTGATGATATACAAAAAAACGATTAGCTGACTACGCTGTCTAATAGGTGGAAATTAGCCTAATCTGCTCGCAAATTTACTTTTGTGGCTCAAAGGCTTCCTTCTGCACCGAAGCATTACAGCTATTGATTTTTAACAAAACAGGCGTACTCAAATGTATCTAACCTAGCTATTTCCACTCGTTATCCAACTTTCCATCGGGAGACGTAATGCCGAGAGGCTCCCGCGAAGTGTAGAAGAGGTGCAGTTGCGAGACTTGTCAGACAGTTACAGTGTCCAATCGAGTTAAGAGATTTGGTCTCAAGCTATTTTCAACAATTTAGTTTGGTTAATAATTTGAAAAAATAAAAGACCCACATGGGGACTGACCAATAGCATCAATTGGTGAAAAAATATAAAATTGACAAAATTTGGATTTAGGCGGTTTCCGATATTCACTATAAGGAGAAAAACATTTAAGTTATACAAGTTAAAACAAAAAAGTGAACACACACAGAAAACAGACACACACAACGGTTCGTACACTCCCACATGCATAAAACATGGACACACAGCTCCACACACACAGTGGTTATCACTGAGAAGCACATATTTAAACTAAAGGAGAGAGAAACTGTAATGAAACTCTTGGGAGAACCCAATTGCAGGCAGAGACAGGACGAGGTGGTAGGGGTAAACAAGGATTTATTAAACAAAGAACACAATAAATAGGGCAAAACAAAACCCACGAGGGGGAAAAAAAGACAAGATAATATATAAATGGGAACAAGGACACGGACTAACTAATCTAGAACAATGACACTTGACACAAACACTAAACTAACACTTACTAGAACTTGAGGAAACAGGAACAAGGTAACAAGGTTACTTTTACACGGAACAGCATACAGCTCAGACAGACCGCAACATCTAACAGCCAAGGTAGAACGCACAGCTTCTCAAACAATGAACGCGCACAGGACAATGAACACAAGGATGTTTTAATAGGAAACAAATCAAGAGGGAACAGGTGCAGGGATAAAGCAATTAGGAGAGAGTATGGCGGCAAATAGGTGCCAAAATCGTCTCTCTCCCACATGAAACAAAGGATCCTGTAGGATTCCACCTTTAGACCAAGAAATACCTGACACGGAGAGGTGGAATCATGACAGAAACGCCAGTCAAATGTTATACAGACTATTTATGCCTTCATACCAATGCTGGTGGGTTCTGGACTTTAACCACATTTTCATCTTTTAATATTTACGACTTTCATGACTGTATATGTATAAAGACTGACTAATCAACTGTCTTTAAATATATATTTTCTAGAGAATTTAGCCTTGAATGGAAGAACTACACAATCCTCCACATATTCTACCTGGGCAGCTCAGAATGCCATAGATGGTGAAAGATACGGCCAATCTGATTCTACACACTGCACTTCTACATCATATGAGAGTAACCCATGGTGGAGGTTGGATCTCCTGGATATATATGAGATTAAAACGGTGATCATCACAGCTAGATCAGACGGACATCTTGCTGAAGCCAGCGGAGCAGAGATTCGTATTGGAAACTTACTGGAGAACAATGGAAACAACAATCCCATGTAAAGTTATTCATGACGTCACTTCAACACTTTTCATTGATTGATTGATTGATTGATTGATTGATGGAAACACCGCTATAGACATTCATTGATTCTCTCGCTCTAGATGTGCTGTGACTTCTGATCTTGTAGCTGGTAACACAAACACTTACTCATGTGGCGTAATGGAGGGACGTTATGTGAATGTGGTCATGACGGGACACACAACTAATCTCTCTCTGTGTGAAGTTGAAGTCTATGAAACAGGTAAATTCTGACAAAATTCTGTACAGTTAGATGGTGCTTAGAAATTAAATGGGCAATCCCAAGCATGTGTTCGGGTTGATCTAACTAGCGCAGCCTTCACCCTCAGAGAATTGAAAGTGTAGTGTATGCAAGATTAAAAAAATGCGTCTTTAGTAAAGATTTCAACTGAATGTTGTCATGGTTCCACTATCATGTCATGTTTTATTCTTGTTTTGCTGTGGAACCATGGCATAGCCTTTAGTTATGTGGTGGGAGAGAGACTGTTGTAGCACCTTTGTGTCGGCATACTCTCTCTCCGGTCTGCGTCATTGTTCCCGCCATCTCGTTCCTCGTCAGCCTTTCCTTAGTGCTTAATCCCCAGCACCTGTTCCTCATTAATTATCCTGTGTTTGTCACCCTTTAAAACATCCTCGTGTTCATTGTCCTGTGCTCGTTCATTGTATGTACTTTGTACCTTGCTCCATGTCTGTAGCTGTGTTTACCTTGTACCTTGTTCCTGGTCACTGTTGCTGTTTAAAGTTCCTTATCTCCAAAGTTCCTGTATCCCTTTTCTATTAAATGTCAGTTTAGTGTTCGTTTCAAGTGTTTGTTATCTTAGTTTAGTGAGTCCGTGTCTTTGAGTTCTGTTAAAGTTATCCTGTACTGTTTTCCCCATTGTGGGTTTTGTTTTGCCTCTTTGTCTTGTTTTTGTATAAATAAATACCCGTGTTACCCCTAACATCCGTCTCTGCCTGCAATTGGGTTCTCCCCTCTGAGTTTCATGACAAATGTTCCAAAGTTTAGGCGCTAGATAGGAAAAGGATCTTCCCTCTGAACTTGATTTTGAAATTCTAGGTATTACCAACTGACAGGACACCTCAGACCGTAATGCACATAAAGGAATGTAATACAGGAGGAGTTCCCCCAAGTAATGAGCTAACTAAATATTTCAAATTACCATTTTAAATAGTTAAAACCTGATGTTTTTTTTCTCATGTGGCAAATAGCCATGTAATAAGCGGAATAATGTACAAGCAGCCGGCTGTTATCGTGAAACAAGCCCCTTAAGTGAGATGCAAGATCCATCGCTTCACGTCCGGATCAAACTGTTGGAAATTGTATCACGCTGACAGCCGGCTGATTGTACATTATCCCTTACACAAAAAAAATTAATTGCCAAATGAACATGGTATAAGCGGGATAATCCACAGTTTGTGTGTTAAAGGATAATTGTCATGGTAACTCATGGCAAGAACCCAATTGCAGGCAGACACAGGACGAGACGGTACGGGGTTAACAGATTTAATATATATAACAAGACAAAACAAAAAGGCAAAACAAAACCCACGAGGGGAAAACAGGACTTGATAAACTAACAATAAAACAAGAACACTGACTAACTAGAACTAAGAAAACAAATACATGAACATCCCAAGACTACACTTACTAAACAGGAAAACAGGAATCATGAACAGGGAACAAGGAGTAAACATTCAGCTCATACAGGTACAACAGCAAACAGGCAAGGTAAGGCTTACATACAGCTTTCAATGAACGCGCACAAGACAATGAAACATGATGACTCTTTATAGGGAGAGATAACAAGAGGGAACAGGTGCAAGGGATTACACTCAAGGAAAGCTAATTAACACAAACTAGGAAACAGGAGGGTAGGAACGATGACGAGACAAGAGAGAGATGAAATCGTCTCTCTCCCACATGAAACAAAGGATTCTGTATGATTCCACCTCTAAACCAAGAAATACCTGACAAGGAGAGGTGAAACCATGACAGATAATGATGCACTTCTTGTCCTCCACATTGTGTATTAAAATCAATTAACGCTCTGATAGCTGTGGATTATCCCTAACATTTGAAGATTATTATTAGAGACTATCCAAACACTGGGGGTCAGTATTGACTAGTTCTCACCGTGAATATAGCCTAATGGCTTTGACCATGCTGACAGCACAGATGTAAACATTTAGTGTCTCAAACACACATTTGAGGTCACTCATAATGCTGTTCCAGACTTTTTATTTTAAAGGCATGATTTTTCCTAGACAGGAAAGTACTTAAGAAATAGTCACATTCATAATGCTGCATAAAGGCTATTAATTATTTTAAAAGAATGGTTCACCTTTAAATGGAAAATTATATTTTCATTTCCTCACCCTCATGTTATTTCAAACTCAACTCAACTTTATTTATATGGCGCTTTTTACAATTTTCATTGTTACAAAGCAGCTGTACATGAGACACATTGAATACAAGTAAAACAACTAAAGGCATATACCTGTAAAAACAAGAAAAAGATGAAAACAACAAAAGACAAACATACAAATGCTCCACACAAACAATATGCAAACATACTTACACACATTGACATAGACGCACACACACATAAACACACTCTCACACACACAAACACAAACACACTCGCACACACACACACAAACACACTTGCACACACACACAGTGAAAGCACACATTGGCGATAAAGGAGAGAGAACCACAGGTCAAATATTAAACGGACTATAAATTCTTATATGCAATATTAATTATATCTAACTTCTGAATTCTAAAGAAGCCCCTCCGGCCAGGCAAATAGTGCAAAACAATATGCAAACGGTGGTGAGGAACCCAAAACTCCAATTCCTTTATCCAGCTCTATCATCTCAGCTCTTGTCAGGTCACCGCTTCCCATTCTCAGCCATCAGGTCTGGGCATGAACTGCATCCTGCTGGATTTCCGGGATTTCTTCTTTATAGCCTGAGTGTGTTCATTCTCAAAGTTGGGTTGGGAGCTGGGTCTATACTACGCAAGCTATGATGACTTTCACCTTGATATTTTTGCGCGGATGTATACATAGCTAAATTGCACTGTAGGGGGCGAGAACGAGATTTTTCAACTCATCATCTCATAATCAGGGCTTCATTCGCACGTTTCGTCCAGCAAGTAGGTCTATCGCCTCTTTGCATTGACTCAACATGTAAACCACTCGCGCTCGACGCTCCATTCGCGTTTGATCTGAACACAACATACCGTGACTGTGAAAATGCCACATCAAACGTGACGTGCTAACATGGATGCAGCTATGAAGCCGGCGGGTTGCCTCAGGGAAAATTTATTTTTAAGAAGCTTCCCAAATGAAACCTTGGCAAGACTAAGGTTGTTTGCACCTTGTTCAATGTGGAATTGGTTTACTGTACGGAATTGGTTTACATACAGTTGGTTTAAAAAAAAAAAAAACTTTCTCTCAACAGGTAGTGTTCTAGCTTTAGTTGAAACCAATAACTTTGTATTGGCACCTAATGTATTATGGCTCCTGTATGACATATCGCTTGTTGCTCCCTAACTCTTTGTAAGTCGCTTTGGATAAAAGCGTCTGCTAAATGATTAAATGTAAATGTACTGTAGGAGCTCTTCCAGTCTCAAGTACCACCTAAACGCAAAGCATCCCTTAGCTAATGCGGAAGTAAACACAAGTACATCTTATTGAACACAATTTAATTTTCATCACAAATTATCATAGTAGAACAACTTTCTCAAGTAGTTTGTGATGCATTTTGGAAACAGGAGATGAGCTCCTTCTCTAATGCGCCACCTGGCTTGAGAAACCCGTTCTCAAAGACTTACTTTTAGTCATTATTTGGGTAGCACACATATTCTGAATGCCTTCGGCAGAATTCAAATGAGCCATTTTAATCTAGATTAATTCCAAAATGAATCTAGATTAATCTAGATTAAAAAAAAATCTATGCCCACCAGTAGTTTTTATTCATGCTAGATATTTGAGAAAATTCAGGCAGATTATCAAGAAACGCATCTTTGGCTTTTACCATATTTGTAACAAGGAGTTTGATTTGCAGCCGTAGGCCAGTGAAGCAAACATAATATCAGATAATGATCCGAAATGTCTTCGCTCTGCTGAACGATTTTAACATCGTCCACATTTATACCGTAAGAAAGTATTAAATCTAAAGTATGATTACGAAAGTGAGTGGGTCCTGACACATGTTGACTAACGCCCATGGAGTTAAGAGTGTCTTTGAAAGCCATTCCCAAGGCATCTGTATCATTGTCTACATGGATGTTAAAGTCACCGACGACAAGGACTCTATCTGCGGCCAGTACTAGTTCTGATAAGAACCCACCAAAATCTTTAATAAAATCTGTGTGGTGCCCTGGAGGCTTATATACAATAGCTAGAATAAATTTAAAGAAAGTTTAGTCTTTAGTATTAGGTTTTGATACATGAAGTACCATGAGTTTAAAAGATTTGTTTATAAGATGAGACTTCTGAGAGATGATAAAATAATTATTGTAATGTGCAGCAACACCTCCCCTCTACCTTTTAGATGAGGCTCGTTTTCATGGTAATAATCTTGGGGAACGGATTCTTTTAAAGTAATATAATCATCTGGCTTTAGCCATGTTTCCGTCAAACAAAGAATGTCTATTTTATGATCGGTTATCATATCGTTAACAAAAAGTGCTTTATTTGAGAGAGATCGAATATTAAGCTATCCGAGTCGTAACAGTTGATTATCTGTATTTTGTTCATGTTTGATTTGTTTAACGTTTATTAAATTACTTTCAAGAGGTTCACGCAATATCTTATGTTTGCTAATCCGGGGGAGAGACACAGTCTCTATTTTATGTTGTTTGTAAAAAGGGAGTATTACATGTTGTATATTTTGTGTATTCTGTAACGTGAGACGGCAAGCAGACAGTTGGTTAAGCCATTCTGTCTCCTTCCTGACCTGGGCCCTATGTAGTCAGACTTTAGCATTATTAAGACTGTGTGCCAAATTTCTAGAGAGGAGGGAAACCCCATCCCAGGAGGGATGGAGACCATCTCGTTTCAACAGGTCAGGTCTGCCCTCAAAACTCTTCCAGTTATTTATAAAATCTATATTATTCTGCAGGCACCACTCAGACAACCAGCCATTAAGTGATGATAATCTGCTATAAATCTCATCACCACGGTAAGCAGTGAGGGGGCCAGAGAATATTACAGTGTCTGACATCGTTTTTGCGAGCTCACACACCTCTTTAATATTATCTTTAGTGATCTCCGATTGATGGAGTCTAACATCATTTGTGCCGACGTGAATAACAATCTTACTGAATTTACGATTAGCCTTAGCCAGCACATTTAAATTTGACTTGATGTCAGGCGCTCTGGCTCCCGGTAAACATTTGACTATGGTGGCTGGTGCCTCTATGTTAACGTTCCAGACAATAGAACTGACAGAAGAAGGCTAAGCTGTGCAAGTAACAACAATAGGAATAGAAGCCATGACTCACCGGGTATGAAGTGCAATTCTAACTTACCAAGGTTGACATCTGCTGTCCTGAGTATTCAAAAATTGGACTTACTGGACTTCGGATGAACAAAAGTTGAAGTTTATTGATTTGAATCTCAGCGCTGGGCTGTCTCACACAATCACTCTGCACACAGAGTATCACCAGAGATCAGCCCCGCCTAAACAGTGTACAACATATTTATATTTGTATTTGTGGGTGTATCTTCCAGCTTGCTCCGGACCGTGGCCAACCCCTGAGCGCCTCCACATTTGCTGCTTTCTTTGTGTCCAATGGAGTGATGTCTCATCTGATATTTTCGTAGACTACGCCCTTCTTCTTTTACTATCTGAAAAACAACACACTCCCCAACTTCATCACATCTGATAACCCCTGACCTGGGGCCCCAATGGCTATGGAATGTTGGGCAACCATAGCCACACACACACACTCTATTCTCCTCGTTTTCTGCAACATATCATGAGACATAACAGAAGACATATCATAAGACATAACATAAGACATATCATAAGACATAACATAAGACATAGCATACACATCCCCCACACAGTCTTCACATATGGTTTGTTTCTTAAAACCCTCGCTATATGGGTATGTGCGTTGTATATGCAGGATGCTCTTCTGCATGGAATGCAACACACACACATACTTCCAACCCCCACATCCTGTTGAGAACATCATCTTGCACCCTAATATTCAAGCTTAGTTTTCACCCTTTTAAACATACACACATTATTCATACTGATATCCACTTAATGCACACAGTTTTACTTATTGATTATACGTGATCCATAGAAAGAAAATAAAATGTAGTAAAAACGTAGATTGTAATTAAATGAACATTGTAATACAAAACATAACTTTAAAACCCTTCAGTATTAACGCTTAAAAAGAGAAACAGTTGGCACACAAGACAAATAGGGGGAGATGATATTACACAGTGTAAACAGAAGGCAAGCTAACACGCTAATACTGTGCTAGCGGCATTACATTTCAATTAATAAAGGTTTAGAATATCAAGTTATAAATAATTCAGCAACGACAGTGATAGGTAACGATAGTAAAATACACTAATATAAAGACTGTTGTGTGTCACTATTAAATTACAACAGTCCTGGACATTGTTAACCTGAAGTTCTTTATTAGCATCTGCTACAGCATGCAACCAGTATACCAGACGTAACACAACTGACGTATCACGCAGACGGGAAACAGACAAGGGGTTCCCTTAAGGGGCCTGTATAGTTATACACAAATCCAGCATATTAAGATTATCATTCCTATAATTATCTACATCCTCTTCCTTAAGCTGAATGCCCCCTTGCCAAAGTGAAACTTTAAATGATGCACAATATACAATTCTGGGTAAACACCATGAACAACTAACAATGCAACTGTATAGTTAAAACAGTTATTATAACAGTATTAAATTATATAAATCTTCAGACATTCTCCTGTTACTTGAAAACACAATAACAAAGTGCTTGACACAATATACAGAATAAGAACATAATGAACAGTATTAAACAGGCATCAAACCAATATCAATATCTCCTTTTATATCTGCCAACTTGAAAAGTCATTTCTCATACCTTGGATTAAGTTTGCTCATGCGACCTGATCGGGTTATGTAAGGTGCATTGCTGACTTTGACAGGAGACTGTTCTGAGTGCTTAAGTAACTCTGCAGATATTGATTGTGGTAGCGGAGGGTGTGTTTGTGGCATGCATGGTGTAGAATTTGAGGAGACTTTTGTTGGTGTATTAGTACTCTGAGAATTAATGTCCTCAGGGTTGTGCTGTGATGGAGGAGGCTCTGCAACAGGAAGAATATGACGACGATTTCTCCTGTATGTTCTCCCTTTGCACTTAACCGTGTAGGAACGGGGCTCTCTGTTCACCTCTTTCACCACGCCAAGACGTTCATAACCTTTTGGAGTCTGCATTCTGACGACTTGACCCATTTTCTGTGCCTGTAATGGGTGACTTGAAGCATCATAATACCGCTTTTGGGTATTTCTCTTGTTGAGAATACGTGCGGTGATTTGCTGAGTGTGTTTGGGTGTTGGCTCAAGTAACTGTCACGGTTAGGGTTAAAAAAACAGAATTCCCTGTTTTATGTGGGGAGAGAAGTTTTTGGCCTTTTGGCTTTCCATACTCTCTCCCCGAGTCTCGTCTGTTCCTGCCCTTTCTGTCTTGTTAGCTATCCCTTAGTGGTTCATCTGTGTCACCTGGCCCCTATTAATTATCCTATGATTGTTCCCCTTGAAATAGTCCTGATGTTTCATTGTCCGGTGCTTGTTCGTTTTGTATCTTGTCTTGGTCGTGCCTTGCCTTGCCTGTCTTCTATGTGAGTTTTTGATATCTTGTTGTGACAGTGTCTTAGTTTAGTTTTTTGCCCCTTCTTGGGAAGTCTTGGTTTTGATTCATATATTGTTTGCTCTGCCCGTTTGTTTCCCCATCGTGGATGTTTTGTTTTGTTCCTGTTTTTGTCCATGAATAAATCTGTTTAACCCCTTCATCACCATTTCTGACTGCAATTGGGTTCCTTCTGTGTAAATACATAACAGTAACTTGGAGTGGATAGGGATGGTTGTTCGAGTCTGTCGTGACATCAGACGTTCTGCAGGAGAACCTAGAGTTGGGTCAAGAGGGATGTTTCTCAGGTTCAGAAGGTTGAGATATACATCTGTTCCATCTCTGTGTGATTTCTCCATCAGCTCCTTTGCACTGCGGACCGCTCTCTCTGCCAGGCCGTTTGACTGTGCATATTCAGGGCTACTGGTGACATGGGTGAAGTCCCATTGTTTGTGTACTGCCTAGCGTTGTCTGAAATGAGCATGTGAGGTGTGCCATGAACTGAGAAATGTTTTTTTAGTATCTTGATCACAGTGCAAGTTGTTGCATCATGACATAGGTCGATTTCATACCAACCAGAGTATGAGTCCACTAACACTTGGTATTTTTTACCGTGCCATTCGAACATGTCCATTGCTACCGTGGACCAGGGAAGATCTGGAACAGGGCACAACTTGAGTGGCTCCTTCTAATGGTGAGGCTTTGTGCTGTTGCAAACTGAACATGAAAGGATTTCTGCGGTGATGTCAACTGTCATTGCTGGCCAGAAAATGATACCTCTAGCTCTGCGTTTAGTAGCTTCCACAACAGGGTGACCTCTGTGGACTATGCTGATGTACTCTTTCTGCAAAGAGCGAGGGATGACTGATTTGTGGCCCTTCATCACTATTCCATTGTCCAGAGTTAACTCGCCTCTGTAAGGAAAGAATGTACGAACAAGTGATCTAACAACGGTGTTCTTTGGCTGGCCATCCGCTTTGAATTACAGAACTGAGGGTCTGCAGCACTTCATCTTCCGCTGTGTGTCTTCGGAGTTCCTCCAGACGAGCAGTAGAAATGTAAGCTTCCGCGCAAGTTCTATCAGGAAGACTCCTCTCATCTTAATCAATTACCGGTTTGCCTATCATCCCTCAGCACATAGTATAAAAGGATGATACTTACCCTCTCTTTTGTTCGCAGAAACTAAGGCATTAGTGACATAGCTGCGACTTCACAGATTATGACGACGATCCACCTCTTACTTCCCCCTCAAACGTGCTGCGTAGTTCCCGTATCCAGAACCGGGATTCCAAAAAAATCATGACCACTTTAGAGCCGCAAGGTATTCCAGTGGATAAAAATCTCATGCTGTTGGCTTCTAACGCTCTGGGTAAATCCTGCTGTCCATAGATGTTCCGGTAATCTCCACGACTATACCTCAAGGCGGCTGGAAACATGCAGCTAAATCTTCCTCTCCATAGTCAGCCATACGGCCCAAGCCTTCCACGTTGACTTCATCGCCAATCAAGTTCTCGCGGAAGTTCATAACCAGGTTCTGCAAATAGTCCAAGGACTGTCCGAAAACATTAAAAGTCTAGGGAATATGCTAGGGGTCTTTGAGAGAGCTATCGGGAACCCCGCTTCCAGTTCTGAAATGGGTAGGCCTACAACATTTGCTTTATCCCCGGATTTTCCCAACCTACTCGAGTTGATAATCCCTTGACATCCCTTGACATCCTTGTCTACATCCTCAAACGTCTGAACGACGGCTCCACCGATGGTGCAGACTTCAACTTTCGTCGAGCCAGCTCTGAGCGCCACTCAGTTTAATTTTAATTCACTGCGCAAGGGTTATTCCCGTTTATACTAATATTCTCCTAGAAGCTGTGATTTTAAATGCCTTCTAGGGCTTTATGCGTCCCGTTGAATTACTAACGACTCCTAAAGTTTCGACCCATCAGAGACTTAACCTTTTCAGATATTAATTTCTCACCAAATCACTTTTCTATATTCCTTAAAAATTCGAAAACCGACACATTACGCGCAATCATTACCATTACTATTTCTCGTTCTATTAGAGATATTTGCCCATTCACTTCCATGATTAGATACCTCCAAACCCGCCCCGGCCATCATTAATTATCCCCCCCCATTTATGTTATCAAATGGCTTTCACATAACTTAACAGTGGTTCAGGACTCATCTTACAATAGCTCTAGAGATTTGTGGCAAGTATCCACAACTCTACACCGGCCAATCAATTAGGATTGGCGCAGCTCTTTCTGCAGCGGCCTGTGGGATTTCGACTTCTTCTATTAAGGTCCTGGGTAGATGGTCATCTACGGCATTCGAATCCGACATGAGAGTGGATTCCAAAACCATCCTGGATGCTCAGCAGGCCTTCTCCACAAGCTTAAGGTACTTACTTTACAACTACTGGTGGTGGTGGAATAAGTATAGGTTACTTATAGCACGGCTTTGGCAAGCATCATATCAGCTCCGTAAGCTTTGAGTAAATTCTGTCGGCTCGAGCAAGCCCATCCAGCCTGTGCAGGCTTCCAGAAATTGAGTTGGCTCGTGCAAGCCCATTCAGCCTGTGCAGGCTCTGTCGTTTTTATGTTTGTTGTTTATTTTCTGATTTCTTTTTGTGCTTTTGCAAGCCCATCCAGCCCGTGCAGGCTCCTGGAAATTATCTTGGGGGAAATCATTGGCTCATGCAAACCCTTTCAGCCTGTGCAGGCTTCTGGAAATACGTTGGGGAAATTTTGTTGGCTTGTGCAAGCCCATTCAGCCTGAGCAGGCTTCTGGAAATACGTTGGGGAAATTTTGTTGGCTTGTGCAAGCCCATTCAGCCTGAGCAGGCTTTCGGAAAAACTGTTGGGGTATTTTTTTGGCTTGTGCAAGCCTATTCAGCCTGAGCAGGCTTCTGGAAAATTTCTTGGCTTGTGCAAGCCCATTCAGCCTGTGCAGCTTTCTGGATCATTTGAAGGCTTTCCGAAGCCCAATTAGCCGGTGCAGGCTCTGGCTTATTCACTTGGCTTCGTCAAGCCTATTATCACTTTTGGAGGTTCTGATAAAACAGTGATTTGCAACTACTCACCCTCAAGATATGTTGTTCACGTCATCATCAATAGAAGGCAGGTATAATGTTACTTCATGTTCCAACCATGGCTGAACGACACTTACTTTCTCCTTTAGGAACCGCAAGGAGACACATCATCCGGTGGGTTGATTTTGTTTACGTCTCTTTGGGGTAAGCTCCGCCCCTGCCTTATCTTCAGGCAGGAACATCGGAATCATTTTTCCATGATTCATTCATTGGACGGGGCCTATGCCCAAAGATCTTTAACATTGTTTAATAAATATTATTTATCGTTCTATGTTTCCTGAGTCTTTCTGGTAGAAATACTACATTTCTTTACACTGCACTTGTATATGTGTAATGACAATAAAGTTGAATCTAATCTAATCTAATCTAAAAATGTAAGCTTCCGCACAAGTTCTATCAGGAAGACTCCTCACATCTTAATCAATTACCGGTTAGCCTATCATCCCTTAGCACATAGTATAAAAGGATGGTACTCACCCTCTCTTTTGTTCGCAGAAACTAACGCATGAGTAATAAATACTATTTATTGTCTATGTGTCCTGAGTCTTTTTGGTAGAAATGTAGCTGACACTCATGACTTCGAATGAGTCATTTTCCATGGCTGGAGGGGTTTCTGTGTTTGGAACTCAAGACAAGGTGTCGGCGAGATACATCTGTTTGCCCTTTTTGTACACCAATGTGATATCGTAACGCTGTAATTGAAGCAACATCCTTTGTAAACGCGCAGGGGCTGTGTGGATAGATTTTTTTATAATTGTCACCAGAGGCTTGGCAATCGTTGGTTTCCCATACACATAGTCTCTGAACTTAGTACAAGCAAATACAACAGCAAGCAGCTCCTTTTCTATCTGCGTATACTGCGTCTCAGTGTCTGTGAGCCTGCGAGATGAGTATGCAACTGGTTTGCAATCTTGTAAGCAAGCAGCACCAAGACCATAGCTTGAGGCATCGCAGGTTAAGGTAACTGGCTTCTTCACATCGTAGTATGCTAAGACAGGTGGGTTAGATAAGCATGACTTAAGAGTGTCGGTTGGTGCTGCTGATACCAACACCATGCGGTCTCTCTGTGCGTCAAATTCCTGAGGGGTGTGGCGATATCACTCAAATTTGGGATAAACTTCCCCAGGTAGTTTGCCATTCACAAAAACCTCTGAAGTCCAGGAACATCGTTCGGGGCTTGCATCTCTGAGATAGCTTTCGTTTTCACAGGGTCTGCTTTAAGACCGTCGCTTGTTAAAATGTATCCCACATAACTGACCTGGTTCAGACGAAACTTGCACTTTGCAGGGTTCAACTTGAGGTTGATCTCTCGTGCTCGATTGAGCACCTTCTTCAAGTTCGCGTCGTGTTCAGCAGTATTACGACCACCTATAATGATGTCATCGACAATGACCGCACAGGGGTACCCTGAAAACAACTGTTCCATAGTGTGTTGAAAAACTTCACTTGCAGCATTTATACCAAAGGGCATATGAAGGAATCTGTAGCGCCCAAATGGTGTGCTGAATGTGGTCTTCATAGAGGATTTATGGTCAAGGCGGATCTGCCAGAAAGAATTCTTTGCATCTAGGACCGAAAACACGGTTGCTCCTGACAGCTGGGATGCCAGCTCCTCTACACTTCGAATCGGGTGATGAGGTCTTTTGATAGCGCTGTTGAGATCTTTTGGATTGATGCATAGCCTTAATCCCTTTTTGTCCTTCTTGTGTGTGACCACCAAGGACGAAACCCAATCTGAAGGCTCTGACACTGCAGTTATGACACCAAGACTTTGCATTCGATCTAGCTCTGCTTTTACACGTCCTGCATTGCTAGGGGGATGGGGGATGCTAGGACGAACTACAGATTGCACATTGGGGTCCACGGTCATGTAATAGGTGACTGGAAGTTCTCCTAGCTCATCTGTGAACAAGTCTTTATATTCAGCAAGAATTTCTTCAGTACTGCTCTCCCTATCGACAAGGTGAACGTGTGGACTAATTGTGACAATTTCCATGTCCAAACATGCCCGGAAACCCAACAATGGCTGGACATCTTGATCCACCAGGTAGAATTGAAGTGAAGATTTTGTCCAATTAAACTGCACATCAATGTTGCAAAGCCTTCGGTTTCGATTCTGCTTCCACCATAAGCTACAAGGTTAGGTGTCTGTGACAGTCTGACTGGTTTCTCACCACCACTGGAAATTCGTTTGAATAGCTTTTTTGGCATTGCTCTGTGACACTGCCACAAAATAAACAGACATAAAGTGCAGGTCTTTAAGGGGTGGGCTTCGTTGGGGTTTTTTTATGGACTTTTTTGTTGTTGTTGAAAGCCTTCTATTTTGACATCATCCAGGAGATAAGAAGGGGTGGCCATTTTGTTTAAAGGGAGGCCTGCTAAACCACCAGACAACAAAAAGGTGTTGGAAAAAGGTCTAGGAAATCTCAATGATATTGTATTGATCAGAGACTTTGGCCAAGCACACGCACTGGAAAATGCCGGTTTGTTTTTGAGGCTCTTTGTCATGGGATTATGAGGTTTTCATTTTTTTGGAATCGTTAGTGGAATACTCTGGATTACCTGGGCGAGGCTTGATGAACTCCCCGAGATGCATACATGGGTGAGACCTCCAATTTTTGTGGATTGATCTTTTTTTGGATTCATCTCGTCTTTTGGACCTTTGAGACGTCTCTAATTGTTTCAACTGGACTGATTTCATGGCATTTGATTGGAATGGTGATCTCGTGTGTTTTTGTATGGGGTTTATCAAGTTTATGCATTACGGTGCACTAATACAATCAATTGGTGATTTAATTCCATGTGTATGTTTAATGCTTTATAACATTTGTAGAATGCAATTTGATTACATCAATTTTACAGAACCCTGTGGTAACGTTAAAACTTAAATGATAGTAAGTGGAGATTGTTACAACGTTACATTTGGGCCCCAGTGTCCACTTTTATCTCTACCGGAATGGCATTTATGTGTAAGGTGACAAATCCTTCTTCAAGCCCGGACGCTGGGGGGTTAACAATGTTGACACACTTGCCAGGTTAAATACCGTCGACATAAAAAGTGTCGTCATGACTGGAGGAGTCTTCCACTTCAAGTTCGTGAACTGATCTTCTGTGGTTGTATTTCTTTTGATTGAATTGACGACGTACTTTGCAACTTTTGCTGAAATTATTCATTTTCTTACAGTTATGACACTGTTGTCCGAAAGCAGGGCATTTCTCTCTCTTTGCTGCATGACTATTTCCACAGTTTCTGCAATTAGTTATGGCTTGAAAATCTCGTTGCTCTCTTTGAGGAGCTTGTCTTGTGTGTTGGCGCCTCTTGCTGGATACCGCTTGTACTGAGTCTACACTAGTGCCTGTCTGTGGCGTGGCCAACGTTTTACTGTTTTCCTCGGTCATCTCGTGTATACGACAAATTAAGATGGCTTTAGTGGGAGTTAGGTCGCTATCCCTTAACAGAGATTTTCTTAAACTTTCTCTGTTGACGCCACATACTTTTCTGTCACAGTTCAGCTCATCCGTCAATTGTCTAAAGCGACAACTTTTAGCCTTAATCCTAAAATCACTGATAAATGTCTCAATACTCTCACATTGTTTCTGGTTTCTTGAGTGGAACTTGTGTCTTTCCATTGTTTTATTTTGTGGAGGGTAGCAGATTTCACGAAACTTCATTTTCAGGAACTCAGGATCCTCTCTGGATTCGGCAGGGGACATGATTTGTCCGTTCTCACCGGGTTCACGTATCTCTGCTGCGTAGACAAACGAGTGCTCCTGCTCTATAGCTTCGGGTCCTGCAAGATTTAGGAGTATGTATGCATTTGCCCTGGCGGGTTTATCGTAGTGTGCCGCCGCAATGAAAATGTCAAAGTCTTGCTCGAAAATCCGCCAATTGTCGGCATTATTTCCATCAAAACTGAGCGGGTCGGGTCTTCGGAAACAATCCGCCATGGTGAAGTTAGCAGCAACACGTCCATGTATCACCTTCCAATCAGGCTCGATCAAATGTCTGAGCGAATATGGTTTATGCAGGCGTAAAGTCCATCTTCTGACACCATGTTGTGTGTCACTATTAAATTACAACAGTCCTGGACAATGTAACCTGAAGTTCTTTATAAGCATCTGCTACAGCATGCAACCAGTATACCAGACGTAACACAACTGACGTATCACGCAGACCGGAAACAGATAAGGGGTTCCCTTAAAGGGGCCTGTATAGTTATACACAAATCCAGCATATTAAGATTATCATTCCTAAAATTATCTACAAAGACCAAGAACAAATGTGAGGTGAAGCAAGTATCAGAGGATACAAACTACCCGCCTGTAAGACTTTCTTTTTTCTGCGGAACACAAAAGATATTCTGAAAAATGTTGGTAACAGCGCAACACAGCCTCCCATTCAATTATTTTGTAACCAATGCAAGCGCATCATTCTTCAAAAACTCTTCTTTTGTGTTCTGCGGAAAAAAGAAAGTGTCACGAAACAGGAAGGAAGAACCCAAATGCAGGTAGCGGTACGGGGTAACAAAAGACTTTTAATAAAACACAAAACAAAAACCCACATTGGGTAAAATAACTGGGATAACAGAGAAGCCAAACAGGAACGAAAAATTCACGGAACAGAGTGCTGGAGCAGAAACGCTGGGACATAGCGTAGGGACAAATCAGCAGTTCAGAACGAGCAAACGGACATCAAAGTTTACAAATAACGAACGAGCACAAGACAGAGAATCCCAGGGCATTTAATAGGGAGACGAACAAAGGATAATTACAATGGGCAGGTGTGGGTAAAAAAACACTCAAGGGAAGCTAACGAGGAGACGAGAGGGACGGGGCCATAGACGAGACACGAGAAGGCGCATAACAGCCAATATTTAAGCCATGTCATGTCCTTCTCACACAAAACCCTAGACTTAGCCATGACTCCGCTGCAAGAATAAGAACAAACATGACATGATAGCGGAATCATGACAGAAAGTCATTTAAAATGAAAAGACGGTGAGTAAATGATGACAGAAGTTTCATTTTGAAGGTGAAATCCTTCAAGAAACTATGAAGAGACACCCCTTCTCAATTTGTTAGGTGGTGTTGCTTCTGACTTATAGATTTTTAATTCACAGAAATCCCATGAAGTATGTCGTATTTCAAAAACTGTAAGCATACCGCGTGTTTATTTACCTTTTCAAAATAGAATACTTGTGCATAGACATATACTTTTCTGTTGTTAAGACTGTGCAGGGGTTTGGGAAATATAAACTTTTTAATATTTTATATTTTATATTTTGGTAACAAGTACGTTCCTTGGGAGGTTGCATGTCACATCCATAAGGTTGGAATTGGCCAAATTCATAAAAATTTAAGTTAAAGTATGAGTCATTAAACATGAATGTAGTAGAGTAGGCGGGGCGAGACCGTGGTTCGAGGCCGGTAAGTAATTGTTAATTAGTGCCAAGGGTGCGCGCACCGGCCTCGCATCACGTAGGAGATTGGGAGCATATAAAAGGAACAAGCGACCAGACCGTCGAGGAGAGAGGACCGGGCCCGAAGTGTTTGTATATGTATTTATGTTTTACTTTGTTAGTGTTCTCCGGCGTTCGTCCGTGAGGGGCCGCCGGCTGTTATGTTTCTTTATTAAATCTTTTAAATGTTTTCCGGTTCCCGTCTCCTTCCTGCCCTATCATGAATCTTATTACAATGAATTTTGTGGTTTTGATGTGTGAAGAATCAATACTGTACATCAGTGTAACAGGACTAGGTGATTGACAGCAGCATTAGCCTATCAGCAAGTAGTATCTTCTATTTAAAGCCTAATTGGTTGTTACCTGGGATGCGTCACGTCTGATTTCCCCATTTGTTTTGCTCGTGTTGACGGAGGTTGTAGTGCAGCTTGGTGATCTTCTTTTGTACTGCTTAGTGGATTTGATGACTGTTCGTCTCTCAGGCATGATTCCCTGTATCCCATTGTATTATCTGTGGGTATGACTGTGACCAATCCGTGTCTATTAAGTGTGCTATCTGGCGTGATATCCTGATGGATTCTCCCTCTCGTTCTATGCTGTGATTTTGTGTGCTGCTGTCTGCGCGCTGTTAAAGTTCTGCGGTCCATCGCCTACAGCCGCGCTGACGTGATCATCACCATAAATAAAGAGGGGACTGCCCGTTTGGCTCTTATTGTGGTGTTTTAGTGCCCTGTTTCATATTTCTGGCTGGTGTGGGAGGACTATTTTGTTCCTTCCGCTTGAAGGGGATCTAAGCTGCCCTACTTTTCTGTCATCTTAACTAGTGTAAAACTAATTACTGCTCATAGCTTTGGAGGCATGTGATCAACCATCGATTAGAGTGACTCTATTTGCCTGTGGTCATCTACTGAATTAAAGTTATTTTGTGGTATTCTCAAGTGACCAACTAATTGATTCTTTTGTTTTCTGCCTATATCTGTTTTTTATTGACATTCATTGCTGTGAGGACTGGTTTCATTATTGATGTCTACATTATCATTTTTATGTTTATTTCTATAGTATCTCATTCTTATTTGTTTATTGCAGGAGCTGGGGTCCCACGGCTAGATTGCCCTTCCTCCTTGTGGTGGTGGTTCCTCTTTATTGTGTGCGGTGTACACTGTGAGTGCTTGATAGTGTGATTAGACTGCACGGGTGTGCGTGTGTGTGGACGTGTGCCTTGTAAACTCGAACTCCACATTGATTACGGCTCCACATTAATTCCTGCTGTTGGGAGCCTCAGCCCTGCCGGTGTTATTTAGTTTTTTTACATATACACCTAACTGCTATATACCAAGTGAGGTTGTATATGTTTTTGTTTTGTTGAAGTGGGGTTTCAGTGTCTCTTGTTTCAGTGTCTGATGTTTTAAATCATTTTTGTATTAATAAACATTTGTATTTTTGTATATAACTCACCTCTCTTGTCTAAATTCTACTAGGGAACCGAACCTGTGTGCTTTGTTAAGTGTTTGAGTATTTTCCCTGGATTAACTCCTGGCGTAGTCTGATTTCGTATTAGTAAACAACTTGGGCTTGTCCCAAATCACAGCGCCACATCAGCACACAGTTGATCACTTCAAAACACCTGTGACACAATCCAGACAATATAGTGACATAAGACTCTAAAAGTCTCTTCTGTTCAACTCCGCAAACATGAACATGATAATTCATCTTTGAATCTTATGATATTTTTTTGACTGTATATGTAGCTGCAGACTGACTGATCAACTGTTTGATTATATATTTCTAGAGAATTTAGCCTTGAATGGAAGTGCTACGCAGTCAGCCACACATGCCGACTGGATAGCTCAACGTGCCATAGATGGTTTCAGATACGATAAAGCACCGTACTGCTCATCAGGATCAAATACTAACCCATGGTGGCGGTTGGATCTCTTGAAAGTTTATAACATTAGTAAAGTCATCATAACGGCTCACAAGTTTGATGAAGTCAGTGGAGCAGAGATTCGTATTGGAAACTCACTGGAGAACAATGGAAACAACAATCTCATGTAAAGTTATCTGTGACGTCAATTCAATACTTTTCATTGATTGATAGATTGATTGACTGATTGATTGAAACACCAAATGCATTGATTCTCTCTCTCTAGATGTGCTGTGACTCCTAATCCACTACCTGGTCGAACCATCACTTACTCGTGTGGTGTGATGGTGGGACGTTATGTGAATCTGATCCTGCCTGGACGTACAGGTTATCTCGCTTTGTGTGAGCTGGAGGTCTATGGAACAGGTCATTTCCACTATTCAGATGAAAGTATTTCAGTTGTTTAAAGAGACTGTGGGTGTGTCATGAACATAAGAGTTGAAAAGATTCAAATGATTTGATTCTCACAGATTTGTTTATATATCTGCAGACTGACTGATCAAATGTCTTTCAATATATATTTTCTAGAGAATTTAGCATTGAGAGGAACAGCTACACAGTCCTCCATTCGACCTGCCTGGTTTAGTCAAAAAGCCATAGATGGTCTAAGATATGGACCAGACCCAGACACTGGATCATACTGCTCTGCTACAACATCTGAGAGTAACCCATGGTGGAGCTTGGATCTGTTGAATAATTATGACGTCAATACAGTGATCATCACTGCTCATAACAGCTATTTGCAAGCAGCCAGTGAAGCAGAGATTCGTGTTGGTAACTCACTGGAGAACAATGGAAACAACAATACCATGTAAAGTTATTCATGACGTCACTTCTACACTCTTCATTCATTGAATGATTGATACACCAGATTCATTGACTCTCTCTCTCTCTAGATGTGCTGTAACTACTGGACTTCTAAATGGTCAAACAGTCAGTTACTCATGTCATGGGATGGATGGACGTTATGTGAATGTGGTCATATCTGGAAGTACATCTCAGCTCACTCTGTGTGAAGTGGAGGTCTATGGAGCAGGTCATTAAAAACAAAACTACTGTTTGGTAGAACTGATACGTTTGAAATGTGACTTGAAATGTTTATGTACTGAGTCATCATTCAGAAAAGGGCTTTGTGTGACACATTACACTCCACAATATTGCATTGACATTATATCAATATTGTGTTTATTTGATTCGTGCTGTTTATTAGATTAGATTAGATTCAACTTTATTGTCATTACACATATACAAGTACAGTGTAACGAAATGTAGTTTAGGTCTAACCAGAAGTACAATTAGCAAGTGCAGGATATATAGTGTGAATAAATTAAGAATACAATATAAGGAAAATACTATGCAATGGGCATGTACTATGAAAATATTACAGTGTTTATATTAACTAATCAAAGTGTGTTAATGTGTGTTGATATCAGTTAATCTTAATGGATGAACAAAACCGATTTATTGGTTCATTGGTGTCCAGTTTCAATGTGTCTTTCTTTAAACGAGTGTTAGATTTGTGCTTTCCGTGTTTCAGTTCATAGAAGAAAAACCTTTCTGAGGTTGAAGTTCTCCTCCAGTGGTGATGTAGCTGCTGAGAGCGATGAAATCCTCCATCAGGTGAGAAAAAGAGTCTTAAAATACAAAAGTAAATGTGATGGTTGAAGAGAGAAGTGACATGTGAGAGTGTTAGATGTGTGTATATATATTCAAGTTTAATTATTTAAATAGCTCTTTTCACAATGTTTATTGTCCCAAAGCATATGAGATGAGTGATGATGAGAGAATGAGAAATGACAGTTTGTTTCATGTGTGGATTGAAATATTTGATGTATTTTAGCTGCAGTCTGTTCTGGGATCACACATCTCTGATTTTAAACTGTCCTGGACTCAACTACCCAAGAAAGGAGAAGAACAGGAGGAGGACGGAGGCGAGTACACACAGTTTATATGATGTTTTATTCCATGATCACACATGATGACAGGATCTATTGTCATGTTATTATCACTATTGTCACTCCGCCCCGAGTGCACCACACATGTTCATATCCTTCCTGGAGCAGATAATGATCATTCTTTTATTTATGTGTTCATGATACCTCATTGACAAAAACTTTTTAGATTTAATTGACAATTGTTTTTTCAAACATAGAATTAACTAGTTCTTATATTTTCTTTCATAAAACTAGACTATATCTCATAGGTATATTTTCTCTTAATGTCAATTAATCGTGATTAATGAAGTTTTAAATACTGATGAAGTACTAAAAGAAAAAAATTAAAAGAAAAATTACAGCAAAGCAAAGTGTAAAACATGAAATATATCTGACCGTGTGCATGTATGTGTGTTTTAGTGTGCGTGTCTGTTATTTCATGTATTGCTTACAGTTAGCATGTTTTCTTGCTGCTTTTACACAAAGAAAATTGCAAAACGCGACAGTTGAGTTAGGTCCATAAATATTTGAAGCACTTTTCTATTTTAACTGTGTACCACAATGTATTGGAGTCACAGTGATAGAATAAATATTGACTCAAAGTGCCCCCTCTCAGCTTTGTTTACATTGTTTTGACATCAAGATTAGCCGATGGTGTGGGCTTTAATTCCTTCAATTATTAATAAATGATAAATGATGCAATGTTGAAGGTATCTTATTGATTCTACACGTGGTGTTTGCATTGGAAAGCTGGTGATGTTAACAACAACATGATGTGGTTCAGGGAGATCTCCATGCCAGTGAAACAGACCATAGTCACATTTCAAAAACACAATAAATCCATCAGAAAGACACCAGGAACATTAAGAGTTCTCAAATCAAGAAATTTGTACAATCTGAGAAGAAAACAACAGTGATGAGCTCAGCAAGAAACAAGACAGAAAACACAAGAGCTTTAAATAGGGAAGAAACTAAGAGGAGGTTACGAGGCCAACATGTGAGGGGCGTAAACTAATGATAAAGAAAGAATGAACCATTTCTGCTTCACAAACATTTATTGGTGACTATATAAAGATTATGTAATTACAACTTGTATAAATAAAACTGGCTCAATGGCATCGCTGTGAATAACTTTTATCTTTATTTTTAAGTGCTCAGCACTCTTTAATGTGAAAGTATAAAACACATCTACACACATTCATCTAAAACAGATGATAAGAATTTATCCCATTATTAAATTTCATGCGTTATGTTTCATTTGCAGGTTCTTGTGATGAAACTCCTTGACCTGAAACTTTCAGATGTTCATTTAATGTCTTCATGAATAATGTGGTGAATATGAAATAAACCTCAAATCACTTCAACTATTATTAGTTGACATTATTCTATTATGTCTTTATTTCAATTAAGTTTCATTTAGTTTAAATTATTCTATTGTGTCCTTAAGTTTAGTTTCTTATTCTGTAATTTTCTTTTCTTTTCTTTAGTTTAGTTTAAATAATTTTATAATGTTCTTTAAGTTTAGTTTAAATTATTCTGTATTGTTCTTTAGTTTAGTTTAAATAATTATATAATGTTCTTTAACTGAAGTTTAAATTATTCTGTAATGTTCTTAAGTTTAGTTGAATTTATTATATAATGTTCTTAAATTGAGTTAAAATGATTCTATTATGTCTTTATTTAATTTAAGTTTCATTTAGTTTAAACTATTCTATTTTGTCCTTAAATTATATTTAGTAGTTAATGAATGCAGAGCAAGAATAACCCTGTGACTCAGATTATCCAAGCACATTATTCTGTAATCCCAGTATCTTTTATGTTCTTAAATTGTTTCATGTGTTTATTTGTTGAATTAGATTTTTCCTCAAATAAACTTCTTAAAATAATACCACTTTTTTATTTTCATTAACAATCATATGCTGTGCCTACACTACTAATAAAAGATCTGCTCATCAAATCATTTTATTCTAAAATAAGTCTTCTAATTCACTCACCTAATTAATGCTGTATAAAAAATTATGCTATTTAACGACACAAACTTTATCATTATCATTTATAAAATAGTAAACAAAATATACATTTAAATGGCACTGATAAATGCAAATAAACATTTATCAAAGGAGGCACAGTTCAGAGAAAAACAGATGCAAAAAACAATAAAAAGTGAAGAAACAACAGCCAACTACGCTGTATATTTTGTTTAATCCTGCTGCCAGGATTCTGACCAGAACCAAAAAATCTGAGCATATCACTCCAATCTTCAGGTTCTTACACTGGTTACCAGTTACTTTTAGAATCAATATACTTGATAATAAATAAACTTGCCTTGCCTTGCTGTGAGAATCTGGATTTCGTCCTGTCCTCTTTAAATATATCATCTGTGTCTAATAGAACATTTGTTTATCATACGTATTCATTTATATTAGTATAAGCTTCCTTCACCCTAATATGGGCCTTACTTTCCTGTTGTTTAAACCTCGTTGAGAGTCGTACTGACCTGAGTGACTATCGGTCTCGATCTCAAGGCTCTTAATGATATGAATTGATGTGTTTTGATGCTTAGTACGTAGTTATAATCATATCTGATCGTTCTCAGGAGGAATGAGACTAAACATCAAGTCTTGTCTTTTTCCACCCTTGTGGTTTTTTATGACACCTCCTTTTAATCTTATAAA
The DNA here is from genome assembly GCA_008369825.1 of Triplophysa tibetana. Classification (NCBI taxonomy): domain Eukaryota; kingdom Metazoa; phylum Chordata; class Actinopteri; order Cypriniformes; family Nemacheilidae; genus Triplophysa; species Triplophysa tibetana. The sequence continues at coordinate 38,232,475 of CM017895.1, forward strand.
TATTAGTCCTCATACAAATAAACATTGGACTCTGATTGAAACAAGCACTTGTTGTCTGTGTCATACTTTGTCTCCAGCGCTGCAACTCTGTGTGTTCCGTCGACTAGACTTTTCAACCATAGAATAATATTTTGTAGGGGACATTGAGAATTTTACATTCCAACAATTGGGGGCTCGTCTTTGAGGGGAGGAAGAGACTCTCTTCTCTCTTAGAACCAAGAGGCCAAAGCATACTGAGGAAAGCGCACCTGACGATCGGGCACAGACCTACAGGAAAAGGGTGAGTGTTTTTTTCTTCTACACAGTTTTTTCTGGCTTAGAGAAATAAAACGCTTACCCTGTAGGATTCTTGTGGTTTAATATTTCGTAAGACGAAATAGGGTTTTTTTCAATTCATGTTAGTGGGAATTCGCTTTCCCATTGTTGTGACAATGCGGCTGGCAACAGTAATTAGTAAAATAATTATTAACGTAAGAATATGAAAGGTTTTGCAGTACTGATCACACTGTAATTTTGGATCGTGGTGTTGACTTTACAGATTATTTACAACATTACAGATTTCACTGTTACTGCATGACATATTGAAATATTGTTATCAGGAAAAAGACGGTGAATTTAATATCCACCTCTGATCACAATATAATACATGCAGTAGTGTTGAAACTTTTGGTCGATTGAACACAAGGGTTTATCTTTGTCTTGTCTGTACTGTCTTTATCACTAACTTGTTTGGAGTGTAAAATGGGGAATTCTGCTTCAAAGCCACTGCCTGTCGCATTTATGTACAGAAATAATCAAGGATTTTATGCAAATCCATATGTTAGCAATCTCGCAGGATGGTCGGAGGGAATAAAACCGCAAATTGATATTCCCTACCCGAGGGAAGGTTCCTTTTCTGATGAGTGTATGTTTTTGGCAAAGAGCCTGGTAAAAGAAGGGTGGGGAGACCCAATGTGGGATTATCCATACATGAATAAAGCTTATGCCGTATGGAAAGAGATGAGGAAGGTTTGGGACCAGGGTCCGGATAAACAAAAAATGGTTGCATATGCAAGTCACAATCTGTGGCCATTAGAAAAACCACCACCTTCTTACCAGGCTCCTAGCCAAAGTCAGACTGCACCCTCTGCGCCAACTCTGTCGGTAAAACCAATCATCAGAGGTAATACCGTGTCCGCAAAACTTAACATTACAGGTCAAGAACAAACAGTCGAGGTAAAACCGAAAAAATGCATTGTTAAACCTAACATAATTACAAACCCGAAAAATTCAATGGTTTGGGTGAGGGCTGGAAATACGCTAAATGTTAGACCATTACGAATGTCTGATATGGAGGCGATCTGTAAAAGTTTGGCTTCCCCACAGGAAGCGGGAAAATATGTGTCAATTTTGCAAACGCACACAAAATATTCACATTTTACAGGTAGAGATTTTCATGCGGTGTTGTTAAGAACACTAGAGAAAGATGTAACTGAAGAAATGCTGATTGAAAAATGTCCCACATTATCTATTGACAATGATAAAATCACCAGCAGCGGTACGGCTGCAAACCCACAACTTCTGCTAATTTTGAAATGTTTTTTACACAGATAAGAGTGTTTCTTGATAAATGTCTATGGAGTCAACAGGTCTTATCTCTTGCAGAAAGCACCACACAGGCAGCGAGAGAATCAGCTGCTCAACTTTTCGTGTGTTTTTAGAAAAGCATGGATTGAAGATTCTAAATTGCCATTAAATAATGACATAATGAATGCTATGTTTACAGGCTATCCGGAAAAGAGGAACACTGAACAAAGTTCTTTTTATTATTAAAATATCAAATTATTCACTCTGTGGGAATTTCCGGAACTGACATTGCTTGTCACACCTCCATTACAGGTTAAAGCCTCTGGTATTTAAACCATTTTTTCACAAATTCACAATTATTCCAGAAGCTCCACTAAATCTCTTAGGTCGTGATATGATGCACAAACTAGGCATGGACATTAAGTTTACTGATAACAAGGTTGTTTTTTCTTTTCTGTCTAGTCTACAGGCATCCGTCGATCCTTTGCCAACAGGTGGACAGCCAAGGAGTTCACAATCGCCTGTTTCCGGGTGCAGCATGCCTACACGGGTAGACTCCATGATTAACCCTTTGTTATGGTCTCAGTTCAAAGATGGCACTGGTTCATTGATATGGACCCTTACAGGGCTAAACTGAAAACAAACAAACCTGTCTACATTAAACATTAATCTAAAGATAAGGAAAAGTTATTACGCCTTTGATTGAAAATTTTGTCAAGCAGGGCGTCCTCGAACACACACACTCACCATACAACACACCAATTAATCCTATAGTGAAAGCTGATGGGAAAACTTGGAGATTAACTCAAGATTTAAGAGCAGTAAATCAGTTGATTATACCGCTCGCACCAATTGTGCCTGATGTTTTGACTGTTATGAATTCAGTGCCACATTCGCACAAGTATTTTACAGTAATTGATTTGTGTGCAGCTTTTTTCTCTGTACCTGTACACCCAGACACTCAGCCTTTGTTAGTATTGACATTTAAAGGACAGCAATATTCCTGGAAAGGCCTTGCAAAGGGCTACGTAGATTCACCCGCTGTCTTTTCTGCAGCAGTGCACAGAACTCTGGCCAAAATGACTGATCTGCCTTCATCAGTTTGTTTTCTTCAGTTTGCAGATGACATCCTCGTGTCGGGGGAGACGGAGGAGGACTGTAAACAAGCATCTGTAATTGTTTGCCATTTACTTGCTGAAACAATTTTCAAAGCTTCGAAAGAGAAACTGCAATGGGTCAAAACTAAGATCAACATTTCAATGCCTTGAAAGCAGCCATCACAACCGCACCAGCATTAGGCCTGCCAGACTACACCAAGCCTTTTCACTTGCATGTTAGGGAGATGGTGGGTGCAGCTTTAGGGGTCCTATTGCAAGAGCATGGTTCAATATATAGGCCAGTTGCATATCTGTCTAAGAAGTTAGATAACATAGTCACAGGTATGCCAGCATGTCTTCGTGCTGTGGCTGCAGCTGCTCTGATTGTACAGGTGGCTGAGAAAACTGTGCTGTCACACCCTTTAACCTTATATGCATCCCATCAATTTTAGGTGCAATTTTACACAACATGCAAACACAACACATGACAGCGCAACGACGCTCTGGTTACGAGGCTACTCTGCTGGCAACGAAAAATCTTAGCATTCAACCGACAGCAAACATTAATCCTGCTTTGCTGGGTATTTTGGGTATGGTAGACATGGCAGATTTTAATGTTGAACATGATTGCATCTTTGAACTGACCACCTCTTACTCTTCTAGGTTCGATCTGTTGGATACGCCCCTAGAGGGGCGAGAACACATTTATGTTGATGGGTCTTGTTCAAAGCCCTCTGACGGTGTCTACCTCTGTAGCTATGCTGTGATTTCCGATACAGGAGAGGTAAAAGAAGCTTTTGCTCTAGACTAAAATTCGGCTCAAGCAGCAGAGTTGATAGCATTAATACGGGCCTGTGAGCTGATGACAGGAAAGAGAGTAACAATTAACAACACAGACTGTAAGTATGCGTGGAAATTTTTGTTACTCTCTTTCCTTATTATGATGCTTTTTGGATTTAAGTGTCAATTAAACTGGTGGATGTTATTAAGTCTCAGTCCTCTTTGTATCACAGAAAAATCCATCTCAGACACCTGTGATAAGTAAGTTTGCCAGGTAAACCCAATTAAAGGAAAACTACTTATAATGGTTATTCCACATTATTAAGCAGGCCACTGATTTCAAACTGCCCAGGTGGCAGTCAACTGCTGGATGGACTGCAGCGGCACAATCCCTCTGGGGAACATCGACATATCGTTTAGGTGTAGTGTGGTTAGGATGCATCCACAAAGCCTGCCTAAACGAGCTGGAGAACCCAACACCTGAGGCAGACGTCGTGTCCTTCCCCCTCCTCGATGAGTGTGTTCATTGGAAGGGACGATCCGCTGCACCACGTCGTGAAAATCCGACGACGTAGATACGAGCAGTCTTGTAGTCAGGAGCGAAGGCTCTGAAGAACAAAAAGTGAATGAATGAAGCACGCCGGCTTCCTTTTCTATCGCACATCCGGAGGCGGAGCCCTGCATGCAAATTTCATTCGCCAATTTCATTGGCCTTTTCTAAAAGTAGTCAGAGTTGATAGGCTCTCAAGGGCGAACCCCATCTGTCGGTTCGACACAACGTCAAGAGACCGGCGGAAAGGGAACACTCTTACGCTGTGAAAAGCAGAATATGGGGGTGGGAAGTTTTAACACATCACACTTTGTCAAAAAAGTTGCGGTAATCAAGATCACGTCACAGCTCGTCTCTTACCAGATAGCAACATATTCTGTCTTAATTCTGGCATTTTTGTAATGTTTTTTTCACAGTTTTTGAGTCAAACAGAATAAGGTTTGTTTTTGTCTGGTCAGCCAGAAGCTACATCCTGGTTTGAGTTAGGTTTGCCATAAGACAGACATAGTTCAGTTCTGTTTTGGTTAGCCACAAAGTTTAAAGTAAAAAACGTCCAATAATAATATCTAATAATATGATAATATTACACTCTAAAAATGGCTGGGTAAAAAACAACCCAATTGTCAACCCAGCGCTGGATAAATATTGGCCAGAACACATGCTGGGTTAAAGTAACCCAACACACTGGGTTACACATGATGACCCAGCATGCTGGGTTATTGAAAAAACCCTAAATGTAGTCATTTTAACTATTCATGTGTTTACTTCTGGGTTATTCTTGCTGGGTTATTCTTAATTTATTCTGTACTTCATTGGCAATCAAGACAATTGACATTTATTTTTAAAAAAGTAATTTTTATTTGACTGTAAAAATAATTGTTAATAAAAATGTTAACTTTTACACCCAGTAACAGCAATATTTTTAGATTTGCAGAATTAAAAGAAAACAGTTTAATTATAATAAATAAAAATGTTTCATATCAAACATTAACAAGCATTATAAATAACATTATAAATGACTAATAAACATACTCCACAATATGTAGCAACAAATGTCAATTAATAAAAATAACTTAAGACATATAAATTATGTTTAATACATTATGAATTAGACCACTTAATACACTAAGAAACCACACGTGCAGCAAATCAACTCATTAAATACAGGCTATACCACACTCGTCTTTCTTTAATATACACAAACCTTGAAATGTTTGGTTTAAAAAAGAGGGAGTAACATCATTGACTGGCCGCTTAATATCCAGAGTGGACACCGAGAGAGGCGTTCCCCCACCCAGCAAAAAGTCGTCGAAAAGACGTCGAAACGACGTCAGTGCCAGACGTCCAAACCACGTCGAAATGTGGTCGAGAAGTGAAAGGTGAAACGACGTCTTTTTCGCGTCGTTGAAAAGACGTCTTTTTTCGGTCGTTGACATGACGTCTTTTTCGGGTTGTTGAAAGACGTCTATACTTTAATGTAACTTCATTTTAAGAATAAATTCATTTTAATGTATTCAATATTATATTATTTCTTTCAAAATAAGACAACTGACATAAAGTACAACAAAACATTTATTGGATTTCACATTAAATACAAACTAACGAAACATTTTAAGAACATTTGTAAATGTACAATAACTTCAGTTTATAGATGCCCGCCAGATCGCCCAGGGGCATGTTTCAGGTGGTCTGCCACGGCTTTGCCTATTATGTGTTCCGTGGACTTGCTGTCCCACTTTTTGACGGCTTCTACAATGACAAAGAAAAAGACATTTATTGTTTTCAGTTTTTTACTCAAAATAAATAATTAGTGAGTCCAAGATGGTCCAGTTCGCATGTACTCTATGAAATGCCTCGATGAACGGTTTCAGTAAAAAGTAGGCCTACCGCGCCTTCCGTCCAATCACAAAAAGCCGTTTTGTTACTTTCATGCTTTGTTATTTTAAGAAACACTGTCTTTGAAATTTAACAGGCAATTCAGACAATATGCCATTTTGGCTGCATATGTTACGCAAAAAATATGTTCCAAAAAAACTTCAGGAAGGTGCCCGATCAGACAAAGTGTTTCACTATAAAATAACAAATATATGCAGACAACTGCGGCTCCCAAATTTATTTAGTAAGATGAATGGAGGATACACGTGTCTTTCAGACACCTTAATAAATACGTTTGGATGGAGCAGTGGTATTGTGCCGATTTTTTGTGAGGTAATGTTCAGAGATTAAATGTAAAACATTTTGTTTTTATTTATGTAAATGTAAAGTAAAACGTAATCACTATCATCATTAAACAAAACTAAATATTTGTACAAGACAAGTGTGGAATTACTGTGAAAAAATTAAACACTGAACTCCCCAATCAGTACAAGGCAGGAATAAACTAGAATTGAATATACTTAACGTAGTGTTAGAAATAAATATTTTGATTCAACGTAGCATAAACAATGATAATAGATGGGCATTAAAAATAGGAACGTTTTTTTTTAAATAATGAATATTGAAATGTAAAATATATTTTTTTAATTAATTGTACTCCTAAACTAAAATCTCCAGTAGGTGGCGGCAAATCACGTGTAAAGATTGAGTGAGTCATTCATTCGAATAATACGTCTTAATTAATGCTTCATCCCTTTATCTGTGTCTTCTTCTGAAACTTTTTTATATATTTATTTATGTATGACATTTTAACATGAAAATGATTTTTCTGTATTTTCTATCCGTTTGGTGCACTCAGCTTGCAATCATTTTAGTGTTTTGACTCTACATACACGGTTTGCATGTTATTTGCGTCACTGAGAATTTACTTTAAATACTGTTTGTGCTAAAAGAGGATTTAATTCGTTTTAATAACATTTGATTTGTTACTACAGTTGGTAACATGAATTGCTAAGTCAAATTGTATTTATTATTATTAAACTGTTATTATTTACTTGATGTTCGATAATAATACATCAACAAATGTTAATTTATGTTAAAACTTGAAATGTGAAAAGTGTTAATAATAAACCAAATTAAGGAAAGCTGTAAAACATATTAAGTTGCGCTGTTTCTAACGTTAATAAAGTAGACCTTATTTTAAAATGCTTAGTCTCAAAAGGCAGTGGCTTTCAACCAACGCCAAATAAAGTCGAATATGTTTCAGAATATGTTTTCACAAACTCGTCCGAGACAGGGGTTGAGACTACGCGTAGCTGGTGACTGTGAATTTAATTTAATTTCGCAATACATTGTGGACAATTATCTGTGTTGAATAGTGGCGGATCTAGGAATTTTTGAAACCATGGTCCACATTGTTTATGTTCAGTCCTCTCCTTCTGAAGCTTCGAATATTCGGTGTAATTACTACCTAAGCTTCGAAGCTCAAAATATGGTATTCGGTTTAGCCCTACCGCTCAGCGTTCTGCCCCAAATTCAACCGCATAAACGTCTACACCACAAACACAATCCGGTCGAATGCGTTTCAACTAATTCCGGAACTGGTAGAAAGTCGACAAGCTCAAAGCATTTTACAACCCATTTACACCTGTATTTAACGTCGTCCACTTGTGATCCTATCGACCAAAACGCATATCAGGTGTAGGTTACAGAGGCCCTTAGAGGACAGGGGCACCTCAGGGGCCAAAAAGATTTAAACAGTGCCTCTCTGGTCTCACCCCTAGATTTGCCAGTGGTGTTGCTTATTTATGCCCTTCCATTTACTTTTTTCACAGCACATTATATCCATAATTAGTTTTCAAATATTTGTGAAATCGGTTTCTTACAGAATACGGACATCTCAGGTGAATTCTTGTCACGTTACATCGCTCTCGCAGACACCCTTTTCCCAAAAAACGGATCTAGGTGAACCACAACAATGAGCTATTTTGGTTCCAAATTTTGCCGAAATGTGTCAAATTTGCTATCCCTGAAATTGCAGTGCACTTATTTTCTGCATTGTGGCACACTTGTTAATTGTCCATCATTCAACCTCTTCTAATCGGTTATGATATTCATAGTCCATTCTTCATGGTTTGTTAACATCATTATGAATTCCATAAAACACACTCAAAGTAATAGTAGAAGATACCTAACACAGTGGTGTACAGTGCAGCTTTCTGGAAGGCTTTTTTTGTGCCGTTGCCCTTCATGTTCAGCTGCGACATTAGATTGTTGGTCATTATCCTGAAAGAGAGACGAAGAAGGGGGAAGACATATGGAAGTAGGGAGAGAATATGATTAAGGTGGGATTGCAAATAGAAACCGTGATAAAGGGAGGGACACATTGCCTTTCCACACACTTAATTTGTATTCTGGATTATCCTAGTCATCTCCCCTACTTACATAGCCCCACCAAGTAAGAAAACCGTAGGGCAAAAAAGTGGGCAAAATGCTGATGTAAAAAGTGATGACTCAAGGCAACAGGCAATTCTTTTATCAGAAATCAAAGCTTTTATGATTAGGGTATTTTTGATTATCAATAAGGCATACCTGTCCATAATCTTTGTGGTGCAGTCCCTGGTCTTTTTGCCTCCTATTTTACTTAATTGGGTAGTCTAAGTAGAAAAAAGTAAATAGCATGATATTATCACTAAACAGTATTGGTAACAAACATCTTTAGTCTTTGCATGATAGTTTATTATAGTGAATTTACATAATCCATTGATCTTACTTTTATTGGTTAAAAGTTTTATTTCTACACTACAGTCATCATTTCCTTGTGCATGATGGGAGGGACCATGAACACAATTTCAACATAATATTCAGAAGTAGTTTTCCTCTCACTAGCAACATTTACAAACATGCAGTATGATTATTGGTGGGTTTTCACTGTAAAATAACAATGCTGCAAATATTGGCACACTTTTTGAGAAAACATGCAGTACAATAATTAAGTATAATACAGTAACTTTAAAGCCGTTTTAGTGTCCATTATGCTAAGCTTTTGTTTTGGAGAAAATAATAAGCATCAATAGGCAAACTTGTAAGTATGTATATTTTCACCAGAACATGTCTCTCTTCGGTATTTTCGAGCTTTTCCTCCAAGGCATTTAGTTCCTCTATTGTGTCCATCCTTCTGATGTTGTACATCGAATTAGCAGGTTCTGCACCTCCAATCCTCTTGACCTCCTGCATGATTTCCACCAGTTTTTTAAGGACACATTTTTGGAACTCTAAAATGTTAAAAAAATTGACAAGAATATTAATAAAAACTGATACATTTTCATTAAATAAAATGATTAATCTTTATACCATTAATACATTATTACTAGTAAATTATGTGAATTATTGGTATCAAACAGTGGGATGGTAATTGGCTTCTTTTAAAGATGCAAATGAATATAAACATATAGTTTCAAACAGTAAAAACTGTACTGCTCGATATGTTTCTCGATATATTTAATGTTTATTAATGTCATATATTTAGTTGTGAAAATGTTCAGCTTCTTCTTCGTGAACAAGTAGGCTTTTGGTACCTTCCACCTATAAATATTTAAAAGAATGTATTATTCCCATATCCAAAAAGCAATTCATGATATCTGAAACAACCATTTTCACAAAATTCAATTTCAACACGTAATACTTGTAAATGCAAGAAGTCAGCTACAGATATCAGGATCAGGATTTTAATTGTTTAAATTTCCTTTTTGACACCATGAAATACAAGATAACATTAAAATTAAACCATTGATATCTCATAAATTATTACATTTTAAAATGGCATCAAAATGTAATTACAGATATCCAAAATGAAGAACTTTATAGTCTGAATACAGATAACTTATTACTTACATTTAACTTATACCGAAATTAAGAATTCACATTTTTAACTAGAAATTCCATTTCTGATATAAAGATTTATAAAGACAGAATTATCAAAAATGAATATCCTGAGAATAACTAAAAGTCAAATCGGATTGCCAAAGACTTTTCTCCACACATATTGGATTGGATATTCGGGTTGTCAGTCAGGTATCTTTTGGAAGGCCAATTAGTATGACATAAAAATTCTGGTAGGTGGTCCTCAAGACCAGAACTGAGAAACACTGCCTGTGTGAGGAGAACCTGTGTGTATTCTGATTTATACTTGCACCTTTAGTCAGGTGTCACAACATATGCAGATAAAAGTATGCTTATGACTATCTACAAATATACAAGACAAACTACTTACTGGACATGGGCATTGAAAATACATCCATTCTGTGGCCAGTAGGAGCCCTTGGTGTTTCTGAAATAAAAAGGTAAAAGTCAGGTCATACCAAAAAAAGATGAAAATTGCTGCACACTTTTCCTACTAAATTTCCAAGACAAGAACTAAAAACTATCCAGATGTATTTCTTTTTATAGTTTTGTAATTTTATACTTGGCCATGTTCCACCTGAAACTGTCTCAAAAAACAGTTACACATCCTCCAGAAAAATCCAGTATATGAACTCAAGGGGGATTTAAAATGCGAAGTGGAATGTCTTCTGTCTCTTTAAACCTTTTGCATTAAAATCATATTTAGTATTCCTGCGGCTAAGTGGTAGAGCATTGCGGCAGTGTAATTTCAAAAACAATATAGAAATACATATGCTGAAATCGAATAAATAAAATAAACAATCTAAATGAATTAATAAACACTGATGGCCTTCTGGTTCGTTTTCCCTCTTCATGCTGCTTGTAACTGATAACAAATATATGATATACCTACTCTTTCAAAAGTAATTTTATCTACTGCTGTGATATAAAGAATATACGAGGAATAAATATTATTATTGTTAATGGCTTTTCTGTCACATTGCTCTTAACACACAGGTGTGGGCGCTCTTGCTCACACACACACCACGTAGCAACAGTGGCTCAAGCATTCAAGTCTGTATGCTCGAACGCTTGAAATGAGATTTAACGCTTTGCTATAATTTTGCAGCAGGTTTGATGGTTTAATGATGAAAGGAGAATAAAGTTTGTTACCGTTAAAAAGAACATTGAGTAATGTTGTTGTGTTATTATCAATCACCATGTAGTGAATTCAATGAGGAACAGAATTATTTAAACACTATTCTTCATCAAATATGTAAGAATTATCATGAGCTTTGATCCCAATTATAAGTAATATTTTCTCCACCACCCTTTGTAAGGGAAACAAATATCAATCCAAATTGGGATGAATTTAATTAATAATGATCAATTATTATTATCTGGATCAAATTCATGATTTGGGGAAATCACTTAGCATTACGAGCAGGTAGCAAGAATCGGCATGTTTAGGGACTCCGGATTATGAGCATGAACTACAAACAACATCACGTGTGAAATAAAACAGGACTTTATTATCTAGACAAGACACATACTAATCTAACATACACACACATACAGTTAAGCATTAGAAGATGGTTGAAGTTGAAGCAGAGAGAAGAACAGAGCATGGATTATGGCAGTATATGATATTCAGAAGATCAATAGCCTGAACTAAACATCAGTTTCTTCTTGTAAAGGACCTTTGTTAAAAGGATTAATGATGCCCTATGCATCCATTAATAAGACTAAGTTTGATACTTGCACGTCTTGCCCATCAAAGAAAGAAAGAGTCCTGATGCAGGTTGTTAAGGCTCCAGTTGATCTTGGCTGAAAGTGATCAGAGAGAACCAGTTTTATGCAGAGGATCTGTATCTGGAAAGACGAGGCCGCAGCCTGGCACAAACTTATGGGTTAAAGGTGAAGTCTTCTTCTAGTCCATCCTTTGGAGATGCAGAACGCATCGAGAGAAAGAAGAGCAAAAACCAAGAGAAAAGGAAGCGCGAGGAAGAGAGAGAAAGAATCTTCTCGTGGTCTCTTTTAAACTGTGAGGATGTCACATCCTACAGACGTGACTGTTCCAATCAGGAGATGGCAACTTTGGAGGGAAAGTTAACTGTTTTTGTCTTTCAGATGGTGTTTTGCATGTGAAAGCTGATTGGATGTTCACTAGAAGACTACTAAGAGTTTGATAAAACTAATAAGAAAAGAGTTACCAAAACACAACAAACATCAACGCGAAGGACATCACAAATGTAGCTCATAGACACCAAACATGATCTAAATATCATCTTGGTTAAATGAGTTACTACAAATCTAATAATTCCAGTAGTTAAACACACATTCATGGATACGTTGGATTAATGTTAAAACAGACATAACAACATGAACATTAATACATGGAAATGTTATAAATGAATGTGTACATTTCCATATAAATGCATTTATAATGTAGGTCTATCCCCAAAGTGAGTAAAGAGAGTTCAGCTCCTTACATTCCAATGGGTCGTAAAATACTCTATCTTGATGAATTGGTGTGAGTTGCTATGGTCACCAGAGATCTTGTCCTGCCCTTGGTGTAAGTTGCAGATTGGGGGTTGACCCCCAAGCGACTAGCGTGCTGGTGGGGTGAGGGGTGTTGTTGTAATATTTAAGAAATTTAAGTAGTTATGCGTGTCTGATCCGTCTCAGGTACTACAAATCCCCCCTTTCGCACGTTTTTGTCTGACCTAATAGACAACAACGAGCGACAATTAAGATGTACATGATGATCAGACGTGTCCCGCACGCACTGCAGGTAGCTCGGGTGGACTCCTTGGCCATCGGTGCTTCCTGGAGAGGTGGGACAGCAGGTGTCAAGACATCATCAGATGTTGGGTGAGAGCTGTGTGAAGAGCTCTCTTACTAGTTTCAGCAGCTCCTGTGACTCAGGCGTAGGTAAGTCCGGCTCTCTTTGTGAGGACTCAGATCGGCACCTGTGTGTTGCATCGGATGATGCTGTCAGTGGCTGTTGGACAGCCAGTGGTGTTTCCAAAGAAGAATTTTGCCGTCTCCATGGTTTCTTCCAGTGGTTGGTCTGGTATCTGGGCCTATTACGATGGTGACGGTTTTGTCTTCTGGCTGGAAGCTTTCCTGGCATATCGTTGAAGGACATTGTGTTGTAGTGACAATGTCTGCCTTCTGGTGCAAACTTTTGAATGTTACAGTTCAGACTCAATGGTGCCGTAGAGGCCTTTCTTTCAGATGTGGCCTTATGTTTATTAAAGGCCTTCTGTGCCAGGTCCCGCAAATGATGAATGGTCATCGTATGAGGGCAGGCCATGATGCCTAAATGGTGGCTAACAATTGGATGTAGATTTCTGAGGAACAGGCTCTTGAAGCTGATATCCTCCTCCATCTCGGATTCATTGCGAGCTCCAAAATAAGCTTGTCTGAGTCTGTTAAGGTAAACTCGGGGAGTTTCCTGTCTTCCCTGTTTGAGGTCCAGGGCAGCGACCAGTCCATATTCTGTTTCTGGGTCTGAGAATTCTTGTATAAGAGCTTGTTTCAGCCGGTGGTAGTCGGATTTGACAGCGTCAGGCTGCCGTTCTAGAAAGCTCTTTACCTCTGTACCAGAAGTTATCCAAAGCAGGTGGAGTCTCTTCTGTGTGGTCACATTCGGCATAATATGCAGGTGAAAGTCTATATCCCGCAGGTAGGCATGGACATCGAGGTCTCCTGCAGAATTTGGAATGAAGCACTTGATGACTCTAGCCAGTTTGTTGAGGTCTTTAAGGGTCGCTCCATGTACCGTTTCAGGGATTATCTGGAGAAATCCCTTCCCTTCTGTGGCTTCAGATGTTTTTAGGATGCTGGCTGGTGAGGTGTTAAGCAGAGAGGTCAGCCCCCCCCCTTTGTATCTTTGAACTGGGCTGAGGGAGTTTGCTCTGCTTACCTGCTGTGACAGTGGGGGATGTGTCTTCCACTGTGGTTCCCATTGCAGCTTGTATGAGTGTTCGAGTTCTCTTTGGACCCTGTCAAGCTTGTCTCTTGTGTTGTCCAGCTGCTGTGTCAGAGATTCAATTTTGGCATCTCTATCTGATAGTTCAAAATGGGCTGTTACTAATAATGACTTTGCATCAAACAGTTCTTTTTCCAGCTCTTCTTTGGCTGCTTTTTCCAGTAGTTTTCTTTGCTCAGCAGCTGAGAGAGCTATCTGAAGTCTGTTAACCTCCTCCTGTTGTTCCATCTTACCAGACTTATTTCGTGTCGTCTGGGTCTCACCTTCCAGTTGGGCTATGCGACTTTGAGGATGCTTAAGTTCCTCTTGGGACTCTGTTGCATGCAGCTTTAGGTCGTTCACCTCATTTCTCAGGTCTGTGAGGTTGTGGGCTAAGGAGAGGATTATGCTGGTCAGCTCCTTGTGGTCATAACTCTGGCTTGGACCATGTGTCATTTGTCTTCTTCCCTCTTTGTCCAGTTGCACCTGTCTCTGGTGAGGAAGGTCATCAGCAGTTCTAGGTGGTAGGGCGTCCATCACCATGCCTTGCCAGGCCATTAGATCTTCCATCTGAGACATTGGGGCAAACTTGTTCTGAGAGTTAGGGCAAGAGACTAATGCAAGACCATATAAAAGATTTAGAAATAAAGCTATGTGTATATTGTGCAGCTAGGTTTTACCACGTGTGGTTAACTGCTTTAGGTAGCTAGTGAAGTGTGTACACTATTATTATCTTAACTGCCTATGGCAGGAAGCCAAGATTTGTATGCAACCAGAGATTTAACAATGATGTAAGACTAGTCTAAATCATTTAATCAAAACTCAAAACATACTGATGGTTCTTAACAGGTTTGATCTCTGAATATTGAAGAACAGGAAGTAGAGAGAGAGAGAAGAGAGCCTTCCCGATTCTGATTATGTCAATTAGTGGTGCTCAGAATTATACTTATGCCTTATTAATCATCTAGATTGTGTAGCAATAGGAGTCATATTTCTGGAGCACATATTTAAAATAAGCAAAATCAAGAAAAAGAGATTGGACATAGATAAATAAAATAAAAAAATAGATGACTGCTAATAGTAAAATTAACCAGTAAAAAAAATAAAATAGAAGGGAAGTGATCTAGTACTGGGAATAATTAATAGTACTGACATTTAACCATATAGGTCAGTGTTGGGCATCACTCCATTGTTGGCTAAGGCTGCTGCGTGTTCAGCTCCCATGCCTATGCCATTACATGTGTGTGCACTTTAGGGTCAATGTTCTATTCAAAATCCCCAATACCTATAAGAATTATTCTCTGAGTAGGCAGTTAAAATTTAATTAAGTTCAATTAAATGAGTAACTGAGCAACAATGTTCAGGAAGGAATGCACCTGAAGTTAGTTAAAGTGAGTCTGAGAAGAATTAAGGAAAGAGAGTGGAAATCAGAAAATAGAGATTTTGTTAAGAGGGAATAGTTTAAATCACTTTACACTGCAATACACGCAAGCACTACTTAATGACTTCAATTACATATGCTATGCTAACCACTAACTATTGAAGTTAGGTATTAGTAAGCTCGTCTAAGGCCGCTAGGTCATGTTAGCTTAGCTTAGCGAACAAATACAGATTTTTTTTTTTTTTTTTTGAACAAATATAGATTGTTTACAATATGGCACCAGTCAATGACACCTATGGTAGGTGGAGTCAAACTGGTTGACAAGTCGTTGTCATGGGAACCAGTGCACCCCAGGGCACTTTAGTTCTCAAAGAGTGTCTGCACCGTTCAAACAATCTCAAATAATAAAAGCGGTACACAGTTGGTTACAACATGGCCCTTACACTTAAATCAATTCAACGCTTTTCTTTAGCAAGCCTAAATGCAAATATAGATGCATTCACTAATTCTTATTATGTATGCTTTCGCTTCTCTGTAAACAAGTACTTTAAACAGGTTTCCTGTCCTTCTTTAAGGAGTACTTACACATTCACTGTAGGTTTACACTCATTTACATACATACAGCTGTTTGTGCCTTACACACAAATACTGAAGAATTGAGAAACACACTATTTTCATTCGGCAATTGTAACACAGTACTGATCACCATTTAGCTAAACTTGTATATGCAGAGTCAAAGTTTAGATGACTGGCATAGTTCTGACTATAATTTAAAGGTCCTTACAACGCAGAAAGAGGAGCATCACTCAAATCTACCTTTACATAACACTGTACTGAGATTCCTTCGTCAGAAAACAGGTTAAACAATATTGCAATTGGGATTTCTTCGCCAAAGCATATTGATTCTGGAACAGTTTCACATGCAGCTTATCTGAGATTCCTTCGTCAGAATAGACTTATGCATTGATTAAATACTGAAATTGGGATTTCTTCGCCAAATCAGATTTACCTTACACTGATACCATTTAATCTATGTTAAGACTTTTCTAATTCATAGCAGAACTACCAAATCAATCTATCACTATCTACATTAAACAAGCCGCAAATAGCAACATACATGTGTATAGCATGTTGCATCATAACGTCTTGATTTAAAACACACTTAGGCTGACAGTAGTTTAAGCTCATAACTTTTGTTTAATCATGCCCGCGTTCTAACACCAATTATGTAGTGAATTCAATGAGGAACAGAATTATTTAAACACTATTCTTCATCAAATATGTAAGAATTATCATGAGCTTTGATCCCAATTATAAGTAATATTTTCTCCACCACCCTTTGTAAGGGAAACAAATATCAATCCAAATTGGGATGAATTTAATTAATAATGATCAATTATTATTATCTGGATCAAATTCATGATTTGGGGAAATCACTTAGCATTACGAGCAGGTAGCAAGAATCGGCATGTTTAGGGACTCCGGATTATGAGCATGAACTACAAACAACATCACGTGTGAAATAAAACAGGACTTTATTATCTAGACAAGACACATACTAATCTAACATACACACACATACAGTTAAGCATTAGAAGATGGTTGAAGTTGAAGCAGAGAGAAGAACAGAGCATGGATTATGGCAGTATATGATATTCAGAAGATCAATAGCCTGAACTAAACATCAGTTTCTTCTTGTAAAGGACCTTTGTTAAAAGGATTAATGATGCCCTATGCATCCATTAATAAGACTAAGTTTGATACTTGCACGTCTTGCCCATCAAAGAAAGAAAGAGTCCTGATGCAGGTTGTTAAGGCTCCAGTTGATCTTGGCTGAAAGTGATCAGAGAGAACCAGTTTTATGCAGAGGATCTGTATCTGGAAAGACGAGGCCGCAGCCTGGCACAAACTTATGGGTTAAAGGTGAAGTCTTCTTCTAGTCCATCCTTTGGAGATGCAGAACGCATCGAGAGAAAGAAGAGCAAAAACCAAGAGAAAAGGAAGCGCGAGGAAGAGAGAGAAAGAATCTTCTCGTGGTCTCTTTTAAACTGTGAGGATGTCACATCCTACAGACGTGACTGTTCCAATCAGGAGATGGCAACTTTGGAGGGAAAGTTAACTGTTTTTGTCTTTCAGATGGTGTTTTGCATGTGAAAGCTGATTGGATGTTCACTAGAAGACTACTAAGAGTTTGATAAAACTAATAAGAAAAGAGTTACCAAAACACAACAAACATCAACGCGAAGGACATCACAAATGTAGCTCATAGACACCAAACATGATCTAAATATCATCTTGGTTAAATGAGTTACTACAAATCTAATAATTCCAGTAGTTAAACACACATTCATGGATACGTTGGATTAATGTTAAAACAGACATAACAACATGAACATTAATACATGGAAATGTTATAAATGAATGTGTACATTTCCATATAAATGCATTTATAATGTAGGTCTATCCCCAAAGTGAGTAAAGAGAGTTCAGCTCCTTACATTCCAATGGGTCGTAAAATACTCTATCTTGATGAATTGGTGTGAGTTGCTATGGTCACCAGAGATCTTGTCCTGCCCTTGGTGTAAGTTGCAGATTGGGGGTTGACCCCCAAGCGACTAGCGTGCTGGTGGGGTGAGGGGTGTTGTTGTAATATTTAAGAAATTTAAGTAGTTATGCGTGTCTGATCCGTCTCAGGTACTACAACCATCAGCATTTACTGGTTTCATGGAAGTCCTAGTGTAGTAACACATCCAGTAATGTATGCCTATTATAATGTATGCCTACACCTTACAGCACAAAATACATTCTAACAGTTTTTCAATAATACAATTACAATAACTGCCAATTATTAGGTATTATAAAATGTATATGTGATAATTTTCTCACAATCTAAAAAAATCTTGTGCATATAATGTAATTAAAAACACTATGAAAATAACATTATATGTTAACTGACCAACAGCACTGTCACAGTGTTGTAATTGTAATACCTTTCAGAGCTTATGGCCTAATAGGCAGTGTCCAGACAAATGGCGCAGTTGCGCTTTGGGCAACCTGAGTTTGAGTCCCGGCCCGTGGTTCTATCCCAATCCCAATCCCAATCCCACCCCCTCTCACCCCCACATTGCTTCCGGTCCTCTCTCCCACTACCCCAGCTCAATAAAGTTGCAAAATGCCCCCAAAATATATAAAAACATTTTTATAATGGCTTTTTAACACAAAAAAATTATCTTTCAGTCTGCCACATAAGCTTTTATATGCAGGGGCATTTGGGTATGTACACACTATGTATTGGTGTTTCTTTGACACTACATAATTGTATGTAATTTAAAATTGTTTTCTCTCCTTTGGGACAAATTGAAAACTCACATCATAATCAGGTAGGTAGCCAACTAATTTTATCTACCAAGTTGATTATCTTACCATGTCCAGGAGTACAGGTGTAGTGTCTTCTGTCACTTCTATGGCTTGATTTGTGACTGGAAGTGCTGGAGCGCTCCCTTCTTGGGCTGGAATGTCCTGTAACACCAAAACATTTTTTTTTAAATATACCTCTTTCAGTCTGCCACATATCCTTTTATATCCAGCAGCATCTGCATTGATATGTACACTCTATGGGTGCTTCTCGATTCTTTTTGTGCATCCCAATTTCCTTTCCTCGCTTCCTTTTTTCACATCTTAGCCTTTAGGATGCCAGGAAAGGGAGCAAGGAAAAGACAGGAGGACGGAAGAATTAAAAGATGTGAAATGGCATATCCTTAATCTCTCTAGCGTCACTTCAAAGCGTTGTCCCATTAATAATGACTATACACATTGCACATTGAAAATATACAAAATAAAGTTTAATACATACTTTAGGCAGATGTCATAATCCCCACTACATTAAAATAAAAATAAAAACATGCTGAAAAGTGGTCCAAAATGTAGGCAAAGTGTGTCAAATGTATGTTGTAAACAAATATGAACTTTATTAATATATGAACTATGAATATTAACTACAGTCTGAAATAGGTCTACATCTATAATAATATAATGCTTATTTATCATATTTAAGCATGTTTTAATAGCATCTGAAGATGTGACTATGTGCAGGGGGAGGAGAATTTATATGCTTGTCAGGATTAGTTGATAAAACTTACCATGTCTAGAAGTAGGGGTGTAGGGTCTTCTGTCAGTACCGTGGCTTGATTGGTGACTACAAGCGCTGGAGCTCTCCCTTCTTGGACTGTAATGTCCTGTAACACCAACAAAACATGTTAAAAAAATGTAAATACCTCTTGCAGTCTGCCACATATCCTTTTAAATGCAGCAGCATCTGCATGGATATGTACACTATGCGTCACTGTTTCTTTGACACTACATTAAGTGTATGTTTTTTAAAAGTGTCGTCTTTCTGTTTCCCTTTGGGATAAATTGAAAACTCACATTACAGCCAGGTAGGTAGCCAACAAATTTACCTAAAATGTTGATTATATATTTTTTAAGATATATTTATCTTAAATAAATGATATGCCTTAAATGGCCAGGACAGTGGAGAACATAGAGGAACATATTGGATAGAAACAGGGTAGTGGGACCAGCAAAAGACATCAAACCTGGGTTGGACTGCAAGTGCACTGGCTCTTAATTTCGGCCCACTAACCACAAGGCTATTGGCGCCGACACAAGTTGATTATCTTACCATGTCTAAGAGTTGAGGTGACGTGCCTTCTGTCACTTCTATGGCTTGATTGGTGACTGGACGTGCTGGAGCGCTCCCTTCTTGGGCTGGAATGTCCTGTAACACCAAATAAACGTTTAATAAATATTAGAATTATGTACTTAAAATAAAGTTTATTACAGTTAAAGAACATTGAGTTGAGTTGTTGGGTTATAAACAATCACCATAAGCAGCCCAAAGAGTAATTACACATACAGTAATGTATTCCTATAATAACGTATTATGCCTATAATCATGTATTTAAAAGTGTACATGTGATAGCTTCAAACTATCAAAATCAAACATTCTTTCATACGCAACATGTTGGAGCATTTTTATCTAACAAGTTGATTATTTTACCACGTCTAGAAGTAGAAGCAGAGCGCTCTCTATCACTTCCATGGTGTGATTGATGACTGGAAGAGTTGGAGTGCTCATTTATTGGGCTGTGATCATCTTCATCATCTACGACCAATTCATACCATGATGATTTTCGGAATATCATCAAACCCTCTCATGTTATGTTCCTTGACTAACATCTACAGATTATCCAATCAGAACTGAACAATAGTGTAAGGATACACACATAGCCTACCTGGAAATTCACTTTCAAAGGCCAACTCGCCATTCTGTTCCATGGGTAATTCTAGAAAAAAAGGGAAAAGCAAATAGAACATTTTAAACTGACTTGATTTGAAATTACTTGGTTTGTAATGAACCTTTATATTATGCTCTCCTGACTTTGCTAAGTGGTTGATGTTCTCAGGACAACATTTCAGTCAACCAATCAGGTTTCAAAAATAAATCATATTTTACAAGCAGGATTAGCTGCTTCTAGACCATTGTTATTCACTAATCATTTCCCTCAGATTTTAGGATTAAGTTATGGTTGGACTTTAGGTTGTATTTATAAAAATGTTGTCCTTGTGATTATTTAAACTACAATAAGCAATATTGTTCTCTGTCTATTCAACAGTTAAACTATATGGCTAGCTCTCTCGATTTACCTTTAGAAGTGGTTTGAACTGGGGTAGCAAGGGTTTGGTTTTTCTGGCGTTCTGGGGGCTTTGGAAATGCCTGAAATCCTGTAATCTTATCTATATGCAAACAACAAAAAGTCAATTTTACATCACTCTGCACACTATCTTGTGATAATCTTGTTATTTTTGCAAAAAAAATCTTTAAAAACCCTTAGGCTTTTTCTTGACTTTTGAGACATCGTCTTCGGACATACATGGCCCTGCAATTGTTACATAATTTAGCCTAGATTTTACAAGTAAAATAATATACAAAATATTTATGAGAATATTTATTCACTAACATTCAACATAATCATTATATTTCCTCTTTTTTAAAACTCTCTTCCTCTTCTTATCTGGCATAGTGGTGATATTTCCGTGGTCAGTTTGGGCTGATGATGTGTAGTCATAAAGCTCACAATCTTTCTCGTTCTCTATGAAATAAATCGCCATGATTAGTGGAAATATAAAGTAATTGGAATCTAACACATAACAGTTAAGTAATAGAAGTTATCAGAGGAACACACTAGCTGTGTCCCAATTTGGAGGCCACATCCTTGAAAAGACACAGACTGATGAATGGTCAAGCCTAAGGAGGTCTGTTCTTGTCGCCTAGCATCTGTGACAGCTGCCATTGATGAATGGCAGTGCCGTCTGTACTGGATTTTAAAAAAAATTTGAAAACCAAACATGGTTCACAAACTCTCTAAATATATTCAATCACAAAGTAAAGATTATTTAACTATACATATATTTTTTTAAGATCTTAGCGTGGATCACACTGAACACGTTTTTTAGCATTTGAATACACGATGTGCACCACACTGCCTTTTTTTGGGTACTTAAAAAAGGACAGTGCACTGGGGATTTTAATGATTCCAGGGAACCACTGTCTCAGCTGTCCTGACAGTTAAGTAATGAAGGCCCGTCTCTCCCTTCATTCGATTGGACAATAGACAACGCGAATGACATCGGGCGCTTTTCCGCTCAGAGTTGACTTTTGCTCAACTTCAGGTGCTCAGCATGCTCCAGCAAATATGCGAGGCAAAACAGGCGGCTAAAACGCTAACTGCAAAAAGAAAACAATTTAAAAAAGCGCTTCTCACATAAATGCATTGTGTGTGATATGTGTGTGAGATATAACTCAACATTTGAAAAGTTTTCGTTTTGCTGCTGTGAAACGATCAGCCTCTGAATAAAGCCTTCAAATGATGCAGCCTCTAAATTGTGATACAGCTTATGAATTTGGGCTACTTCACACTCCATTCGCGATGAAAGACAGTAAGCCATGGGTTGTTATTAGTCTAAATCACAAACTGTTTTGTAAAGAATTTTATGAACACTGTTTTTATAAGGTGCCATATAGATAAAGCTTTAACCAATTGAAAGGAAACACAAAACAACAACAACTCTTTGATGTCCAAATCAAACATAAAACTAATTTATTAAGAGAGCCATCATACCTGATGTCATTTTTATCTTCACCAGCTGGAAAGTGAGCCAGTCTTCCATTGGGTCTAATTTCTTTTTATGTGCTGACTGTACCTGGCTCTTTGGCCATCTCACAACCTTTTTCTCTTCATGGATCCAGTTTTTTGGGATGACACCTTCAAAATTTTTGTCACCCTCAATCCAAACAGCCCTTGCAAAAACCATATCTGAAACTACATAAGAGCAACATTAATAAATAAAACAAATAACCCTTGCCAAACAATCAAACAAATAAATTAAAACAAATAATCCCTTGCCAAACAATGAAACAAATAAATAAAAACAAATAATCCCTTGCCAAACAAACTTTTTTCATTCTATATCATGCAACAAAGGGAAGATTGCATAGCCTCCACAATGTGGCAGACAAACAGCTTTTGTTTTCAAGTCCTGAGGTTGGAACAGCTGCGTTGCACTCTTGCTGCGGGTACTGCCAATAAAAGCAATGTTCAGGACTTTAGATTGGCAAGGCTTTTCAAAGAGGTTGGAGGTCTGGTGATCTGGAAAGACACTGCATATCAATTTGCCATCTGGGTTTTTTTCGGTCACAAAAGCTATGCTGCCATCGTGGAGCAAGAAGCAGCTGTCCCTCAGCTTTCCTGACACTGGCTGCGGGCGAGTTTGCTTCCGTTTCATATTTTTTTGTGCATGCTCCTTCTCTGCCATACGCTTTGCCACTTGTACCAAAGGGTTATGGCTGGTCTTGACAAGCTTCTTGATGGTTTTAAGATGGTTCTCAAAAGGGAAAGCAGATATTTCATTTAATGAACAATCAAAATGTGCAACATCCTCGTGGAGGTGCTTCATGGCATGCACATTGTAGACAGTGAATGTATTTCCATAGACCTCAGAGCTATTGATGACAAAATGATTAAGGAGGTCTGCTGCATATGGCAGGAAGTGGTTTCTCCGCTCGCGATCTGCAGTAAGAAGGATCGACATACCAATTGTCAGGCAAAGGAAGTGATGGTACAAATCCGAGTCCACAATTCCATGGAGTACCACTGGTCCGGTGTATAGCAAAAACTGCCGGAATTCGGTGGCTTTCCATCTCTCCAACTCCTGAAGGGATCTGGGCTTTCTTGCCATCTCACTAGGCATTGAGTTCCTCAATCTAATGAGTTCACTGGAGAGTTCAGCTCTCTGTCTCGGAGAGAGTTTACGAGGATTAGGGACCCTGCACAGGTAATAAAGAATGCGTCTCACTACTCCAAGACATACTAAGTGCATATAATCAAGCACAAAAGAGCTGACACATGGGATGCCTGCTCTGATCAGTGGTGTCTCCCCATGCTGGTGTTGTGCTCTGTAGGCCATTTGGCTGAACTTTTCATCTGTCCTGCTAGGGAATGTATCCGTGCTGTTAAATACTACTTTGCCCAACCATTCACCCTCCTCTTCACACCTCTCACAGCTGTGGTATCCAGTGTGGTAGATTATGTTTTTAAGGAAAGCTCTTGCTGGAGCATCACAAATAAATGCTTTTATGTGAACCTGTATGACATTTCCATTGTGCTGGATGCCAGTTTCCCTGAGCCTCTTAATCTCTTCTACCAGGTCTTGGATATAGTCTCCCAAAGGTACAGGTTTAGTCATGCCACTGAACAGACAGACGATAAAAGGCTCAAATCCCTCAACCTTTGCCAGCATCGGCCAGAATTGAGCAGCACTGGATCTGAATAATGGCACACCGTCAACATTAATGGTGACTGCAATGTGATCTGTTGAAGCTGGGCACTGCAAAAGTGTGCGGCGTATACCAGTTTCCAAACCATAATAGATGTATTCGCCGTTACATTTTGCCTGGCATTCTACTACTTTTGGAGTACAAAGAAGTGTCCGTGAGTCCTTTGGCAGTTCACTGTGTCCATGTTCGCGTAGAATTTTAAGCAAGTCATTGAGGGATTTGTGTGTCTGGTTATGGGTCACTGTCCAATCTGCCAAGTCACTACATAGGTCTAGTCTGTTTCCATCTAGGCGTGCATCAGCTATTTCTGGTGTCTCTTCCAATACTTCGTCTTCTGTGTCAGGATCTTCAACATGGTATCTTTCTTGATCCCTGCTGTAATCCCCTGCATCGAACTCATCATCCAGTTCGGGCATGTACTGGTCATCTATGAACTCTTCTTCACTGTTATCCTCAGCCATCTTCTTTACCATGGAATTGACCTTTCTCCAGTTTTTAAGATAACCTGAGGCCATTTTAATGCTACAGGTGTCTGTAAAAAAGAAATAAACAATACATTCTACTAAAAATTTTATAATTATAAAATAAAATTAAAAAAATACCTTAACTGCAAACAAAGTGCAAATCAAACTTAGATAAAGGTTTGCAAGCCACCACGTGTCTATGCACTTGTGATTCCTTTTTAAATGTAAAGCTATGAGACGATAAAGACTTTTTATACATTGTTCATTAAATCCTCAGTTGCCTTGGTTCTATTTGTTTTCTATAAAGTGCCAAACGCCACAAAACTCCACCATGGGCACACCGGATGTGATTACTTAAGTACCGCTGACAGAAAGTTTGGACGCATAGCTAGTGCTTTTCAGCCCATCATGCTGACTTATAAGGTCAGAACAACTTGGCCAGGAACTCCCACAGGCACATAGGTGTTCTTTTCACCTCAGTGAGAGAATAGAATGATGCTGTTCTCCGGCCATAGTTCATTGTCCTTTTAATGAGAAATACAATAAAACAGTTCATTTTTTTTAATTGGAGTCTTCAGTGGTCATTATTGATCTCCAAGTGAAGAAGGCATGACAACCTGCAAAATAGTTGCAAACGGCAACTGGGGTGAAGTGGCGAGGACAATTCAAAATAGGCTCCTAGGGACAGGGCAAAAGTAAATCATAGCCACTTGATCAATGAGAGGCTGAGGATTGCAAAAGGAATGTATTATAGCATAAACTGATGAGTCCAGTTTTCATATTTTCCAATGCCTGATCATCCCATGGTTAGACATTAGAGGATAAGGGATTATCTGAGGGTTCTTATCTGGAATGTAATCATCCAAATTCGTTTTTTGTGTAGTGTGCTTGAAACCAGCCTGAATCACCCGAAACTTGATTCCTTCTGCTCGGTCAATGTTCCCCAACTCTGAGGATTGTTTTTTTCAGCAGGACAAGGCACAATTCAACCGAGCAAGGTCAATCAAGGTGTGGATGGAGGACAACCAGATCAAGATGTCATGGTCATCAGCGGATCTAAATCCCACTGAAACCTCTGGAATGTAATCAAAAGGAAGATGGATAGTCAGCCGAGGTGCTTGAATTTGTTTGTCCCTGGAGTGGCATAAAGTCACCCTTTAGCAATGTGAAAGACTGTTGGAAAGCAATAGGGCCGTCGCTAGTGGAGTCAAAGGTGGTGACAATTAAAGGGGCCCCCAATGCCCAGGGGCCTCACAAAATCAAACAGACAAACTATTAGGTTAAACTTTTTCTAAATAACTGTGATTCCCTCTCCCCAAAAATGGTTAATGGTTTGGGCTCCTTGAAACATAGCCCGAAAAACAAAAAAAATCAGAGTTGAGGTGGCAGCTGAAGTGTGGAGAGTGAGTGACTAAAAGGTTAGCAGGAAAACTCTGAAATGTCACAAAAAGGAGACAGGAACATAGAGAATTGCTGTATCCCAGTCTTTTAAGAGGTTCCGTTACAAGTAGGGCTTTTTAACTCCCGCGATGCAGAATGCAGACGGATTCATGTTATCCAGGGGTTAAAACGGAATAATGCGGATGTGTAGCTACATGCGTGATGGAGTTTTGACGTCTGCGTCTTACTCTAAGGGCATAAACAGATGAAAATCTTCGAGCTGCTCTAAGAGTTTACTTCACACCCATTTAAAAATTTGCTTTGAGAAAAGCTTGCGTTACTGTGAAACGTGCACTGAAAAGGACTTTGAAGCAGCCCGCCAAAACAAAGGTCAGTCCCACACATAAATAACACAGTAGTACACTTGTAGCATAATCTGTATTAGTTACTATAAGTATATAGTAATTCTATAGAATAGTATATAAATTGTATACTCAAAAACATCCAGAAAAATTAAAATAGAAAAACTGAATTTTAAACAGGGCTCTGCAGGATTTCTTTTGTGGGGATTTATTTTGGATAGATAAATTCACTGGCTTTATTGATTGAAAATTATGCAGTACAATGTTGTTTTTATCAAGTGGTTTATTTATTTACATTAATTTGTTTTTTTCAATCCAATCAAAATTTAATTTGGATTGTTTACATACAGGCCTCTCAGTCCGATTGAGCTATCAATTTGATTAAAAGGGTTATTTGTAAACGTAGCCACTATCCCATCACTAAAAATGTCCAAATGTAAATATCCTGTGTGGGTCTAAAAAAATGTAATTAAATGAAACAGACATTACTAAGAAGACCTTTAGGAGCAGCTAAAGATTATTACTCACCTTAAAAAAGACTGGAGGCAGAGGAAGATGGTTCAATCTGAAAAATAAATATACCGACTATAACTTGCTGTAGGGTATAACCTCTTTAATATAACCCCAAACATTTCTGATAGTTTGTCAAAACCTGTACTTACAAAGCCAAAGGGCGGACTGTAGTGTGGCTTTAAAAAAAGCCTTTGGGTGTATTTAGCAGCTGTTGAGACACAGGTGGAGGAGAGAACAATAAGAAACAAGCCTGAATATGACTGTGATGGGCCTCTACCAATAGAATTGTTTCATCAATGATTACAGATTGTTTAGAATGTAATGAACATGGCAAATGTGAGAAAAACAAACAAACAAATAAAGCTTTTCTGATAGTTTGTCAAAACCTGTACTTACAAAGCCAAAGGGCGGACTGTAGTGTGGCTTTAAAAAAAGCCTTTGGGTGTATTTAGCAGCTGTTGAGACACAGGTGGAGGAGAGAACAATAAGAAACAAGCCTGAATATGACTGTGATGGGCCTCTACCAATAGAATTGTTTCATCAATGATTACAGATTGTTTAGAATGTAATGAACATGGCAAATGTGAGAAAAACAAACAAACAAATAAAGCTTTTTTGATAGTTTGTCAAAACCTGTACTTACAAAGCCAAAGGGCGGACTGTAGTGTGGCTTTAAAAAAAGCCTTTGGGTGTATTTAGCAGCTGTTGAGACACAGGTGGAGGAGAGAACAATAAGAAACAAGCCTGAATATGACTGTGATGGGCCTCTACCAATAGAATTGTTTCATCAATGATTACAGATTGTTTAGAATGTAATGAACATGGCAAATGTGAGAAAAACAAACAAACAAATAAGGCTTTTCTGATAGTTTGTCGAAACCTGTACTTACAAAGCCAAAGGGCGGACTGTAGTGTGGCTTTAAAAAAAGCCTTTGGGTGTATTTAGCAGCTGAACTAACATAATGACGTTTTGGAAAAGTGCAAGAATTTAAAATATTCCAGAGAAGAACACACATGCCTAACAACGCTTCAGATCTTTTCTGTTAGAATAAATGGAAAAGTAGTTTAAACAGTTTGCTAACACAAATTTATCTATCACTGATTTAAAGGGAAAATATGGTACGGTAAGATATTTTTTGATTGATTGAAGCACACATCTTTGTAAAAAATAAGTGAAATAACATTTTAAAAATGCCATGCAATAGGAAATGTACTATTTAGGTCATATAAATAAATGTACATAGGCCTAATAAGATGCAACTATGCAGATTGGTTGGGTGTTTCACAACCTTAAATAAGCAATGTAATTTAACAAAAAGTTATTTGAATGAGCAGAGCATTATTTCTCCATTTTGGGCCTATCAAATAGATTAAGTAGGAAATTAACAGCATGGTAAATAAAAATTAAGATTATATCCATTCCACGTGGCTGTTGAATGCTTTATTTCTGATTGTCTTACAAACGTTGTTTTGGTATGGATTAACTTTCAGTAAATACACACCTATGAAAGTGTTCCAGATCTGTCGACCGAATTACAGTTCGCCAAGTATAAATAACAGAAAGGTAGTAGTGTAGCCTACAGGCCATCACAGCACACAGCACACTGCGCATGATCGAACGTTTATAGCGTCAAATTGTATTATTAATGTAAACGCATGCAATGAATAAAGTAATTTTCAAAACATCATAGAAAAACATATTCAATTGAATGAATAAAACAACTTGAAAAAATTGAAGGAAATACTACTCTACGGGTGCGTTTTTCCTCTTATACGTGATTTTGTTTACTGCTGATGTTAGAAACAATACGAGGAATACATATTATTATCACGTGGCTTATCTGTCACGTTAAATGAAACACACAGGTCTCTCTCCCTCTCAAACTATCTGTGTGCGTGTGCGTGTAGTGATAAGGGGAAAATATGGTCTTTAAAATTTCAAGGCGAAGGCATATAAAAGACACTGTTTATATGTGCTGAATCACTCTTAAAGATAAGACTGCTAGTTATCTATTTACTCACTTTTTAACCTTATCGTCTTGCGCGACATCGCGTATTACGTATTTGTGGTGTACTGGAAAATGTTGCCATTATTATTTTGTCTGTAATAGAGTGATAAATTGAAGGGAAGGTTATGTTTCTGTGGTAACAAGAAAAATGTGCATAATTAATATCCTATACACACTAACTGAACGTTTGATCAAATATGTATATTGTGTGTGGGTTTAGTTACGTTTACGCCCTTGCGTGACCAAGCGCCTGCGTGCCTGTGACGTCACGCGCTGATAGCGCGAACGTATCGAGAATCGAGATGCGCGTTAATTCGAGGTAAAGCACCATGAGGATCATCGCATCCGTGTCGCTCCTTCTATTAATACTTTTCTCTCCAATGAGGTAGTGTTTAAGTGCACACAAAACTTTTTCTCTGTTAAGGGCAAAGACTGTTACCAATATGTTAAATACGTTAAAAGCATGTTTGTCCATTTTATTGATGGAATGTTCCAAATTACTCCACGTGGTTAGCTTGGGTGGATCTCGGTTAGCTTGTAGTTCGCTACATGCAATGAGGTGACACAATTACTCCGTAATCTGTATCATGAGCTGTTTATAATGTTCAGTTCAGCTGTAATGCATTGTTAAGAACTATTGTTAACTTAATTTTTCCCTTTCACGTATATTAACGGTGGGTCATAAGCTACATAGTTTTATTGAACAAATGTACCTGTCTTTTTGTAATGTGAAGCGTGTGTTCAAGTGGTAGCACTTTGTTATTTGCATACATTTGTCTCTTGATTCCAATGTGTTCCAAAAAATGTTGTGTGAATGATAGGAAATATAGTGTGTTGATTATTCATGTGTAGATATTGGCTTTGGAAGAAGAATCTGTATATTATCACCTCTCATATTGTCTTGACTCATTGTAATGATGTTTTTTTTTTATTTAATGTAAAGCGCAATTGAGGAAGAACTGCGTCCGTGTCGTTCATTCTAATAATAATTTCCTCTCCTTTCAGGAGTACTGCAAAATCAGAATTGGAAAGATTACGCTTGAAAATCCGCTTGTTAAGCCTGACGTCACGCATCGCCATATATGGAAGGTCAAATATTGTTTCCGGGTCCAAACGCTCACTGAATGCTATAGGCAAACAAGAACAAAAATGTTAATGTTAGCTCAGGGCGAGCTATAAAA
The DNA here is from genome assembly GCA_008369825.1 of Triplophysa tibetana. NCBI lineage: Eukaryota > Metazoa > Chordata > Actinopteri > Cypriniformes > Nemacheilidae > Triplophysa > Triplophysa tibetana. The sequence goes on from CM017895.1 coordinate 38,262,387, forward strand.
CTATCGGAAAATCGCGACCTTAATTTGTATCTTCATCCAGTCATTTCTTTTTCATATTTTAATCAAATATTAATGTCGGAGATTTCGTGAGCCTGGTGACTGTAGTGTATACTTTGAGTTGATCATGTTTCCCTTAAATATGAGTAAACAGTAGCCCCGCTTGAAATGAAGGTATGCTTGGACCCGAAAAAAGCTATTCTTACGTCAGCACTGAACAACCTAATAGGCTTGTTTGAGATGCGCATGTATTGCTTCGGCTAAGAGGACGACGAGAGTAGGAGGCGGCTGCAGTAATGGGAGGAGTGAAACCTGTGATACGCTATAAATTCCAGCATCGCATAAAGGGTTTTAACAGCAGCGACAAAGGGCTTTAATAGTATACGATCCAGATGATTGGGTAAATAGCACAACAAAAGACAGAAAACCAGCTTGTGTGAGCAGTAGCCTACATTTACCGGAAAAGACTGGTGTGAAAGCGTGAAAAAATCCCCTCAGACTGTCCTGTGTCCTTATTCGATGATCATTAATATTATTTCCATTACTTTCCTCATAATATGTAACTTATTTTATGATGTGGGCTTATGCTTAATTGTGAGATTAAACAAAACGGTTCAGTGAAAAACTTTTACCTCAGAAAAACGGCAGTTGGTGTGGTCGGCAGTATGTGTGGTCCAGTCAGTAGTGAGTCGGGGCTGTGTGCATTGCGCGTGATGTTCACGGTTTATATGCCTGCTGGCAGGTTTCGCGGGCTTGGCACGCGAGCAGGAATTTGTGACAGAAGTTGCTAATATCATTTATTTTTTATATTTGACATTTTTAATATAGATTTATGCAAATAAACCACCTGCGTATACTACTAAATGATAAAAAAAGAAATAGGTAAAAATAAATATTCGATGCCGCTCCATAGTCCTAGGCTATGACGTGTATTATAATTAACGTGTGAGTGCCTATGTGCTAAAAAGAACACTTCCAAAATATACTTAAAGCGCTCTATTTCAGCACACTTAATTTTAAGATAATCGTATGGGCTTTTAACAATCTCTGTATTTTAAATGTATTAAGTTACCACCTGTAACCACAAGTGGTAACTTAATTAATGTTTAACACATTTTAGTTCATATTAGTGGTGTCTTAAAACAGCACAACTGAGCAAATGTATGTTTTTAAAATTATCTCAATTAGTATTCAATATTTTAATTTTTGTATATTTATGTATATTAAAAAATATAAAATTAGTGTTCGAAAAAAAGAGCACTTTAAGTACATTATTTAAGTATTCTTTTAATAATTTGGGTAGGCTATATATAATTGTAATTTATTCATTTTAAATTTTGTATTTTCTTTACATTCATTGAGTATTATTTAGTTTTTATCACATCATTTTTTTTTAAAGATTGTGGAATTGTAAAGGGACCTAATGAAGGTAAATTAGATGTAACAAAATGAGTTGAGAGGAATTAGAAATGAACAACTGCCCTTCTATTATTTCTCAAAAGCAGCACATTTCTTTGTGAAATAAAAATATATTTCATGTGAAATAACAAAACTAAACTGCAATCTAAAACAAATTTCAAATCAAATAATAAATGAACAATACACGAGTCTCTTTAATATAAACAAACTGCTTTTATTGTTTTTTACATTTAAGAAATTTCAGCAGATCCACGTTTTCCAAGTTTCCAGTAAACACCTGACGCCCCCTGCTGTTTAAATCATGTATTGCGATCCAAATAACATCTCAACCTGCTTGAATAGTCACATATTATAAGCGATTTTCAACTGGCTCAAGGTGAATCGTTCCCTACTTTTTTACTTTTAGGTGTTTTTGACTAAACAACCATAAACACAATTTCATTGAAATGTTTTAATTGTGTTTTTCTTTTACATAACGAGGAAGAAATGTATGATGAGCAGAAAAGGTAAATGAGGGATTGGGAAACCTTGTCAAATGCCCATAGAAAGAAACAAATATACTAGTAAACGATACTGTATCATGTATTTATTCTTTGAATGTCCCTCGTCTTTGTTTTGGTCTGAGATATCAATTTTATCATTTTTTTAAGTGTTAAAATAAACTGCATCCAGTCTTAAAGGGTTCATTCGTTTTAAGATGAATCAAATAAATATGAATTTTCTAAAAGAAGAATATGTATATTTTTTTTAGGAAATTTTCATATTCAATGAACACAATTGAATAGTAACATATCTAAAAAGAAGCACAAAGAACTGTGTCTCTGCTATGTGAATTAAACATATGTTGGTGAAATCCTTTGACTTTTTGTTCCATTTCATTATTAACCGTATTAAAATTTGTATTAACAATATGTGTAAATGTGAGAAATATGTCAAGAATTTGCCTTTGCATTTAAACAAACAAAACCCATGAGACATATTATCTTAGATTTTTTTTCTCTTATATATTTCCGAATGCAAGTAGGTTTCTTCATAAACAACATAATTAAAAAGCATGGGAAATTGTGCTTTGGTCAACGACTTTTTTCAAGATTGATTGACAATGATGTTCAAGGCATACAGAAATACTGGTAATGCTTGTTTTTGGCGCTGTAAATGCTGTATGTAAATGCTTTTTTATGAGATTAATAACAAAAACCGGAAAAAGTAATCAACTCTTTTTATCAATATCGGAAAACATGTAAATTGTGGAGAATTGTTGCGTGATAAGGGAAAGTCTCAAGAATGGCGTAGAAAGTGTTAAATAGGTTGGCTACTTGCTTGAATTATTTTAAGACAATGTATACAATTAATATGGTTGTTTTTTCCATGGTTTTCAAAATATATTTAAAGTTGCCACCTATGCATTTGCTTTTTACTTATTTTTTTTACATTTGAAAAAGTCCTTGAAATTCTATTTTATAATATTTTTTAAAATATTTGGAACATTGTTAGCAACTCTTAAAACAAATCGACCTACCTTTAGAAATGTCTGAAAATTATTTGCATCATGAAGCACCGGGGATAATACTTTATAAAAGTGAGTTAGCAGTCGTTATTTGTAAGGCATAACTTAAGTTAATTTTATACGGCATACTTCCATTATAAACATATTGGTTCATTATATAAATATTTGTTTGCATGCTTTAGGCCTACATTGTTGAACTGTTATGATGAACATTTTAAGAAATAGTCGAATCACAGAATAACAATAACTGCAATGTCATTTTTTTATATCAATATTAGGACTTAATGTGGTCCGAGACAGACGTAAAAAAACTATTTAGACGGACCAGAAAAAGACCAAATTTAGACGTCGATTTTTTGGCTAATTTCGACCAAATTTCGACGGACCAAAAAAAGAACAGATTTCAACGTCGATTTTTGGGCTAATTTCGACCAAATTTCGACGGACCAGAAAAAGACCAGATTTCGAGGTCGATTTTTGGGCTAATTTCGACCGAATTTCGACGGACCAAAAAAAGACCAGATTTCGACGTCGATTTTGGGGCTAATTTCGACCAAATTTCGACGGACCAAAAAAAGACCAGATTTCGACGTCGAATTTTGGGCTAAAAGACGGCCAGGACGGGCCGACTTGATTTAGCCCAAAAAAAGACGTCCAAATGACGTCTAGTGCTGGGTGGAACCGGGAATGCTTGACTGCGCTCGCGGGGCACTCGCCGGTTTGACTCAAATTTTGTTAAATTCTCACTAAAGTTCATAAACTTAGCTTACATGTGATGGGGTTCACTAAAATTGTATTAATTCGCATTTTCGCGCATCTTCACAGGACTATGCGAGGTCAATGGTGATCTGAGGTAACAGTTGCTGGTCGTCTAAATTACATCACTAATGTTAGTTAAGACACTGTTGCCTTGTAAAACGTTACAAATTATGCTTCTTTCAATAAATATTAACTTAAAACGTTAAAAACTTAGCTTTAGATTGCTCCAGCCAATGACTTTGCCCCTTTGTTCTTTATAAAAATGAAAGTTGCGAAGTACACTCAACGTCTTCAGGGCGGTAAACGCGCGAGACTCTTCAAATAACCCAGCGGTGAGCAGAAACAACCCAACACATTAACACAGCGGGTTTAACCCAACACCTTGAAAACTAAAACTACCCCAAAAGTGTTTAACATTTGAAAAAATAACCCAACAAAACAACCCAACGGACTCAACCCAGCGGTATGGGTTAAAAAATAACCCAGCCATTTTTAGAGTGTACTATCATGAAAACCCTTAGCAGGCAAATCGAAACCAATTTATATCAAATGAGGAATACAACAGCTCATTTTAAGCAGGGATATATTTATATGATGTTGTATTATATAAACATTTATATCATATAAAACGATGTTATATATTTTTTATGTTATTTGTATTGGTGTTTTATGTGACAGAACGTTATAGTTTGAGCATTGATAGCCGACAGCTTCGCCTGCTTTTTAATCATTGATCCAGTTTTCGCAGTGCTTCATGAAATCGTGCGGTTTACTAATACAGCGTTAAATGCGGTTTGTGAAAAGGACTTCATTTCCCAGAATGCTTCCTCTCATCAGAAGAACCAGAAGCCCGTAATTCAAATTCTACCGCAGAAGCAAGCTTTGTGTGATCTTCTATTGTGATCTTCAATACAGTTTGGTAAGTTGAAACTTTTATTTAAATCTAAACTAACAAGTTTTGTTACCTACGTTAAACTTAAACTAAAGTAAAACAGGAAAACAAAGTGAGACTGTATAGTATTTCATTCTTTAACATTTTTCTAACAGGTCATTGTACTTTTGTACAATTTCAACTGAATCTGTAACAATTTGAAAATGAAACGTTTCTAATTGGTCTTGTACTGTAATTTTCTAGTAATTTGTCTTAATACTGACAGCATGTTTTCACACATTCAAGGTTCTTGATCTTGGATTATTTGGTGGAGTGGATGTGAAGACACAGTCTGGTGAATGAAGGTGTCAATAATAAACCCAGGCCACAACTGTGAAGTGGTCAGCTGTACATGGGAAAATAGGATTCACAATTTTGTTGTGATTGGTAAGCGCTTACATTAAGATCCTGGAACTCTTAAATCTACAATAAAAAATCTTGTGTTAATGTTAAACTCTTAGGCCTGATGGTGTATTATAGTGTGAAATGTCTCTAATTATTATGCATTTTATTTAAACACATTTTAACTCTGTATTTAAATGCTTTTATTCTAGAGGCAGTAAGAAGTCCTTCATGTGCACAAATGAGTGAGAAAAAGTTCCTGAACCTGGGTTTCATCTAATTGTTTTCATCTTCTGCAGTGTTGTTGTAACTTTTTTGACTAATATATATTTGCACCTCTGTAAACATACTTTTTGTCTTTAATTTCTCTTGTTTGTTTATTCAGTTTGCTTATTGGTTTCTGTTATTATATTTTTTATGCATTAAATCTTTTACATTGTTTTAACTTAATCCTTAATATATGAATTAAGTGCTCAGTTTATTGTGGCTGTGTTTTTTGTATTGTGTATCTATTTACAATATGTGTCGCTTTTAATGTATTGTTTGACATTATTTGTTGCGTATTTTCCATAGTACTTTTATGTTTCTGTTGTATTGTGTGACTTTGACTTTGTTGCTTAAATGTTAGTTTGATGGGTTTTTTGGCACCTCTTTTGACATTGTATTTATTTTTGCTGCATTTGAGTAGATTTTATTGTCATCATCAATTAAACACAATACTTGCATTTGCTTGATGTCTGTGTTTTTTTCCAATTATTGTATATATTATTATACATTTCTGGGAGAAATAAGGTATTTATTTGTTATCTGGGCAGTAAAGTAAATATACAATAACAAAGCCATTACTGTGAAATTACAGTACAGCCATAAAACAGAAAACTGTACTTAAAATGTACAATTACGGTAAATAGCTGCCAGTACTGTGGAATTACAGCACAACTATTAAACGATAAATGGCTGCAAAAGTGTAAAATTACAGTTAATGGCTGGAACCACTGCTGCCAGTACTTTACTGTGAAATTAAAGTACAGCCGTAAAACAGTAAACTGTACTTTTACTATACAATTGCGGGAAATAGTTGCCAGTACTTTACTGTGGAATTACAGCACAACTGTGTAATGATAAAAACGGTTCCAATCCTGTTAAATTACAGTAAATGTCTGGAACCGCTGCTGCCAGTACTTTACTGTCAATTTATGGGGAATGTTTTTACAGTGCATGTAATCCTGGATAAAATAGAGGTCTTTCCTACACCCTATAGGGTAAAACTGTATCATGCGTTTTGGGGGGTCTACAAGACACTTGTGCCCAGGGGCCCCTGAATTCTTAATTGGCCCTGCAGAGCATTGCTGTCATCCAGATTAAACTCTCTCAGACCTGTTACAGGACGCGATCTGAATGCACAAAGAGATCAATCATAACGGAGATAGACTACGGCGCATTTTACACACACACCCAGTACCTGAACAAACTTTTAATAGCTCTCAGCCCCAGCAGATTTCTAATTTGGATCATTTGGAGTCTGCGATACGTGAAATTACAGATATGAATCCATGCATCCTACTATGCAAAATATTTATGGGATAAATACTTGGGACACAAACAACGTACAAGATATTGATTGTAAAATATTAATAGTAAATATAAAACCGAAATAAAAATATTGATTATAAGATATAGCGATAAGAGTAAAAAATATTGAAAGTAAGATATAAAATGACGAATAAAGAAATATCAATTGTAAGATATAAATGCTATATATAATAATATAAAATGTTAGATATGGAGATAAATGTAATAAAGATCATCGGCCAATACAAAAACACTGATTATCTAGAAAATAGTTCAGCGTTTATAGCAAAGAGGAGTTCGACTAGTTCAAACTGCTCGTTTGATGACTGGAGCAAACGGTTGAAATAATTCTCCAGTGTTTAATCACCACGATTAGCCCTTTAGATAAAAGAATACTTTCTCGTAAGAATCCTATCTATCTCACTGACAGAAGACCACAGTCTGTCAATGGTATCGTGTAACGGGATATATTGGCTCCCTATAGTCGTTCACATCAGATTCAAGACTCTGCTCCTGGCCTACAAGACCACCACTGGTTTGGCACCACCTTATCTTCACTCGCTAATGCAGACATATGTACCCGCCAGATCCCTACGCTCTGCAAACGAACGGCGTCTGGTGGTGGCATCCCATAAAGGTAGAAAATCTCTCTCGCGCACCTTCTCCATTCCTATGTGGAATGATCTGCCCGCTGTTGCAAGATCTGCAGATTCTGTAGCCATCTTTAAGAAACGTCTGAAAACACATCTCTTCCGCCAACATCTGACTGATCTGTTCTGACTCAAGTTTCTTTACTCTTTAAAAATAATGAATGTTTCTGTATACTGTGTTAGGTTATATGAGACCAGTCTTCTTTTTGATTGCACTTATGCTTTTGTTGTACTTGTGCTGTCCTAATTGCTTCCATTACCTACCCCACTTGTAAGTCGCCTTGGATAAAAGCGTCTGGTAAATGACTAAATGTAAATGAGTTCTCATTATTTTGAGAAGCTATGTCATAATAATTACTTTTGAATCTAAAAAATTCCCAACCCTGGCGGAAACAGGCCTCCAAACAACATAGTATAATGAGTGTATACATAACTTTCAACCTTCAATGAAACTGTAGCTGTACCTTACTATGAAGCCTGGAGTGTGGTTCCCTTTTTACGCGTACATGAGCGTACAAATTTAGAATAATACGCGCACCGCCGGAATTTCGCATTAGAGAGTATGCAGTTGTAGCGGTGTCTTTTCTGCGTTGTGTTGTGTAATAAATGGACTCTCAGAACTCGAAATTCCTTGCCATTACGTCCCCGTTTATTGAATCTGGATAACACAGAGAGGCAAATGGAGGACTTATGCAGTAAACGAAGCAGTGCGCGGCAGCAATGCACAACGCGCTGCGAGATCACATGCAGACTGGGGTTTATATTTTCACAAAAACTCAATTTTAAGAACACAATACAATAAATAATGTACCTGGATAACACATAGAGGCAAATGGAGGACTTATGCAGTAAACGAAGCAGTGCGCGGCAGCAATGCACAACGCTGAGAAAAACATAACATTGCATTTTGTTGAGCAAAATAGTTTTAAGAAAATGTTTATAAACAACACATGCGTGCACATCACAGAGGGACTTCTATTTACAATGATTCCAATCAATTTTATGAACTATAGAACTAATTGAGTCACTACAGAAAACCCTGTGACTTACCGCTGCGAGATCACATGCAGACTGGGAAGAAGCTAAAAATGCTAACTCCCCAAATCAGCATGGATGCCAGATATTCACATGAAATCCATATATGGTCATGACAAGTGGAATTACAAAATACTGGTTTTAAATGTACACCTGCTACATTCCCCCCTGCTGACTTCCACTTGCTCATGAAAAACAAATAGAAATACATAAAGAAATACATTTTGACAAAATAAAAAAAATGCTGCAGTACTCCAAAAATAACAACAACCAGGTACATGAACAACATACAAAAGAAAAGAAAGAAAACATTAAAATAATACCAAAGAATAATACTGCATTTCACATGGAACACCAAATTTTCCAGTCAAAAGACTATTCTGGCGAGAATTAGAAATGAAAGAGGTTAGCAAGGCCTCCCAGCACCCATAGGAATAACATGCCTGTTACACATTACATAGTCTTAGTGTTCAATCTTATCATCAGTATCACATGCGTGACAACCCTTAGACTCTAGGACAACCCTCAACACTATCAGTAATCAATACAAATAGGAACATCTGGTACTAATTCAATTACAAAAACAACTACAACCCAAACAAAACCTTCTGTTGCATATTTTGGATCAGTCTAAAGACTGGTTTTACCACCCGCCCACATCTGGTTTTGACAGTTAAAGATTCATTCCGAGTGGAAAGTTGTGGTAAGTGGTCAGTGAATGAAGCGTCAAAACAATCATCTGCTTTAACTTGATCAACGTTCTTATCAAAGCAGGATTCACATGGCAAAGATCTGTTGGACTGAAAGGTCTGGCCATTAAGACTCTCAGGACGTAGTGCAATCAAAGAAGTAGGCTGCTCAACTACATCTAACAGATCGGATACTGAAAGGTCGAGTCTGCCAGAAGCTGGGAGTTCCGACACCCACGCCACAGTCCTCTCACATGGTTCATTGACAGCCAAACTCAGATCATCATTGCCACTCATAGACGAGCTCAGTTCACTCACAGCAGTGTCCACACAAGTAGCGACATCAGAAGCCGCATCCTGGATAGGTAGGAAGTTCACTGGCATTATGAGATTTCTATGAACAACTTTTTCAACGCCCGTCACAAAGTTTCTGATTCGGAAAGTATGAACATCACTGTTCATTCCCGTAACAATGTAGATGTGCCCCTCCCATCTATCAGCAGTTTTTCTCTTGCCTCGCTCACCCTTATTGGCCAACAATACCCTGTCTCCAATGTACACTGGAGCACCTTTAAGCTTCCTGTTGTAGAGGTTTGCTTGCTTCTGCTGTTGTTTCGAAGCGGAACACTGAGCAAGTTCCATAGCCTGTGCAAGATCATCCCTGAAAGACTGCACATACTGGTCATAGTCGACCACTTGGTCATCAAGTAGCACGGAGTCGAACATCATATCAACTGGCAACCTGGGAGTTCTACCGAACATCAACTGGAATGGTGGGTAACCGGTTGTCTCATGAATTGTCGCATTATAACAAAAAGTGAGAGTTTTCAACATTTGCGGCCATCTGTGCTTAGCTTTAGGTGGTAAAGCACGAATCATATTGCCCAAAGTGCGGTTAAATCTCTCAACAGCTCCGTTTCCCATTGGATGGTATGGCGTTGTATGGGACTTCTGTACACCAGCACACTGAAGCAGTTCAGAAATCAGGCTGCTCTCAAACGACGCACCCTGATCTGAATGAACTCTTTCCGGGAAGCCATAAATGCAGAAAAAGTTGTCCCACAACTGTTTTGCAACTGCTTTTGCCGATTGGTTAGGGCAAAGGTAAGCCTGTGCTAGTTTGGTAAAATGGTCAGTCACGACCAAAACATCCAATGACTTATTAGACGAGTCTTCAGCAGACCAAAAATCCACGCAAACCAACTCAACAGGTCTTGATGTTTTTATACTCTCGAGCGGAGCTCTCGCCTCAGGCAATGGTGACTTACTGACAACACATCTTCTACCGCATCGGACGTACTCTTTTACATCCTTCTCCATTCCTTGCCAGTAAAACCGACGTCTGGTCAGGTAGAGCGTCCGGTGCTGACCCTGGTGACCTGCTTCATCATGCACTCCCTTAAGCACTGTATCCCGTAGGGCAGCAGGCACAACCAGCTGGAAAGTCTTATGCTTAGTGATCGCATCTTTGGAGACACGATATAATACACCATTCCTCACTGATAGCTTGTTCCAGTGTCTCAGAAATCGAAGCACAAGAGGAGATTCCTTGCTCCGCTCTCTTCTAGAAGGCCTGCGTTTGCGGTCCACAAAGTAAAGTACTCTGCTCAGATGGGGATCAGCATGTTGTAACTCCGTAAGCTCCTGCCTTGACAGCACTGGATCTTTCAACAACTCAGATGGTACCAATGACCCAATTAACTGTGGAAGCAGGTAAGCATATGGTTGAACATGAATGTCCTGTTGCCGACTACTGTCAAGGACGGCAGAGACATCTTCCGTAGAGATACAAGACTTGTCGGATAAAACAGAATGATTCATCCCTAAATCCGAAAAGTTCTTGTCAGGCGTTTGTTGTTCAAAAGGGTGACAGGACCAACGGAACACATCTTGAACCTGCTCTGTTTTTACAACTTGAGATTCCTCCAGGAGAGCACCATAGGGAACCCTGGTAAGTCGGTGAAACACGCTGGGCTGCACAAACGGTTCACGGCTGAGGGCATCAGCAACAATGTTTTTAGTCCCAGGGATGTATTTGATGTCAAAGTTGAATGGGGCAAGCTTAGCAACCCATCTTTGCTCGCAAGCATCTAGCTTGGCCGTAGTAAGAATATAAGTCAGGGGGTTGTTGTCTGTCCACACTGAAAACTGATGACCCCTCAGCCAGTGACAAAATTTTTCACAAACAGCCCATTTAAGCGCAAAAAACTCTAACCTGTGTGCTGGATATTTTGATTGTGCATAGTTTAACGACTTGCTGGCAAAGGCTATGGGGCGCGCAACTTCTTCACCATCCACTACCTGAGACAACACGGCCCCAAGACCATTACTAGAAGCGTCGACAGACAACAGGAAAGGTTTACTGAAATCTGGGTGAGCCAAAACTACCCTATCAATTAGAGTCTGCTTTAGGGTGTGAAAGGCGTCCCTACACTCTTGTGTCCAATCTGCAGAAGTTAGGCTTCTACCTGCTGTCACACGTCTCCGTCCTTTCTTGTACTTCGGTTTCTTCATGCCTGAAGTCAACGCAAAGAGGGGCTTGCCAACACGAGAGCAGCCCTCAATGTATTGCTGATAGAAGACCACCATGCCCAGGAACGACCTTATTTTGGTTTGCGAAGGTACATCAGAGCCATCTTCCATCAGATCCTTTTCTGAGATATCTACAATAGCTTGTACCTTGTCTGGGTCCGTAGCTATGCCTTTACTACTCACAATATGACCAAGAAATTTAACAGAGGGCTTCATGAAATGACATTTCTTTGGTGACAACTTGAGGTTGTGAGTCTGAAGCCTCTGGAAAACCATCTCAAGACGTTCCAAAGCCAGCTGCTCATCGGGAGCAAAAACAAGGATGTCGTCAAGATAGCACAGCATACTCATGAAGTTTTGATCACCAAATATGCTCATCATCATCCTCATGAATGTTGCAGGGCTATTGCATAGCCCTTGAGGAAGGCGATTATATTCGTAAAGACCGAAGGGCGTCGTAAACGCTGTGAATCTCTTGTCATCCTCGTGTACCTCCACGTTATAATAGCCTGATGTCAGATCCAATGTGGAAAAGAATGCGTTGCCACCCAGCGCAGAAAGAGCATCGGCTTGATGTGGAAGGGGATGTGCATCCTTGACGGTGCGTGCATTCAGCCAGCGGAAGTCTGTGCACAGCCTCAAATCACCATTTCTTTTCCAGACTAACACCAGGGGTGATGCATAGTCGCTCATTGATTTCCTGATTATTTCCTGCTCCTCCATCTCATTCAAAGCCTCACGCAGCTTCTCAAAATGTGACGGTGCCAATCTTCTGTACGGAAGTCTGAATGGCTTTTTGTCACTTAAGGAGATTCTATGAACGAAGCCTTCTGCCCTACCACAATCTAGTCCGTGACGCGAGAATATTGACTCAAACTTGAACAACAGTTCAACCAATTTCTGCCTCCAATAAGGTGTCAGAGAGTTTGAAACAACATCAATATCCTGAAGTCCAAGGCCAGACAGTGCTGAGCTTGTCAGATCAAGTTCCTTGGAGAGTTGCTTGTCGAAGTTGAACTGATTAATGTCGTCCGTCTGGCTTCCAGTGACAACTCCATTACACTGCAAATCCTTTTTTTCAGCAACTGACATATTAACGCAGTCAATGTCAAAATCCTCAAGAGCTATGCACGTATATACATCTGCCAGCTTACAGTTGCGTTTCAAACAGACAGGTTTGTTCGAGGGGTTGATCACTTTTACTGGCGTACAGCCATCGCCCCATAATGACACAACTACCCTACCTACCAATACATTTCTCGGAGCTGTGCGCACTGTGGTGGGCTCCACAATAACTGTACTGCCAACAGATAGCGTTTTGTCACTAACAAGTCTACCCCACACTATATGTTCTGTCATGGGCTCTAAAGTGACAGCATGTTTCAGTTTCACAGTTCCTATTTTTGCAGGTAGATCCTTTCCTTTCCATGATTCCACATTGCACAAAAATTGAAGTAGTGCCTTTGTGTTAGCATCTTTACTCTCCATGTCAGACACTTTCTCCCAGAAGTCACCTGACAATTTAACATCATGAATCAGATGTTTAATGACATTACTTCCCAGAATGAGATCAGAAGTTTGCCCTTCAACAATCAAGGTGGGTACACAGAATGAGCAGTCAAAGATTTTCATCTGTACATCGCAAACTCCCAGTGGCTTTGTACTTTGACCGCCACAGCCAATCAGTGTGAGCGTCGTTGCGGCTATGTCATTCGAGGAAAGTACTTTAGCTTCCATGAGTTTGGACAGGGTGTGTGAACTCATAGTACAGGCCATGGACCCGCTGTCAAGCATGCCTTGAAGTGAAACACTATTCTGGACTAGACGTCAGTAAAGAACAGATCATCATCCGAATTAAGCTTCTGCACATTTTGAAAAATCACTTTTGTGACATCATCCACGCTGTTGCAAAAATCTGAATAAATAGATGCCACATCAATAACCTCACTTCTCGGGGATATTACACATGGCCCACAACTAGTCCCCTCCTTGTGTGGGCCAATTAGTTTCCCTGCTGACCAGCGTCTGGGCTTTTCTGCTGAACTTGGGGTTTCTGAGAAGTCCCAACTGGGCAATCAGATGCTCTGTGGCCAGAGGAATGACAATTGAAGCACAGACGGTTTACACGGCAGTGTGAGAAGGTATCATGACTCATATCACCACACACTTCGCAAGCTATATTTACTTTGGTCATTCCACCTTTTCCTTTATGTTGTCTAAAGCAGTGATTCCCAACCCCCGGTCCCCGGACCGGTGCCGGTCCGTGGACCCGTTAGTACCGGGCCTTGAAATATTCCCAGAATAATTTTTTTTTTTTTTTTTTTTGTAATAATAATAATTGTCTTTTTTAAATGCTTTTTTAAGTGCTATGACATGTCATGCTATTTAATCCAAAATATAAATAATAAATAGATTAAAATATGTTTCTTTGGGAGTCTTGCGATTGCTTAGCAACGCGTTGTATCTGAACGGACTGCAAAAAAAGTGCGGTGCACCTGAAGTGACAGAGAAGTTAGAGATGAGCGGGCCTCAGCAAACTTCAATGGCTAATTTCATTGCGGACAGTTCGGGTAAAAGAAAAGGCGATGACCAACTCGAAAATAGTGAGAAAAAAAAGAAAAAAAAGTCCAGCTTCAATCGTAAATACGATACCTCATACATTAAGTATGGATTTACCACAACAGGCGATTCCGTGGCGCCAAATCCATTGTGTGTTATTTGTGGTGAAAAACTCTGCAATGAAGCAATGAAGCCGTCAAAACTTCAGCGGCACTTAACCACCAAACATCCAACTCTCAAAGACAAAACGGAGGAGTTTTTCGAAAGAAAGAAACGTGAGTTGGACGCTCAGCGGCAAGTTTTGATATCCTCAACATCAGTAAACGTAGCTGCAACAAAGGCGTCATATCTGGTTGCTCACCGAATAGCTAAAGCTAAAAAAAACTTTACAATCGGAGAAGAGCTAATTTTGCCGGCAGCAAAAGATATTTGTCGGGAACTTTTGGGGGAAAAAGCAGCTAGCAAGTTGGAACATGTTCCACTATCTGACAATACTGTTGCCAGGAGAATTGATGACATGGCTGAAGATATTGAGGGGCAGCTGTTGGGCAGATTAAAAGCATCTCCGTGGTACGCAATTCAAGTGGACGAATCGACTGACGTGGAAAATAAGGCGATCATGTTAGTTTATGTGCGGTACGTGCATCAAGATGAGGTGCAGGAAGATTTGCTCTGTTGTCTTTCACTTCCAAGCACAACCACCGGCTCCGAAATATTCCAAGTATTGAACGAATACGTAGCAGGCAGACTGGAATGGAAGTTTTGTGTTGGTGTCTGCACTGACGGGGCTGCCGCGATGACCGGCCGGTTGTCGGGGTTCACTGTCAGGGTGAAAGAAGTTGCGCCAGAATGTGAGGCAACTCACTGCATGATTCACCGAGAGATGCTGGCAAGCAAGAAGATGTCTCCAGAGCTTCACGCGGTCCTTAATAATGCTATACGTGTCATCAACCACATTAAAGCTCATGCACTGAATACGCGTTTGTTTGAATTATTGTGTGAGGACATGGATGCTGATCACAAGCGCCTGCTTCTACATACAGAAGTTAGGTGGCTGTCCAAAGGGAAAGCCCTAACACGAGTGTTTGAGCTAAGAGAGGAATTACAGAAATTCCTCTCCAACAAGCAGTCAGCCTTAGCAGCGCACTTCAGTGACAAGAGCTGGCTCGCAAAACTGGCCTACTTGAGTGACATTTTCATGGCCTTGAACGACTTGAACCTGACAATGCAGGGGAGGATGGCTGACACATTCAGGCTGGCGGATAAAATCGCGGGATTTAAGGCCAAGCTGGAAACCTGGGCACGGCGCGTCAACCGGGGTGTTTTTGATATGTTCAGCAACTTATCCAGTTTTTCCGAGGATGCTGAAGGACTTGGCCAGTTGATACATTGTCACCTGACATCACTGTCTGATGAGTTTGAGCGTTATTTCCCATCTGAAAAAGACCCAAGGAATGGCAAAGTATGGATGCGCAACCCATTCCAAGGTATGCACATTACATTCATATAACGCCCCTGCCCAAAGTATATTTTCTATTTAATTTTCCATTTGGCAAAATAGTAATTTCAATAAATTTATTTTTTTCAAACAACAATAGGCTACTTTTTATATTTAATTACTTTAGTTTAAATATATTATTTTGACTGTTGTGGAAGCGCTCTTCCTGGAACAACACGACACGGCAACTAAACCCAAATAATTCAATGTTTTATTACAATATTATTCTCTTTATTATCTTATGCAATATGACAGTCCCAATAGTAATAATTAGTCGTGTATGTAGGCTATTGCCGTTTGAGCTGCGCGCGCTGAAGCTGAAGAGGATCAGCTACACTTTACTACATAATTTTTTAACCAAATGCATCCTATGTCATGAGATAAATCAGATATAGATATGCCTACACAAAATAAACACAATATTACAACTTACATTTGCACAAAACAAAATGCTGCGAATGAACACGCAAACTCATGATGGTGTAAAATGGTCCCAAACATAACTCCGGCGCGCTCTCTTTACACGCACGCACGCACGCACGCGCTTGAACCGCTTATCGTCAATTAATCGTTAAGATCCCTATTTTGGACCAAAACACCAAAGCAAATTAATTGTATGTGAAAACTTTAATGCTAATGTAAGGCAGTGTATTGAGTTGCCCACCAGATGTCCCCATAACAATGTTGTCTTAGAACAGTTCCAAGTGCAGTTCGCGCTATTTGAGCTTTTTGATGTACCGTAGTGTTGATACATGAGTAGTGCGCCATCTTCTCTTCAGTTCATGTTATCAACTCGATAGGTAAGCCACGTTAACGGTAGAGGAAAAGGGCAATTTAAAATATATTTGTTGTTATCGCACTAAAGTTCATTTTATTGAGATACTTTGTGTTTTAAACTGCTAACGATCTAAATGCAGTATAATGTAGAGGGTTAAAATGTTTTGTTTTTCCTTTTAAATGTGATTTACCCATGTTGGCTAATGCAAAGCTATGTATGATAATATAAGTAGCACGAGCTTGCTGTCGAATTGCCTGTGCATTGAAATGTACTTTGCTAGTTGAAAACTTAAGTTGAGTTCAAGTTATCAACTCGATAGATGCCGTGCTGTGGAATAAACGGTCGAGCCACGATCCCGAACCCCTTTGTGTCTGAGTCCCCGCTCTCTACCACCACCCACGAACATACACAACACAACGCAGAGTAAAAGAGGAGGTGCTAGGGCCCAGTAGGCGGCGGAGAGAGACAGAAAGAGGGTTACACTAATATAAGTAAATTCTGATTCTAATTCTGAAGATGATGATGGCCAGAACCAGCTCTCATCAAGACAAGAAGACCAGCTGCTGGAGCTCAGACATGACGGAGGCCTGAAAACTGTCTTTAATTCAACACCATTGACATCCTTCTGGATCAAAGCTTCAAGAGAATACATTGAGATCAGCACCCTTGCACTGAAAACCCTGCTCCCGTTCCCGACTTCATATCTGTGCGAGGCAGGTTTTTCTGCCATGACTGCCACTAAGACCAGACTTAGAAACAGACTGGATGTGAGGAATACCCTGCGTGTCTCATTGTCAACCATCAAGCCCCGGTTTGATGTTCTTGTGGCTGCCAAACAATCCCAGGGGTCTCATTGATATGGATATCAGATTGTAAACTGATTTTCGTTCATATTTGTAAAAAGCTGACCTTTTTAATTTTGTTTTATTGTATCCTAAAATTTGTGTGCATTGTTGTGGATGCATATATGTTTTTTTATGGATGCCCAGGAAGAACAGCTTGTACAACTACAAATATAGTAATATCAATAAGCAGTTCATGCTCACATTGAAATAGTTTTACCTGTTATAGTTGTCACCTGTTGGTGAGTGAAAACACTAAGTTAATAAGTTATTAAGTTGTCACTAAGTGATTGACAATGTTTCTAGTTCATTGCAAATAAATGATAGGCTGTTGTTTTACACAGTTCCAAATGATGCATCATAAAATTGAGGCATTAAAATTGACAACTGGTCCCTGGATTTTTTTTTATGAATATGCTGGTCCCTGGCACAAAAAAGGTTGGGAAACCCCTGGTCTAAAGGATGTTGTTACATGCTGACATGTACCCTGATCCAAAACTCGTTCCAACAGATGTATCAAACGACTCAAAGACTGGTCCTGAGAAGGTTGCTCAGTAACTTGGGGGTGTGGTACCACCGCAGCATCCATCTCTAAAGCACGATTGTGGGCACTCAAAACATCTATCGACTGAGCATGACACGCAATGGCACTCGCATGTGTATTAGACTTGCGTCTTTGAAGCTTATTCTCCCTTTGATACTCATCCAGTCTAACCTGCACATCAGCTACAGTCCATTCAGCCAACGGCTTACACTTGAATATAAGGGACAGCTCTGGATCGGGACAGTTCTGAATGAACATCACAGTAACTTCGCGAAAGGGGTCATCTAGAGATTTTCCCTGTTTCTTCAGTCCTTCTCTAGCAATGTCAATAGCATTATGCAGCCTAATCCAATAGTCGAATGGTTTCTCATTTTGCATAGGTAATGTGGCGTAAAAGTCTGCCAAAGGCATACTAGAACATACGATGTCACTACAATGTTGTTTGAGCAAATCATATACTGGCTTTGGACCCTTACTGAGATCAATCAATGGGTTGCTTCTCAGCCCAACTCTCACAACATCACGTGCTCTGCCCTGTAACTTAGTCAACACCTCATCTCCTTGGTCTTGTAAGGGTACTACACGCTTTCGCAAGTACACTTTTACCGTTTCTACCCACTCATCAACAGAAAATTTCTCGTCTGCATCACCTCTGAAATATGGGGGGTCTTTAACGTCATGCTGAACAATTAAGCCAACTTTTGATAAGTCACTAACATTGATAGTTGACTCACTTTGCTTGGTTTGGCCAAAAGCCCCAGATTCAAGACAGGTAGCAATGTTCTGGCCAATGCTACTATCTGTTTCACAATGTCATTAATCAAGGTCACTGGCACAGCGTTTAACTCAGATAATTGCACTGAATCATCAGAAAGGGCACACGGCTGAGACACAGTAGGTGTCCGCACATCAACATTTCTCGTTTGAATAGGGGTTGAGAAAAGCGGACCAATTTTATCAGCCCCATCAACGTGGTGTGCATGGGCAAACTTCAGTACACCCCGCCCTCTACCCATACCGTATTGGTTATTAAAACCCTCCATAACAGGATTTTTTTTTATTTTTACTTTTGTTCCAAATCTCTCAAAGAATACATACAATTCAAATGCTGGAAGTTCACAGTCCATCAAAAACTTAAGAAACGTTTGTTTCAAATATAATTTACGTGATTCCAGTTCATTTTACATTTTCCATTAGCGAACCTCTCATCTATCTCGTGCACTCACAACCCGGTGATTTTCCACTCACGATGTACATCACAGGCACAAGAAGAGTGAAGCGACGGTCACGGCACCAGTTGTAGCGGTGTCTTTTCTGCGTTGTGTTGTGTAATAAATGGACTCTCAGAACTCGAAATTCCTTGCCATTACGTCCCCGTTTATTGAATCTGGATAACACAGAGAGGCAAATGGAGGACTTATGCAGTAAACGAAGCAGTGCGCGGCAGCAATGCACAACGCGCTGCGAGATCACATGCAGACTGGGGTTTATATTTTTACAAAAACTCAATTTTAAGAACACAATACAATAAATAATGTACCTGGATAACACATAGAGGCAAATGGAGGACTTATGCAGTAAACGAAGCAGTGCGCGGCAGCAATGCACAACGCTGAGAAAAACATAACATTGCATTTTGTTGAGCAAAATAGTTTTAAGAAAATGTTTATAAACAACACATGCGTGCACATCACAGAGGGACTTCTATTTACAATGATTACAATCAATTTTATGAACTATAGAACTAATTGAGTCACTACAGAAAACCCTGTGACTTACCGCTGCGAGATCACATGCAGACTGGGAAGAAGCTAAAAATGCTAACTCCCCAAATCAGCATGGATGCCAGATATTCACATGAAATCCATATATGGTCATGACAAGTGGAATTACAAAATACTGGTTTTAAATGTACACCTGCTACACATAGGCGTTACTTTGAACACCACGTGAGCCTGCCCGGTTGGCAAAACACTAAGCAAAATGAAGACTAAAGCAGGCAGCTGGACTCGAGCGCGATCATCACAGCTTCCCTACGACATAAAAATGGCTGCGTTCAGCCCCGACAAAACGTTGCAAAATGTTTTTTAAACAGAAACGGTGGTGCGGTTGAAAACCCTGTTGTGATGACGCAAGAGTTGTGGCAGCTGAGATGGCCATTCTTTGGGTTCTTTCTGAAAAAAAAATGGAAACTGATGAAATTGGTATAAATACGTGTTGAATACTGAGAAGCCTCGGACCCATTTGAACGCCTTTACTTGGACCCATTGTGTGAGCTGTCTCTTTAAGACCGTGTGGGTCATATACATGTTGCTGCTGATTGGCCTGACATTGTTGACACCCACCAAACAAGAGAAAACGCATCCCAAACCCTGTTGCACACCGTTGCAAACCGTTCCCAGGAACATGTTGTTAAACCCGGAAACCATAGTAAAACGCTGCGCACCGGTTTGAGCTTGAACATGCCCCAGGTATTCCTGGACACTGAAATGTTGCGCCGGAACTGCATTTCCTGATATTCTAAGCAGTCATTTCGCTGAGTGTTGTGCCACCCAGGAGGGCACGCTCCGGCATGCTCACATGGGAAACAAACGTCTAGGCATACCCTCTACAGGGGCTTTTTGCAGCTTATGGGGCGAGTGGAGCTCCTAGTGGAAAAAAGGTGAAATACATCACCGCCACTCGAAGTCCGAGAGGATATACGTCACCTAATTCTGACTTAAAGCGGCAGTTCTCAAGTTATTTTGAGTAAAAATGAGCTAAAATCAATTAGATGAAAGAACTGTGTTTAAAACTGTTGCATTACTCTTGGTGGATTCACCACGGAAAGCTTGTTATAATGGTTTGTAATTTGCCCTGTCGGGTCGACTATCCTTGAGATCGGGAGTTTCCATGAGAAATAACAAAATGACCCAGCACCAGAAATAATATTGAAACACTTCAACACAACCTCCATTTGCGCTATTTGTGTCTGTTTATGTCCTTATTTGTTATTTCATCTGCCATCTTATCTGTGTTTATTATGCGCTACTGGTGTACAGTGAAGATTCTCACCGCAGCACTGTCAAAGGCCACGACTCAAAACATCAGTCTCATCTGCGCAGATGAGCAGTGCTGAATCACAACTCACTCAAAGAGTACGTCGCATGAGATCATGAAAATGACGTTTCATGCAGTCTGTTATGTTGCCGTGTTTGAAAAGTGCCAATATGTAAGTCCAAAGGTGAATAAATAACAAAGTTATTTGCTTGTAAAAATGGGAGTCGACTCTGAATCACACAAACGAGTTGTGGACGTATATCTACGTCACTATAAAGAGTCCCCGTCTACGTTTTGCTGAGACTGCCGCGAAAACGTATTTCTCCTCCCCCAAACACTGTCGCTCGTTTGTGATGAGTGTGTATCATGTCTTGAGTCTGTGTTCTACGGTGTGACACTAAGTCCATCTTATTTCAACAACAAAAGGAAGAATGTCTGAGGGAAAAATGGTTACAATTAATTTTTCAAACAATACCAAAGGAGTATAACCCCAGGCTTTAACTGTGTGCGCGTTATTTCACCGAAGATTGGTTTAATAATCTTGGGGCGTTCAGTGCAGGATATGTGAAACGACTATCATTGAAAGAGGGGGAATACCAACTCTATTTGGATCTGTTAGCTCCACCGAATCACAACCTGTAAGTGTGACTTTTGATTTTTGTCTTAACTTCAAGCAATATTTTTGTACCTTATATCTGTGTTTAGCTAATGCATATAACGCAAACATTAGCATGTAGCGTTATTTCTGGTGTGTTACAGTATGTTTATCTGGCTATTAACTTTGCATTTTGACACATTTACCGCACGTGCACCTATGTGGATATATTTGGGTGTAACCAGTGGCGGTTTTAGACACGAGCGAACGGGGCAGCCGCCCGGGGCGTCATTTTTTCACGACACGTGAGGGGCGGCACAAGCCCTTGAAAAAGAAAACTAATCTGCGTCGCTAAGCGGTTTCTGTTATCTATAATATAACTCTCTGTGTGGGGAATTGGCAAATTGCCGCCCCTGCTTGCTGAGAAGCGCAGAAGCTGTGAAAAGTGTAAAGGGGAGGGGCCGCGCACGCGATGGACAGGTCACCTCTCTCAAATGGAGCGGACAAGGATTGGGGATCCACTGGTGGGCTAAAGTCAGTCACACCTTGACTTTCTTCCAAATAACGCAGGATAACGCAATAAGGAGAAAAGAGCAAAAGAGCAAAAGATAAAGGTATGCAATCCCTTCTCTCTGTATGATTACGGTAATGTTATCCATGTCATCAGTGAAGGGCTAATATTAATTGGTGGTATAACGTTAAATCTTACGTTTGTTAGTGTGAGAATCTGGATTTCGTCCTGTCCTCTTTAAATATATCATCTGTGTCTAATAGAACATTTCACTATCATATGTATTCATTTATATTAGTATAAGCTTCCTTCACCCTAATATGGGCCTTACTTTCCTGTTGTTTAACCTAGTTGAGAGTCGTACTGACCTGAGTGACTATCGGTCTCCATCTCAAGGCTCCTAATGATGTGAACTGATGTGTTTTGATGCTTAATACGTACTTTGTAATCACATCTGATTGTTTCAGAAGGAATAAGACTAAACATAAAGTCTGGTGATTTTCCACTCTCTAGTGGTTTTATATGACACCTCCTTTTAATCTTATAAATACTAGTCCTTTAACAAATAAACATTGGACTCTGATTGAACTAGACTCTTGTGTCTGTGTCAAACTTTGTCTCCAGATCTGCAACTCTGTGTTCCGTCGACTAGACTTTTCAACCATAGAATAATATTTTGTAGGGGACATTGAGAATATTACATTCTAACACATTATCATTATTATTTTAATGCCCACTAGTGGTATTTATGTTATGCTCAGGCAAGATCTTTGAAATGACCTCTAAAATAGCCTATGTTTTTTTATATTACAATTATTTCGCATGCAGCTCTTTAACCCTGTACTTTCTAGCATGGTCCTCTCATCTCATATTTGGTTATCATCACTTAGGCCTACCTGCCCTATGTGCCTCCTCCAGGTCCACGTTTTCCTCACATAGTCTGGAGGCTTGTGACTGCTCCTCCTCATCTTAAATGTAATGTAATTATGAAACATTGCCATTAGTAGAATAAAATAGGATTCTGATTAATTAATCAATTCACCTACACAGTGTCATGTCATCTTTATCACTGTGAAAAGTCTCTGTGAATCATTCTCCCTCTCCTGAATCCGCCTCTTTTCAGTGGGCATCTTGGCTTCAAACAATACCCAAAATAGTGATAGCATTTAGGCATTTAACCTTTTTGAATAAAATAATTAATGTGATGCATTACTTCCATCATTCATTCTTCTTGCTAAAACGAAATGTGAGAAACTAACTATCATCAAAAAAATAGTAGCCTATATCTGTCCTATTATTTAGGCTGAACGTGGCAAACTCAGCCTGGATTTATGAAGATTTTAATTCATTTCATAAAAGTTGATGATGAAGATCGTTCGTTAGTTATACATCACAAACTCACCTTTTCTGACAACATTGAGTCATCTCACCCGACAACCGCGACAATCTCCTTCTAGGAGCGCTCATGCAGGCTCAGCTCAGGTGCCGGTCGGATGCAGCGCTCAAGCCATGTAAACAGAGTTTGCCCTTCCCCTACTGACTTTTAATTTCGGTGCCCGATCATGGAAGTGAATGATGCTTTGCGTTGTTTTTTATCTAGGCCTACCTGAAATTCTGCATCCATTGTAAGATTTTTTTTTTTTTTTTTTTTTCGACCTCGGAAGGGCAACGTGAGTCGAGAAGGGCATATGGGCAGTTGCCCGGGCAACCTTAGCTACCCCCCCTGTGCACTTCCCTGCCACTGACCCATTCAGAAAACCTTACACTTGTAGACCCTGTCGCTACCCGATCCGTCCCGGAAATAATAAAAAATGAATTAAAAAAACTATTTTCCACTCTTAAAAGGGTAGTGTAGCCCATACCTCGTTCAAAACATTTTTCCAAACCATTAAAAATTCTAATTTGTTTAATGTCTTTTGATGTTGAGTTTATTATAAAAATATTTCCGGCATGGAACAAGTTGTGTCAAACTTTTTTATTTTTTTATTGAAATTATCATGATTTACAACCAAACATGGCTGCATAACATCCTTTCGTTCACAATATAATAGGCAAGGCAAGGCAAGGCAAGTTTATTTATATAGCACATTTCATACACAAGTGCAATTCAAAGTGCTTTACATAAAATGATTGACAGAAAGAATAAAACGTATCTTTAAAATGCAAATTATTTAAAACAATAAAACAGCAATAAAATTGATTAAAAATGTGAGTGTATATATAAAAAGAATAAGAGCAAAATAAAAATAAATTAGAAATAGAAGTGCAGTTGATGTAAAGCAGCACAGTGCTCAGGTTGTGAATGCACAACTAAACAAGTGTGTTTTTAATCTGGATTTAAAAGTATCTACTGTTGGTGAACGTCTGATGTCTTCTGGAAGCAGATTCCAGCTACGAGTGGCGTAATGGCTAAACGCTGACTCGCCTTGTCTTGAGTGAACCCTTGTTATCTCTAACTGACTTGATCCTGATGATCTGAGAAGTCTGATTGGTTTATATTCAATGAACATATCTGAGATGTATTTAGGTCCAAGACCATTGAGTGATTTATAGACAATTAATAATACTTTGAAGTTGATTCTAAAAGTAACTGGTAACCAGTGTAAGGACCTGAGGATTGGAGTGATATGCTCAGATTTTTTGGTTCTGGTCAGAATCCTGGCAGCAGCGTTCTGTATGAGCTGCAGCTGTCTGATGGTCTTTTTGGGAAGACCTGTAAGGAGTCCATTAAAGTAATCCACCCTGCTGGTGATGAAAGCATGAACTAGTTTCTCTAAATCTTGGCTTGGGAAAAAACATCTGATTCTGGCTATGTTTCTGAGATGGTAGTAGGCTGATTTACTTATTGCTTTGACATGACTGCTGAAACTAAGGTCAGACTCCAAAATGACCCCAAGATTTTGTACCTTGCTTTGTGTCTTTAGACCTCTTAAGTCAAGGTATGTGTTTACCTTGTTAGTTTCATCCTTGTTACCAAAAACAATGACTTCAGTTTTGTTTTTATTTAACTGAAGGAAGTTTTGACACATCCATCTGTTAATTTCATCCATGCATTGGCAAAGAGAGTCAATAGGCCTGTAGTCATTGGGTGAGAGGGCTAGGTAGATCAGAGTGTCATCTGCATAGCTGTGGTAGGCAATTTGGTACTTTTTCATTATTTGGCCAAGTGGGAGCATATACAGGTTGAAGAGGAGCGGAGCTAGAATTGAGCCCTGTGGAACACCACAAGTCATGGGTGTCCAGTCAGATTTATGGTTGCCTATGTTCACATAGTAACCTCTCCCTTTAAGGTATGACCCAAACCATTTAAGTACCAATCCAGAAAGCCCTACCCAGTTTTCCAGCCTATTTAGGAGTAAGGTGTGACCTACTGTGTCAAAAGCAGCACTGAGATCTAGTAAAACCACAACTGATATTTTGCCTGAATCAGAATTCAATTGAATATCATTAATTATCTTACCCTAACACTAATACAGAAAAGACATAGTCTGAGGGAGCATCTCTTAATACAAACAGGAAATATATATGCAGTCTTCGAAAAAAATAAAACAAATATAAATAAAATAAATTTAAATGTAAGAGAATTACAACATGACATAAGGGAAGAATTCTGTTATTGTTCAGCTATTAACCTCAGTTGGGAAGTGTTTTAGGGTATCATATATGTTTGTGCTTTAGGACCTTTAAACATTTTTAAAGACTTCATATACAGATTAAATTCATTTAAAAAAAAAAAAATTGGGAAATTATTTCACAATTCTACATTTGTGGATGAAGAATTTAGCTGGACATACAATTGTATTAGTACAGAGCTCGTCACCCTTGATATTCAATATCAATCCAAATGTTATATCGTCCCTAGAGAAAGAGGTTGGGAATGAAGACATCTGCTGCTTTACCCAGTATACTTTGCAAGGCTGTGCGTTCGGGATACGCGTACGCTCGCGTGCGCCCAAAAACACGAAGTATGCCGAAACTGTATCACTTAACATTAGTTTATGCATTAGGAAACAATAAGCATTTAATCATCTTAATTAATTTCAGCATTTACTGAGACGTTCTCCATTTAAGACATATTCAAAGATGTTCGAATAAAACATCTGTCAAATGGATCAATTGAATCCGCAGGTTTGGGGAAAGTTGCGATGTTTATTGATGCACAGAAATATATCCATGATGTCACAGCATCCGGTTTATTATAGCACTACAGGAACAAATAATTGCACGACTGCTTTTGTACCTTTCCCCAAACCAATTACAAGTATACTGCCCCGTTGTAGCATCAGAAATCATTCACAAAGACACCGTTTATTAAGACTAGAAAGAAACAATTGCAAAAAAGCACAAGTAGGCAGATTAATTCATGAATGATCGCAGACCTTTACTGAGTCAACTTCAGTTGCGCAATTAAGATCAATGATGTTACAAGATATGACGCATATTTGAGTAGGGACTTTAAATAAATGTACTTATACAAAAGCAGCTATTTTTTTCTTAAATAAATCTTGAAACGGCACTGAATCATAATCGACAACAGGTAGCGAACGCACGAGGAATTTCTTTAACTCTAAGAATGTTTAGAGTTCGTCTTTGTGGAAAATTCATGGTTTGATCTCGTAAAGGATGTAAACAATTACCCCCATAATGTGCGCTAATAAATAACACAAGAAACGTCACGACGTGTCGGCTGATCTCAGATCAGAGTGCCATAAACCGCTCACGCCGCATAAAGAGGCGGTGTGTAATTGGTTTAATTCCCGGAGCTTTTAATTTCTCGGAACCGGCGCCGATGACGTCACCACGCCCTGTGGTATTCACGGTGGCCCGCGGGACGAGGCGCGCTCCCCCTGGCGTCTGCGGGCCGTGTTTAAAAGGCTCGAGGGGACGCGCGCATCGCCCGAGAGAGGTCCTGCGGTAACGTCTGTATAACGGAACCGGGACTGTATGGAGGGAGCGGAATCGGACGCGCCCGTCCCGACGAGATCGGCGGCGGACAGAGCGGCGGCGCTCGCGCGCTTACTGCACCGGGACTGCACGCGCCTGCTGGAGCTCTACGTGAGTAGACGCGCCCGTTATTCACGCGACCGTGACGACGTCTGTTCTCACGAAGCGGAAATATGCCGTATTAATCGTAAGGCCAATGTTCGGTTACACACGGAGCCGCTTGAACTGGTCTGTGGTGGTTTTCCTCAGCACACCGTCAGTCGTTGAATGAGAGTAGCGTCGTTGTGCGGCGATTCATAAAGGGTTTAGCGTGAGCACGCGCACACATTCACGCGGTTAACTTTATGACATTAACGGAGGTTTCGAGATGTTTGCAGGACCGGAGGCCTCGTGTCTTTTATCCTTAAGTGTGTTTGACGTATTGGTGTGTATTCCTATATGTGCGTGGAATTGATATCACGCAGGTTCACGCCTCACAAAAGTGAGCACGGAAATATAACAGCACAGTCCTGCTAAAGAAAACATTACACAAAATCTGAAAGATAAACTTAAATGTTATAGTAAGAATTGTATTTGTTTTAAAGGAAACTTTAAATGTTCTGGATTATTATCTGGCAGGTGGGAGCCAATGAAACACCATCACCTACAGCATATCAGGCTTCATTAATGATTATGGTGGATTGAAACCAGCTGATGGGTCATTATTGTGTTGGAATGGAAGCCATCAGCATTTGTATTTATTCCATTAGAATTGATATAGTTATTTTTAATGAGACTAAACTGTAAATTGCTCCTATACTGATAATACACAAAAAAATGTTTTAACCAATTCAGAGATAACAATAATGAAATAAACTTTGCATACACTACATAAAATATACCAAAAATACATCGAAGGACTTTATTTTATTATAGCACAAAAGAGTACAAACAAATACAACTCATAACAGCAAAAATAAAATAGCAATTAAATAAATAAAACTTGGGATATCCTTTGAAATCATAAATTTAAATTGCATTGTGCTTCGTAAGTCTTTTTTGTTAAAGTGTGCACATATTGTCAAATTTCTATTAGAAACTGTTAATTATTAACACAATAGAGAGGTTCAATGATGACGTATTTTTCCCAAAAACAAAAATATGTCTTTTTTGACGTATGCATCTTTCCCAAAGCAAAACATAAGCTCTGTGATTAACAACGGTTTCTGATGTTAACATGGTCTGTCTATCAAGATCATCTATACACATAACCACAACATTTGTAGCTTTTGAAGCAGTAGTACAGTCGGCAGAAGTAAAAAGCTGACACGATGCTATGAACACACTACACTTAAGGTCGCTCGATATCAACGTCACCACCACCCACTCTTTCAAACTTGATTAAAAACGCGTTCCCCGGTAACTAATTATTCCATCAATGAACCGCATCTGCGCTCTTGTTGCACTATTATTATTATGTTTTTATTTTATTTATTGAAACATGACAAAATATAAAATATTTACATAACAAAATGGCATACAATACAAATTCAATAAATTAATTTTTTAAAGGGGCATTGGCACAGAAGAATAAGACAACAACAACATCAAAATGGAAGGTATAAATACAGATCTTACAAAGGGGAACATATCATAAAAGATCATATTTATCAAACAATTCTAATAGGATTTAGCTTTTATAATCTTAGTTTTATGATAGATTTTATGTATTGTCTTAAATAATCTTTAAATACAACAAACCGGTGGGGTGATTTAAAATCCTACAATGTTTTACTATCAGAAGTAAATTTTGAATCAAAAAACATTTTCCCCATCTTCTTCGTAGTTAATACTTAAAATCCATAAACGAAACTCACTTGAACCACATGTTTCTCCTTTAACCATAATTTTTTTTCCTAGAATATTTGCAATTACAGTTAATGTGTTCTGTATTTTCTGGTAACAAATGACTCAATTAATTTTAATCTAAGGATTAAATCTAATCCTTAGAAACTCAATTATTTTATTTCATTTTAGGATGAACTAGGAACTTTAAATAAGTGTTTATAATATGTTTAAGTCATTTTTTGTCCAAGTAAATATCCAAATGAATTCTTTAAGACCTATCAGGGAAAACGACATTATGGAAAATTTGTCTTGTATAAATGTTCGTACATTTCTTACTTTTAAACTCAATTGATTTGATGCCCATGTTGCATTTTTCGTGAGCATTAAATACGCAATGATGTCCAGCGTCCCCACCAAAGGAAGTAGCTTTTTAGCAACGTGGCGTTTTAAAGCCAAAATAAAGTTTTAAAACTCACCTCAGTTCTCATATTTTCTGCCATGTTTGTCGCCGTAAGCCGTGATTCATAATAGACACCAAATGCATGTACAGACGTGACTCATGAAACTCCCTCAGTGGGATCTTTTCTTGTTTACAGGTGGGAAGAAAATGACAACAAACCATAACCGTAAACATGAAGTGGGCGCTCCACGTGACTCAATTTTCTCGAAACGCTTCCTGTAATAACTCAATTTAACCCTCTTGTCGTCCTCCTCCTCAGAAAGAGCGAGAGAGCTTTCTGTCTCATCTCGTCCCGGACGGTAGGCGTCTGGTTTCTCTCGTCCTCTGTCGCGAGGCCCTGACCACAGATGAGCAGGTGGGTCACGTCCGCTCGGCCCTGAGGAGGTGCACAGAGCTCCTGGAGTGTCTCATCAGCAGAGAGGTGGAGGAAATGGGCGAGGAGATGGAGGGCGAGTACGAGACCCTCCGGAAGGCCGTGAAGGACAGACTGGGTCATCTGGTGCACAGTACCGGAGCTCTGCTGGAGAACTCAGAAGGTGGCTGTCCTCCTTCACCGGAGACGAAGTGTGCTGAGGTACAGACACCCGCCGTGTTTCCAAACCTTTATTTATGCCCAATTTATGTCTTTTGTCCCCGTCTCGCGCATTGTTTGGGTGCAGTGCTGGAAGCAGACATGAGCATGCCGCGGCACTAAATCCTAAATCTCTTTTCCAGTAAGCACTCGACCTCTCTGAACTCTCAACAGCCGCTGCATTCAGGTTGATCTAACACCCTACAAAACCACCAGTTTCAGGCGACTAAACTCTTTAAAAAAACAGTCAGCAGGTGGAAATAGATTTGACAATCATTCAGCTAGTGTTGTACTATAATGTAATGCTGTTAGAGACGTAGATTTCTGCACGACGAGGGGTTTATTTAAAGTGAAAGGCACAGAACTGCCTGAAACATGACAAGCACGAATTCGGCTGAGACTCAGATCTCGACAGTCGGTCTTTGACTGCAAAGAGTCGTAAAACAATCTCTTTAAAGGTCTTGCTGTTTGTGTGTTTGTGATGCGTGTTAATGTTGTGTGTGTTGTGCGTGTGTTGTGTGTGCGTGTTTGTTTGTGCGTGCTTGTGTATTCATCAATATATAAATACAATAAAGCTTAAAAGTAGTGTTTTACTGTTACACGGTAGAACTATTAAGTTTAGAGCTTGGTCTAAAAAAGTAGTGTTTTACTGTTACACGGTAGAACTATTAAGTTTAGAGCTTGGTCTACTATTGTTGACTCCTTTTCATTTTAAACATTTAGCAAAGTAACTTTTTTTATAAAGAGTTAAATTAATGAAAGGTCTTATTAAGACAACCTAAACTTTTTAGCTCTATCAACAATTACCAAACAGTCTCCACAGAGAGTGATGCAGTACACACAACTTAAGCATAAGCACCACTCTTCTGAACGACGGTAACCCCAAACGTTAAAAATATCCAAGATAAATGAACATTCGTCATTTAAAAGGCTTATTCCTTTCCTAAAACTTCATTTCAAAATGTACTCTCCTAAAGCAATCTCACGTAAAGTATGCTGGGAATTGAAGTTCATTCTCAACCAGTGTTTGGTGTTACTAGGTAATGAGTTACTGTAATTTAATTACTTTCCCTTCAAAAAGTAAAGTAATGGATTACTCTTATTTTGTCTGTAATTTAATTAGTTACTTTGGATGCAATTGAACTAAATACTGTGTAATGTTTACAATAGTGGAAATGACAAGGTTTTTCATGTCTGGGGTCAGTTGTGGTCTAGTGGTTGGAGAGTTGGACTCGTAGCCAGAAGGTCACTGGTTCAAACCTCAGTGCCACCAGAAAATGACTGAAGTGCCCTTGAGCAAGGCACCTTACCCCTGTTTGCTCTGCAGTGATAGCTGCCCACTGCACCCTACTTGTAAGTCGCTTTGGATAAAAGCGTCTGCCAAATGAATAATTGTAAAATGTAAATGTAATGTCTCTCCTTGAATCAATTCTAATCAAGGTTGATATAAGATATAGAAAGTCATTAATAAGTAACTGAATACGTTTTGGAGAGAATCATTTGTACAGTAATCTAATTAAACTATTAAATGTGTAACTAGTAACTCATTACTTTTTCAGAGTAACTTACCCAACACTGTTCTCAACAAATCGTCTCGAACGAACTTGTTGAAATTAAGTTAAAATAACTAAAAAGTACAAATTAGTTATGGGAACTCAAAATATTAATATCTTAATATAAAATTAAATTCACATTACTTGAACTGTTTAATTACCATGGAAGTGATGAAATCAGCTGATTTACAGTCATTCTCCCCGGGATGTAGTTCAAACTAGTCACTTCCCAACAGATCACAGATAATGAAGGTGTTTATGAAATGAAGTTTAAAAGTTTCCTGTTGAAAAAACACAAACTTTTCTTGGATCTGGATGTGTTGGCGTTGAGTTTCTCTATTTTTGTTCTATTTGGCTACTGAAATGGATCACAGGGTGGGTGTGCACATTTCTATTATATCTAGAAACCTTTCTGTATGCAGACATTTGTTTTTCACATTTTATAACATTCTCAAGAGAAATCTGCACAAAAAACTGCGGATGTGTTTAAACTTAGAGAAGTGTGAGGTGATGTTAAAGTCCACTCTTTTCACCAATGGTCAGTTTTATGTGTATGTGTAGAGAGTGTTCATCAGCAGATTTTATTGCACTCAACAGATGTTTTTATGAAATAACGCTGCATTAATGCACAAAACCAGCGATTTCATATGAATATAAGATGACTTTGTAACGATGCGAGATGAACGATTATGATAAAAACGTTGCGTGTCTGGAGACTGATGATAATGTCTGTGATTCACAGGGTCAGGATGAAGTTGATGGCTCGGGTATGTTTGCAGCTAAACTTTGGACGTATCGAGTCTTACTGGAGCTCATCCACTGGACAGATTGGGCTTCTCAGACTCTTCACGTGTTCCACACTGAAACACAAGGACAACAACACGAGCAGATACTGTAGAAACCACACACAGACACACACGTGAATGAAACGTGTCCTTGACTGAAACGCTTCCATGTAGATTATATCATGCACTAATCAACACACCAACACAGACAATAACCAGACACTATTATATTCTATATACATCACATGTTTGGCCACGTAGAAGTTTAAAGGGATAGTTCACTCAAACATTCTGTCACAAATTACTCGCGCTTTCTTTTCTTCTCTGCGGAACACAAAAGAAGATATTTGGACCCCATTCACTTCTATTGTAAGGACCAGGTCTGGCCAAAATGGACAATATTAAACTAAATAATAAAATAATAACAAAATTAACGGATCAGGTGGATCTGTAATAAGGTGGTTCAAGAATAACATATAAAGCTGAATACCAGTCAACTATAAATACAGTCAAATAAAAACATGATCTTCTTAAATTAAATATAAATACAAGTGTAATGAAAAACTGAAAATAGGTTTCTAAAATAAACACTATTTAAGACAAACTAACTCAACTTTACATACCATCTCAATTTTTTTCATTGAATAGTGCATTTTGTATCATTACCCTTATCCATTCAAATATTGTATACTTTCTTTTAAACAGTCTTGGGGGCCCTCTGGTGGCCATTCGGGCCCTAAACATCCGATTAGTTTGCTTATGCCTTGGGCCGGCTCTGGTATGGATACAAAACCAATGCAAGTGAATGGACCCGAAAAAGAAAATTCTGTCATGAATAACTTACTCTCCAGTTATTTCAAACCTGATACATTACTCTGTATGGTTAAACACAAAAAAGATATTTGGAAGAATGTTAGCAACTGACATTTCTGGGACTTCATTGACCACCGTAGAAAAAAATGGTTGTCAAAGGTGCCCCAGAACTTTTTGCTTTCCTAAATTCCTAAAATAAATATCTTCTTTTGTGTTAATATAAATATACAATTATTTTCCTTGGTAGTCAATGATGCCCCTTGAGTTCTCGTTGCTAACATTCTTCCAAATATCATTCTCTGCGTTCATCAGAACAAAGATATGTATAGAGGTTTGGAACAACTTGAGGGTGAATAAACGATAACGGAACGTTTTACTTTTTGGGTGAACTGTCCCTTTAATTTGAGTTCAGGATGAATCTGAGAGCAGTTAGAAGTTAGAGAACGTTTTCAGCTGATGATTAAAGCAGACTACACGTTTCTTTTTATTCTTTAAGTTTTCATACATTTACATCCGTCAAAATGAAATTTGATATTTTAAAAACAGTTTTCCAGGAGTTGATTGGCCCTTTTCTGTATTCTGTATTGGCATCAAACTGTATTGAGTCTGTGTTTATCGAGCTTTTTTGAGTTTGATGTATGTGTGTATTCAAATACTAAACTCTTTCACTCTGCTGTCCAACAAATATATTCATATATAAATATATATAACTCATAAATGTATTAGCGCAAAACTTGACTGTACTAACCGAGCTGATGTGAATCTAACTGTGAACTACTGCTGTTTTATTCAGATTATCTTTTGAAGCTGTTTTAAAAGTAAAGTCGTGGGTGAATAATGGAAATAACATGATTGTTCTTAGCAGAAGAACGACACGATGCCATCTTGATTATTTCTCATCGAAATCAGTTTCATGCAAATATAACACTGTGATGTTCGTGATTTTCCTCTAATACCAGCGATTACTGACGGCTGTAACTGATGATGTTCTGTTTGCTGTGAATGTTGAGTTTTATCTGAACATGTCTGCACATTGGCACTAACTGAACCCTTTACAGCAGACTGGATGACTGATGTCTCTCATTCTCTTCTTTAGTGACTACTGTATAATGTGTGTGTGTGTTTGACATTAATCAATAAATTATGAGAATAGAATCTGACGTGCAATTCTTTGGTGTGCGTGTAAGGGTTTGTTTACATCAGAGACATCAAGATGTACACACACATTAAAGGGATACTTCACCCAAACATGTCATTTCTGTCATCCTTTACTCTCTCTTTGTAGTCATTTCATACCTCTATAAAGACGATATGTAAAGAACGTTTAACATTTTTAATTCTGTGGCATCATTAACTACCATAGCAGCACACATTAAATGGTAGTCAAAGGCACCCAGAACTGTTTGTATTTCTTCAAAATAGCTCAATTTGTTTTCAAATTAACAAAAAAAATGCAATTTTTTTTCCTACAATGGTAGTGGATGACGTCACAGACTTCTTTTAAAGAATGTCTACAATTTTCAGCTCTTTGTGTCAAACAGAACAAAGAAACGTTTATAGGTAAACGATGACCGCATTTTCGAGAGAACTATCCCTTTAAGTAAGAAAAGACAGGTTCGTGACGTCATACACAAAGTTCATTAAAGTGCGTAACGGAGTTTATTTTCAGTGAAACGTTTACCTTTTATTATCATTAATACCTGTAACTTTTTCAGCAAAATCATCCGTACTAAAAAAAAATCAAATCAATTAAAGTTATTTACTTTAATCTTTATGAAGTAGCTTTCCTGTAGCTCAGTGCTAAGAGCATTGAGTTAATAACGCAAGGTTGTGGGTTCGAGCCCAGGGGATTGCCAATATCTATGTATAAATGTATAGGGTAAAGCAATGAAAGTCACTTTAGATAAAAGTGTCAGCCAAATGTGTAAATGTTATGAAGTGCTTAGCGTCTAGAGCTTCGATTCAATAGTATTTTATTGACAAATAAATATCCTAATAGTGTAGGTTATAATCCCTTATTATATGTAAAGGTTATTTCTACACGTATATAACACTACTTCTACATGCAAATGGTGTACCATCTATAACTATGTAATTTTAACCTACCCTGTACAACGTCTCCTATATGTTATTATTCCCATTTTCTGAACAAACGTCTTTTATTTGATATATGCGTATTTGTGGAATCTTTTTAGACTGAAAATGAACATTTAATGTAATACAGATAAGCTCTTCTGATTCTAGTCTGATGGAGCTCATCTGTGGCTCTCAGGGCCTCTGGAACCACCGCGCATGCGCGCCAGCCTGCGCACCGGAGCAGCGCTAATGGCGGAGAGCGTGCGGTCGCCGTTCGACTACCGGGAGCCCCCGACCCTCGACAGTGACGGGGAAGGCAGCAAACCGCCGCCGCCGCGCGGGTCAGTATCTCCGCTGGCGCGTGTCGCTCGCTCGCGGTCCGGACCTCGCACGTTGTTTTGAAGGGAACGATAGCGCTGGTGCTAACAGTTAGCGGGTCCGGTTCCGTTGTGTCTTCGCGATGGGGCCGCAAGGCGACGCTTATCTCGCGCTTTGAGCTCGTGCGTTGTTTGTCACTCCTTGTTTATTCCCTCCCGTTTTACCGGGGCGCGTGAACGCACGAAGCGACGGCCACTCGGACGATTAGCAAAACACAGCGCGAGCTCGCGGTTAGCGCGCGTACGCGGCCAGTGCTGCTGTGCGCGTGCCAGCCGAGCCAATAGCCGTTACAAATATTCACCATGACAACCGGCGCATTTGATTATAACCGCACGAACCGTGTTGAATATACAGTAATAATGAATTCTTTATCCGGTTTACTTTACAGTCGTAGAAACTCTGATATTTTGGTGGAAAGCGTGGTTACCATGGTGACCTTTTTCCGGTTTATTGTGTTCGTGTCATGATGTGATGTACTGTGTGTGTGTGTGAAACAGGCGTGTGTGTGGCAGGAAGAGGAAGGGGACGCCGGTGAAGGTGTGTGAGCGAGCGGTGTATGTGTCAGAAGATGAAGAAGAGAGTCTGTCTGAACACAGCTACAGCCCAGGTACACAAACATCAGTGTGTGTCCTTATAGACATTGTGTGTTTCTGTGCCTTCATGAAATGATTGTGTAGATTACAGTGTGAGTGATGTTCATCTCACAGGCGTACAGTGATGACGTGTGTGTGTGTGTGTGTGTGTGTGTGTGTGTGTGTGTTTGTGTTGTCAGGGGACGAGCAGTATGCTGAGGGTGCTGAGGACAGACTTCCCCCGCCGGACAGCCCATATTACATCACTGACCACTCACAGCTCTGGTGTGACACACACACACACTCATCATGAGTGTCTGTTAGGTGTGATAGATTAACATTGTGTGTTGTGTAGTGTGCCAGAACTCGGTGAGGAGGGTTCGAGTGGAGTCAGTGGGCCCGTTCTCTTCCACCCGCCACCTAACTGCAGGATTAGAGAGGTGCATTGTGGGAGTCAGGTGCGGCTTGTCGTCATAGCGATTCGAGACATCGCTAAAGGGGAAGAGATCACGGTGGACTACAGCCTCACTGACTGGGGAGAAAATGCCATGGTACTCAAAATAACACACACACATGAACCGTCTGACTGAATACTGCTGTGTGTGTGTGAGGGTGTGATGTGATTTATTGTGTGTGTGTGTGTGTGTGAGGGTGTGATGTGATTTATTGTGTGTGTGTGTGTGTGTGAGGGTGTGATGTGATTTATTGTGTGTGTGTGTGTGTGTGAGGGTGTGATGTGATTTATTGTGTGTGTGTGTGAGGTTGTGATTTATTGTGTGTGTGTGTGTGTGTGAGGTTGTGATTTATTGTGTGAGGTTGTGATTTATTGTGTGAGGGTGTGATTTATTGTGTGTGTGATTGTTCAATCGCAGGGTTTTCATGGTTCTGTGTCCCCACGAGGCTTCGAGTGTGGATTTAATTCAGAGAACAACATCAAGAAGGTGATGAACACACACACACACTGTAGTGATGAATATGTCTCTTTGACTGTCATTTATTAAATGTTTTACTGTTCAGACATGACATGAAGAACACCGGTGCAGAAGCACTTCCTGTTTCAGCTTTTAGTTTATTTAGTCAAATATCATTAACATACAGTGTTTCCCACAGGTTTGTGTGACTATTCTTTTATTTTGATTTATTTGATTTATTATCAGAGATAACAATGATGAAATACACCTTTGCATACACTGCATAAAATATACCAAAATATATTCAAAGACATCTGAACATATAGAAGAAAGATAAAAATAATAATAATAATAAAGTAAAATAACTAAATCAAGGTTTTTGTGTGACTATGACACTAACATATTAACGCTTCTGTCGTCAAATATAAAAGACCATTCAGAGCCTAATGTTCATGTTTATACGTCCAGTCTGTAATTTGACAGATGCTTTTGTACCGTGTACACTGGTTATGTGCCCCAAGGGGCAATTTCTTTCACTGGGGGCAGAAGTGGGGCAGTTTAATGACATTTATTCACTGTTCACATTTATTCATTGTCTGCTGTCTTTGATCAAATGTTTTTGTAGAGAAAACTGAAACAGGAAGTGCTTCTAGACCAGTGTTGTGTTGTGAAAGCGTCCTGCTGTCATCATTCTGCTCTAGCAGCACTTATGATCTGAGGACATTTATAGATCACTCACCTCAATGACATCCAACATGTTCACATCTGTCTGTCTGTCGTCTGTCTTTCGTCAGTTGAAAAGAATAAATAGCAGCTCGACAGTAAACGCACAATGGAAGCACCTAAAGTCGACACTGTTGCTATTGAGTTTGTTTAGGAAATGTCTTCAAACATCTGTCTCTGTCTGCAGGAGGAGGAGCCGGGTTCAGTTCCTCTGTCTCTCAGTGTTTCTGACTATCTCACCCCGTCATGGTCTCTCTCGCCCTCCTCCTCACCGCTCTCTCACTCTGAGGCCAGCGACTCGGACCGAGAGGAAGACGAAGAGGAGGAAGACGACGACGACGATGATGACGACGACGACGATGAGCTCGAGGAACTGAGAGGCCGTATGATGAGACGGCGCAAGAAACAGAAAACCACAGCCGCCGTAAAAAAAAAGGCAGAACCCAGGACCCAGCCCCGCCCCCTGTCCTTCACTCGCCCCGCCCCTTCTTCATCATCTCCCTTCCGGCAGTCTTTGACTACACCCACCACAAACATAAACAATAACATAAACATTAACATCGGGCACGGCTCGAGCAGCTCGCTCACCCGCCGGCAGCACTGTCCCTACTGCGGGCGTCACTTCCGCTCGCTGGCGCGTCATCTGGAGAAACATCACGACCAGCAGCCAGAGGTGCGAGCTGCTATGGAGCTGTCTCACCTACAGACGGCCTCGCCCGCCTCACCGTTCGCATCTCCCGCTCAACCCTCGTCCTCTTCCGGACCCTCGCTGTTTTCCCGCGAGCATGAATCCTCCACGCCTAAACCCGGAGCGGTGTCATTCTCTCTCTCGCTGGCTCCGCCCCTTCCCTCAAACACCTCCAAAAAGACTTCCGGGGCAGCGAGTAAAAAAGGCCCGTTGCCCGCAGCCAGCGCTGTCAAGACCCCGCCCATCACACTCAAGCCCCCTGCCAGGAGGGGACGACCTCCAAAGAGAGAGAAATTAGACCAACAGAAGAAACACGAGGAGGTGAAGCTCGCCCAAGATGAAGCTCCTCCCACTCCAGGTCAGAAGGAGAATGAAGATGACACAAGAGGTGATGGACGTGGAGAACAGAAGAGCGCCGAGATGGAGAGGTACATCTGTACATCTTAACAAATTAAAATATAAATGAAAATATCAGTTTACACCAAACATCTTTTTCAGAGGTTCACACCCACCTAACTTTAAGGAGTCAATATTTTGTGTTTTTTCAAGGTCTTACTTTGGGTTATGGAGCGTCCAACAACAAGTTTACACACGTACAATGTGTAAAAACACAATTATTGTTACCTTACTTCTTGAGTGACTCTCAAATGATTAGTTCAGCGATTCATCAGTCTAATCTCTATCTACTTTGCTGTGATTGGTCAGATGGTCTAGTCTGCTGTGATTCGCGGGCAGTCCTAGCTTAACGTAGGTGAGGACTATGTGTATAGACGGTGGTAAGGACTTGGGGTTAGGGAATGGGGACGACTCGTTCACGTGATTCTGCTTCTGGTCCTTTTTCTCAAGCCAATAACTTTGTTATTCATTCACCTTCAGATTTAAAACTTTGCAGACTGCTCACTTTCAAACATGGCAACAGTACACACTACTGGGGCTGATGTTCTCTGCACAGCTCTTCTGTGAACTACAGCTGTGTGATCAGTAGGAAGTGCTGCTCATCTGCTCGATCTAAAATCAAGACGAGATTGAGTCGTTTATGATGTTATGAGTACATGATGTTATGTACTCTTTAAATGAATGGTTTCTATTTATTGTAATAGTTGTGAAAGAATCAATTGATTGTCCGATGAATCTCATCATCATACAGTCAAAATCTGAAAACTTAAAGATTCTGGAGGACCTGCATGATTTTTCTGGAGATCATTGGACAGTTTAATGACTCGGGACGCAGGAGAAACACTTAAACAACTCTAGCAAAACATATAAAATCTCATGTGACATCATAGAGTAACTATTACCATGTCCTTAAAATGACATTTCATGCCATGTGTAATGTTGCCGTGTGTGAATGAAAACAATCTGCTGAGTTGTAAAGCTGAAAGTGAACGACTCTGAATCAAGCGGACGAGTCGTCTGTCGTTCCCATTTCAGTTCCTGGTCAGATTCACGTCTCTCGGTGTAATGCCCGCCTACGTTCCATTTGAGACACTGCATGGTGTAGACCAATCACAGCAGACTAGAACATCTGACCAATCACAGCAGAGTAGACCATCTGACCAATCACAGCAGAGTAGACTATCTGACCAATCACAGCAGAATAGACCATCTGACCAATCACAGCAGAGTAGACCATCTGACCAATCACAGCAGAGTAGACTATCTGACCAATCACAGCAGAGTAGACCATCTGACCAATCACAGCAGAGTAGACCATCTGACCAATCACAGCAGAGTAGACCATCTAACCAATCACAGCAGACTAGACCATCTGACCAATCACATCAGACTAGACCATCTGACCAATCACAGCAGACTAGACCATCTGACCAATCACAGCAGAGTAGACCATCTGACCAATCACAGCAGAGTAGACCATCTGACCAATCACAGCAGAGTAGGAGGGGATTAGACTGATGAATCGCCGAACCAATTATTTGAGAATCATTCAAGAAGTAATGGCAATTTTATTTATATAGCACTATATACTACAACCAGAGTTGACCAATGTGCTTTACAATAAAACAACTAAAAACAGCAGTAACACACAAGAATAAAACAGAAATACATTTTAACATACACCAAAATCATCATAAACACGCAACAAAAAACATAAAAAAACATAGTGCTTCAACCAGTATAAAAAGCCTTATCGAACAGATAGGTTTTAATTTAGAGTTAAAAATAGCCACAGATGATGCCATTCTAATAGGCAAGGGCAAATCATTCCAGAGTCTTGGCACAGCTGTAGCAAAAGCGCGATCACCCCTGCACTCTCGCCTCG
Organism: Triplophysa tibetana; assembly: GCA_008369825.1. Taxonomy (NCBI): domain Eukaryota; kingdom Metazoa; phylum Chordata; class Actinopteri; order Cypriniformes; family Nemacheilidae; genus Triplophysa; species Triplophysa tibetana. The sequence goes on from CM017895.1 coordinate 38,302,768, forward strand.
TCTTGGGAATAAACAAAAGTCTCTGGTTAGAGGACCGAAGAGATCTGTTTACATTATGCTCAATCAATAAGTCAGAGATATATGAAGGAGCCATACCATTTAGTGACTTGTAGACAATAAGTCAAATTTTAAAAACTACTCTGAACCGCACAGGCAGCCAATGTAAAGACTGTAGAACCGGAATAATATGATCCCGTTTATGACTCCTGGTCAAAAGTCTAGCTGCCGCATTTTGAACCAATTGTAATCGGGATAAAGCTGTTTGACTAATCCCAGTATAGGGTGAGTTACAGTAATCTAGTTTAGAAGTAATAAAAGCATGAATCACTTTCTCAAGATTTTTAAAAGAAAGCAAAGACTTCGCTTTAGACAGTAGCCGCAACTGGAAAAAAGATGATTTGACCACAGAATTGATCAAACTTCAGATGTTCATCAAATACCACACCCAAGTTTTTCACATAATGCTTAAAACATGAGGATAACCCACCAAGATTTGGTTCGGCAGCAGTCATGGAATCTGAGGGTTTAAAAACAATAATTTCCGTTTTTTCCTCGTTAAAATTCAGAAAGTTTAGCGACAGCCATGCCTTTACATCTGCCAAACATGCCCAGAGAGCATCTAATCCATCCAAGTTTTGCTTAATAGGCAGATAAACTTGAGTATTGTCGGCATAATAATGGAACGACAGCCCATATTTTCTAAAAATGGAACCAAGTGGAAGCATATATAAAGAATTAGAATTACGATATCCCATCTTAACCGAAATAGTCCTATTGGTAAGATAAGATTTAAACCACTCCAAAGCACTACCTACAATACCTGCGCAACGTTCTAGACGATTAATAAGGACAGCATGATCAACAGTATCAAATGCGGCAGTAAGATCTAAAAGCACAAGAACCGCAATAATTCCCCGAGTCACAAGTAAGGTAACAACTGCCTATTATTAGAAAACAAAAGTGTTTTTACACCGTGTACGTGCATAGACTTGTTGTTTGACGATCCATAAACCAAAATAGGACCTTAAAAAACACAAATTATTGACCCTTTAAGAATTGTTTTGTGTTGTGCAGAAGTTGATTGATGCTCATGTTTTTCCAGCAGCTGTCCGCGGTCACACACGTCTCCTCTTCTCTCGTCTCTCTCTACACTGGTTCTGTATCTCCGGCGACAGCAGCACACTTCTTTTGTCTCTCTCTCACGCTCTCCGGGCTCGGCCGAGGCCTGGCGTCTGCTCTGTCATTCCAGTTTGGCTCTTCTGATCCTGTACAACCGTCACCGCGAGTGCGAGGTGGCCAAACTCACCATACCGGACTACCGTAACCGCTCCAGCCCCTCCTCCCTCTCACCGCTGGAGGCGTCTCTTTCACCGTTCGAACGGCACGTCCTGTGTCACCTGGCCCGGGCGGGAGTGTTAGGCAAGCGCGGCCGCGTTCAGCCCCTCGTCCTTCCTCCTCACTCAGAGGGGTGTCTGGATCTTCTCCTGAAGACCTCGGCAGATGTGGGCGTCGACCCGGAGAGCCCGTACGTCTTTTCCAGGCCGTTCCACTCACCGGCCACGCCGCTCCGCGGGACGGATCTCCTCCGGGGTCTGGCACGCTCCAGCGGCGCAAAAAATCCCACGGCGATCACCGCGCCTCGCGCTCGCCGTCAGGTGGCCATCTTCACTCAGCTCCTCCTGCTGGAGGAGGGAGAACGGCCCGCGGGCGCGGCCACCAAACTACTGGAGGAATTCCTACAGAGGGAGTATCACGTGACTCAGAACTGCTCCCGGATTGGTCAGGACCCGGGGCTGATGAGTGGGGTGGGGCGGGTGGTGCTGTACGGAGAGAGAGACGGGGTTCTGTTCAGAGGAATGAGTCTTCAGCACATCTGTCTTGAACTGGACGGTGAGTGATCGTCTCTTTATTCTCTCAATTAAATGAAAAGGGCATTTTAACATTAATGTTCAATCATCTGTGCATCACTTGAAAGCTTAAACACACAGAACATTTATGTTCTGAACAAAGACGAGACGCATTTATAAGAGTGTCTTCTCTTCCATCGGACAGTGATGTCAGGAAAATCTGCCGACTCGTTCTCTGATGATTCCTCCGGAGAGGGCAGCAAGAATAAAGACAGAGCTCAGGTGAAAAAGACGGGAGGGTCCAAAGGTCGAGTGCCACGCCCCAAAAAAGCCTCTCCGGCCACGCCTTCACCGTCAGCTGCACTCAAGAGGCGGAGCACACAGGTGAAATCAGGTGAGTCGACTGACATAAAACAACACGCTCGTGGAGAACAAAACAATATTTGTAGAAGAAATACAAACATCCCAGTCAAGGATATAAACATTGACATGTATTTGTAAAAATGAAGTGTAAAATAACGCTTGCTTTTGAAGAATGTTGAGGTTTGGACTAGGGCTGCAACAACGAATCGATAAAATCGATAAAAATCGATTACTAAAAGAGTTGGCAACGAATTTCATAATCGATTCGTTGTGTCGCGCGACGCGGAGACGTTTGATTATTCAAAATAAAACTTTATTTGAGCGCGGAGCGGACACACTCGGTCTCTCTCGCGCACTGATGCTAGCTGAGTTCGGCGCCTCATAGACGGGGCGGAGCAAAAATAAAAAAAAACTAGCGGAGGAAAGATACATGGCGGAGGCAGAGAAATCCGCGCGACCCAAGTCATCCAAGGTGTGGGAGCATTTCACACTAAATAAACAGAAAAAGTGTGTTAACTGCAAAATATGCTAAAGCGACATGGCGGGAGCAACACGGCAATGATCCAGCACCTGAAACGCAAACATGTTTGAGTCTTTGATGAGGAGGAAGGGTGTTCAACAGCAGGTTAAGTCACTACAGAATCTTACTTTTGTTCCGTTTTGAAGTGAGGAACGTAATGTCCCGGGTGCTGGTGTTTACTGGTTATCCATCTTGACAAGCATGACAAGTTAGCGTTAGCTCGTTAATAACAGTGTAAAGCAGGGGTGCTATAGTTACTTTTCACTTTGCATTGCAAGACTAAATACACGTTTTTATTCAAAAAAAGCTTTTCTTAATTAGTAATTTTGTCTCGTTTCCAGTCCAAATATCAAAAAAAATCTTAAATTAAGATTACTTGACAAGAAAAATGACATGAGAAAATTAATTGATGCTTAAAACTTCTGTTTGAGATTATATCTCATTAAGATTATTTTTCTTACCCCATTGGGAGATAATTTTGCTTGTTTTAAGCAAACAATCACTTGATTTTGAGGTGTTTTTTCAGAAAACAAGACATAGTTTCTTATGCTATTTCATGTGTCTAGTAAATGTATCTTGATTTAAGATTTTTTTGATATTTGGACTGACAACAGGACGAAACTACTAAATTAGAAAAGCAATTTATGCAGTGTATATTCTGTGCTTTGTCCCATAGAGGTTATTTTTGACAAAATATGTGTGTGTGTTGTACTTTTTAATTTAATTTTAAAGTTATTTTATAGCACTTTGTCATCTTAAGCTGTGTTTAAATGTGGTGTATAAATGAACCTAAGCTTCAAGTGAACTTGAGAGAGAGAGAGAGAGAGAGAGTGTGTGTGTGTGTGTGTGTGTGTGTGTGTGTGTGTGTGTGTGTGTGTGTGTGTGTGTGTGTGTGTGTGTGTGTGTGTGTGTGTGTGTGTGTGTGTGGTGTGTGTGTTGTGTGTGTGTGTGTGTGTGTGTGTGTGTGTGTGTGTGTGTGTGGTGTGTGTGTGTGTGTGTTAGTCACATAGTTGTGTGTGTGTGTGTGTGTGTGTGTGTGTGTGTGTGTGTGTGTGTGTGTGTGTGTGTGTGTGTGTGTGTGTGTGTGTGTGTTGTGTGTGTGTGTGTGTGTTGTGTGTGTGTGGTGTGTGTGTGTGTTGTGTGTGTGTGTGTGTGTGTGTGTGTGTGTGTGTGTGTGTGTGTGTGTGTGTGTGTGTGTGTGTGTGTGTGTGTGTGTGTGTGTGTGTGTGTGTGTGTGTGTGTGTGTGGTGTGTGTGTGTGTTGTGTGTGTGTGTGTGTGTGTGTGTGTGTGTGTGTGTGTGTGTGTGTGTGTGTGTGTGTGTGTGTTGTGTGTGTGTGTGTGTGTGTGTGTGTGTGTGTGTGTGTGTGTTGTGTGTGTGTGTGTGTGTGTGTGTGTGTGTGTGTGTGTGTGTGTGTGTGGTGTGTGTGTGTGTGTGTGTGTGTGTGTGTGTGTGTGTGTGTTGTGTGTGTGTGTGTGTGTGTGTGTGTGTTGTGTGTGTGTGTGTGTGTGTGTGTGTGTGTGGTGGTGTGTGTGTTGTGTGTGTGTGTGTGTGTGTGTGTGTGTGTGTGTGTGTGTGTGTGTGTGTGTGTGTGTGTGTGTGTGTGTGTAAGTGTGAGAGTTTGTGCATCTGCGAGTGTGTGCGTCTTCAGTGTAGTTTAGAGAACAAGTTCTGACATTCAAACCAAACCTGCTATATTTTCTGATTTGTATTGTTCTTTATTTTTTTTATTTGTAGTTTATTTGTATTCAAGATGTTGGGGGGTCTCGCATCATTGTCACCTTTTTTCACCCCAGTGAGTTTGCATCCCTGAACTAGTGACATCTAACACCGGTTGAAATAAAGTATATTGTAAATTTGGTATATTGGTATATTGTAATTTTAGGTTTTCAGCCCTAATAACAATATTTAAAATCATAATATACCTAAATGAAATCATGTACTTCATTTAAATTATTGACTGTTTCTGACCATCCAACATTGCATTTATTTCAGTTAGATTGGACAGAGGAAAATTGAAATATTACCATGTGTCTTAATACCAAATACTCTCATAAATGTTTCCCCTAGTATTATTATTATTTTTGCATTTTTTATAATTATATTTATTTATTTGGCAGGTGGATATATGTTCAGTTTCTTTGCAACAATGAAAACTGTGAAAAGCGCTTTATAAATAAAACAAAATTGAATTGAATGTATTTGAATTGAAACAGGGTGGAATAACAGGTTTGACAACTTTGAACATTTAAATAGAAACTATTTAAATAAATACATAAACGCTTTCAAACAGATTGAAATACAAGAGAACACACATCTAAGAAACAATAATAAAAACAACTGAGTGTTCAGATTTAATGTCTTAAAACGTTTCTTCGTTCATGTCAGAGATGAATGTACTTCTGTAGACTAAAAATGCTGTTCTGGTCTTGAATATTTCACTTAGATTTGTCTCTCCAGTGTCTTGATTGTGTTTAAGGATTATTAAGTAGACACTTTCACTGCAGAAAGACACATAAACACACAGAAGTTTTAATATTTAATGGATAATGAAGGAGTTGTAATACACGAGTGCTTTACATCATGTCATGTGCCTTAAGGATGTGTCACTGTGTTTGTGCGTCTCAGGTAAACGTGGTGTTCTGAAGCGGCCCTGGTCTGAAGCCGAGCGGGTTGCCGTGGAAACACACCTGAAGCAGAACATTGTGGATCTGAGGGTCCCGGCGAAGGCGGACTGTGAGCGCTGTCTGCAGCACTGCCCCCTGCTGGTGTCTAACCAGCGCGACTGGAGGGCCATTAAATTCTACTGTCACAACCGCATCCAGTTACTGAAGAAACAGGGCCGAAGAGATGGAAATATCAGCGCCGTCTGCTAACACAACACCTCACTCACATGCAAATCAATCAAATACAAACCTTCACACTTAAAGGGACACTTCACACAAATATGAAAATTCTATCATTGTTTACTCACGTTCCTGTTAATCCAAATGTGTATAAATGTCTTTGTTCTGATGAACACAGAGAAAGATGTTTGGAAGAATGCTTTTAACCAGACCGATTTTGCCCCAGATTGACCCCCATACATACACTATGGCGGTCAATCGGGGGCAAAATAATAATAATTAATAATTTATATTTAAATAGCGCTTTACATGGAAGGGGGAATCTCCTCAATCACCACCAATGTGTAGCATCCACCTAGATGATATGATGGCAGCCGTATTGCGCCAGAACGTCCACCACACATCAGCTTTTCCCACTATGGGGGTCAATCGGGGGCAAAATCTGTCTGGTTACAAGCATTCTTCCAAATATCTTTCTCTGTGTTCATCACAACAAAGACTTTTATACAGATTTGGAACATCTAGAAGGAGAGTAAACGATGACAGAATTTTCATTTTTGGGTGGGTTGTTTTAATGTCCATCACACACACCTCCTTCATTCCAGTGTCCGTTAGCGTCATATATTCAGCTCAAATTCCATCAGAGGAGGCGTGAGCGTCCGTATTCACACAGCTCTGGATCATTCTTTGTTTCACCGAGTTTCAGAGCGAGACATCAGTGATTCTGCCTCCGTCACATGTAAACATGTCTGGCTCATATATTTCTGGATTAAATCACACGTCAGTATTCTCAACACAGAACAGAAACAATACAGTATTTTCCTTCTCAACAGAGACGGCGTGACAAAGATGTGTAAATAATTTAATATAAATACAAACACACATTCCAGTTGAGTGTTGAGCGCTGTCGTTATAAAACAGCCTTCATGTTTTTTTCACATGTGATGGGTGAAGTATAAGGCAGATGTATTTCTGACCTCATTCATGTGAAAAGGTTTGTTGTCTTAGTATTTCTTTTCTCTAATATAATCAGATTTTTGCTCATAAATTGCTCCGCTGATGTTTATTATATTGGAACTCTCATCTTTATTTTCATCTGCGTCAGCTCAAGCACGTCATGTTGTTTTGTGACCTGGAGTGTTTTATATCAGTATATTCACACACGCATCTCTCTGTTCTGTGTACATTGATGTATTGTAACGCTGTTAGACTGTAGAGATGTTTCTGGAGTGATGTTGTACATTCTGTAAATATTGATTGACTTCTATAAAAGAACCACATTTTAACATTGTTGTTGTTTATTAACTGCTGTTGTAAAGAGACGGATGATATCTTGTACAATACACACGTTCATGTCACATCACAATTGACTCTTTAATTTGCATTTCAGATTGTTGTTCTTTTATTAAAGGAGTAACGTGTGAAAGATCAGACGTGATGATGTTGGAGTTTATAATATTCGGTTTAAGACTTTCAAGTTAAGTTGTTTTAATTTTTGTTTTGTTAAAGTGAACAGAGTCAGTGAATGTCTTTGATTGGTCAACGGCGTCTTGAGTCAGAAGTGATCAGGTGTTCTGTTACTGGATAACTAAACCTGCTTCAGTCTGTGATTAAACTTTAACAGACATGAAAGACACACCTGAAGCAAACTACTGAACTGAGACGCCTCAAAACTAAACTCGCCTGTCAAACAACACCCACAGAGTCTTGTGTTTAAATATAAAAGCAACAATATCACAATAACTCATGATTAGATATGGTTTGTGTTTATATTTTGTTTCTCTTTTATAATTGTTTTATTATTTAATATTCTTTTAAATGAAATGCCAAATTGTTTTTTATGTCATTCTCAACATTAACAGTTTAATTTTCACTTGTAAAGCAGCTTTTTGTTAAGGATTATGTGTCTGACACACAATATTGTTTACAAACTGAATATTTTACAGTCATCTGAGCACAAATACAAATCAAAGTTCACTCAAAGTGAAAAGTTGATTAAGTTTCTACATGTGGTAAGATATGAAAAGTTACATTAGAATAGTAAACTCATCTAACTTTACATTTATCAGAATATACAGAGTTCATCCCAAAGACAGAGATGATGAACAAACTTAATCTTGATTTCTTTCTTCTGCAGAAACATAATGAGATATTTTGAAAAATGTCAGCAACCAAAGACTGTTGGTCCCCATTGACTTCTATTATATGGACACAAAACCAATGGAAGTCAATGAGGACCGACGGTTTTTACCAACCTTTACCAAATTATCTTCTTTTGTGTTCTACAGAATAAACTCACACACACTTAAAAAAATATATTTTTGCTGCCTCTTCAATTTACTTAACTTGCTTAAGTTAAATCAACACAACTTTTGGAAAATATGGTTATAACATGATTGTTTTATGTTTAGTCATATAACTGAATCCATTCATGTTGGGACAACATAAAGGAGTTGTGTTGTGTCTACATAAAATAGTTATAATAGGGCAGAGGACTTATATTTCCCAGCATGCTTTGCGTCCACTGCATTTTGAGAGTTATTTTCTTAAATAAGTGTTTTATATTATGCATTTTTCAGTAAAAAGAAACACTTGTTAGTGTTTAATGTTCATTTATCTTAAAAGGTTTAAAGAGTTAGTTATATTTTAGAGTTTGGTAGTTAACCTTGTTCAGAAAAGTTTTGCCTTTGGTTAGGTCGTGGGCGATTACAACAATTTTTTTTGCATTTCTGTTGAGTTCTATTTTCTCAATATCATCTTATTGAAGTTAAATGAGATAATGTCTAATAAATGTTACAAATGTATAATTTAAAAAATGTTGAACATTTCATTTTATTTTAGTGTTTTTATTTGACCTACAAACTTAGTTGCTCTAAGTTCCAATCATTAAGTACAATCAACACAAATGGATAACATTAGCAAAGCTGGTTTCTGTTAAATAAATTGAACTTAATCAGGTCATCTTAGATCAAGCTATAGTCATTAAATTCAAGACAATAATTTACATTTATTCAAAATAAGTGTGTGATGTACCATTTAATTAACACAGTTATGAGCGATTTACTTAAAACATTATGTTACAATGAATTGTATATTACCTTTTCCATTTAAGCAACTAAGTTGTGTGGGACCGGTTGACATAACTTTATTAATTAAATACGACATTTCATTTCTAAGAGTGCAGGTTTGAAATGACAAGAGGAATAGTAAATTATGACAGAATTCTCATTTTGAAGGTGAACTATTTCTTTAAGTTTCTAAAGCAGATCAATCTCAGCGTCTCCTGATATGTTGACATCTTATAAAGAAAATGACTTGCTCTGTTCATAAACTGAACATTATTGACAACATTATGAGCAGAAATCACCATCATCAGTCAAACATGACCCAGTGTGTCTCTGAAGCGTCAGATACTTCATGTTTTACACTTAAATGTGACTTAAACGACAAAAATATTTTTTTTTTGGATCAAATTGATAAAATTTTTAAATCTTTATTTTTGTGAGTGGTGCTCCTGATTAAGACATCATTGACCCTGATGAACAACTTCAAAGGCATTTTACTCAATATTTTTTTTTGCACTCTCAGATTCTTTAAATCCAGTTTTAAACAGTTGTATCTCAGACAGATATTGTCTTATCCTAACAACTCACACATCCATAGAAATCTTAATGATTCAGATTATGCAAAAATATAAAAAAAATGACCCATTAAACTGGTTTTGTAGTCCAGAGTCACAAATGTTTAAAGACCCAAACGGCCACTAAAGTTCACAGTTGTGTTTTTCAGACTAAGTTTTGTGAGTTCTGCAGTAAAGTCTGAGTGGACTCTTCAGGTGATTCTTTAGGTTCTGGAGGACCTACAATTGTTAATGAACATTCATCACCTACACCAGGATTAAAGAGAGGAACAACTGGTCCAGAGAATCTAGTGCTGATGGTCAGTAGATGTTTACTCTCAGTGACGTCATAAAACGACAGCTGACCAGAATCATAATCTAACAGAACACCAACACACTGAGGTCTGGGTGAAAGAGAGAGAATTATTGTTGGTTCAGTGTTTGTGTAAAAGCCTTTTGGACCGTCTGAACACAAGAACCAGAAGCCAGCTGATGCAGTCAAACCAGTTTTATCTGCTGACTGATAATTCCCTTTTACTGCTACGCCAATTAACCAGAAACTTTTAGGATCTAAATTATTATAAACCAACTCAACCTCCCAATAATGTCGTCCAGACGTGAATGTTTCAGCTCCACAGACACACAGTTCATATGGAAATCCATCTCCTCTCCTCTGATAGTCTTTAGGGTCTCTCACTCTCTTAAGATCCTGTGTGATCCTCAGATCTGGACGTGCAGACTCACGGTCGAGAGTGATCACAACTGTCAGGAACATAAACATAAACTCACAACACTTCTCAATGACCTGAGATTTATAAACACAAACAATCAAACACATGCTGTATAATAACTGAGATCCATTCATACCTGCGTTATTTCTCAGCAGCTCTATAGTTTCATCATGAACTAAAATAAAAGAAAAATACAAATATTTAGAGAAAGTGATGAAGTAGATATCCTGAACCTTCATCTGACTGTTGAATGAATGATGTTTATCTGCACGTGAACACAAAACATAAGTCAACACATGATGTGCTGGATAAAATATGTCTGTAAACTGTCTGTAGGTCTCACCTGTTAGTCTGTCTCTGTGTTTGAATAAGACCAAACCAAACACACCCAGAAGAGCCAAAATCACAAAAGTGATGAAAAGAGCCTTCCATGGACCTTCAGAAAGAAACAAAAGGCCACAAATATGAAAGGTTTGGTTAACTCCATTTTTAAGAAATTCCTAAAATCCATTTTTTAACATGTTCTCATGTTTTTGTTTTATTGTGTTAGTTGCATTTTTTGTTATTTTGGCTGAAATAAAAACCAACCAACTGGAATGCACAATAAAAACATGACTTAGTGAAAAATGTGAACATTTTTGTACATTTAATGTGAATGTTATATTTGACCAGATAAACATCAGTTTGCTGAGGCTGGATTCACTGATAATGTTGCTCTTAAAACAAACACAGTTATTGTGTGTTGGAGCAAAACCTCTTTCTCAAACTGACACACACACTGATGACTAAACACACATCTGAAGTGTGACGCTTCTGTGCATTAGTTAGATGGCAAACCTTGTGTATTGTGAGAATAGAATCTATAATAATAGTTAAAGTGTTTAATGATTTTAAAGAAAACATCAACCAATAAAATGACACTTTACTGTCTGTCTGTCATACACATAAACTTGATTCAAGCTTGTTTCATGATCTTCTTGATTTTATCAACATCTGTTTTTCTACAAGTGTATTTTAATTGAAAAGTCTATTTTCACAATCTGAGATGTTTTCTCACCTGAAGGTGAAGGTCTGAAGGCTTGTACGTCCACTGCTCCCTCTCTCTCCTCTACACTGTTGAGTGTCAGAAGACAGAAGACCTGTGAAGCCTCAGAGAGAGAGACCAGTGTCCAGCTGTGGACAGAGAACGTCCCGTCAGCTCCACGACTGTGAGAAACTCGTCCAGCGGAGAGAAGCCTTCTTCTGTCAGACATCCACATGACACTCGGCTCTGGAAACCAGCCGCTGGATCTACAGCTGACGTTCACGTGTGTGTCATTCAGGGGCTGTGGAGACAGGACTGGTGTCCGTCCTAAAGCTGAAGGGAAAGACGGTTCATAACAGAGAACAGAAAACACCTCATGTTGTAAGATCTTCTCTTGACTCACCGCTGATGTTGAGCGTTACAGCTTGACTGTCGTACCAGTCTCCACTCACATAACAGTAAAACACGCCTCCATCCTGAAGTGTGAGATTGTCCAAACGCAGAGACACGTCTCCGTCCTTCAGTCCATTAGACAGAGCGGAGCGCCGGCTCAAAGAGCTGCGGTTCCTGTACTCTTCCTCCTGAACCTCCTGAATCTTTCCTTCCTGATAGAAGAGAACAGGAGTGTTGAAGCGTTCAGGACGATACCAGCGGATCTCCAGAGTCCCGGCGTCTGTCTGAGGAGAGATCCAGCAGGGCAGAGTGACCGTCAAACCCACCCGACCCACAATCTGACCCGGAAGAACCTCCACAACGTGTTTTGAGTCTGAAAAAACATGGACATGAGTGAGTTACTGCTGTGAACTGTCTGTGAACACAACACTATAGAAAATGTGGAAGTCACATCCATCAGAACTGTTTTAATTTAATTAATTTATACTTCACTAAACGTTCTCTCTAAACTGTTCTTACGAAAAATGCAAATTCTGTTTTCTTTTACTCAGTTATTCACAACCTGTAAAGAAGATATTTTGAAGAATGGTGGTTCTGGAGCACTTTGGACTACAATAGAAGGAAAAGCCTTTGAAGACTTTTGTATCTTCTTTTGTGTTTAACAGAACAAACATGTTTAATACGGTTCAGAACATGAGACTGAATACACGATGACATATGAGGGCATTTCAGTGAACTTTAAGACATTTGTGTGTTAATAGTTCTGAAAGGATGAACATGACTTGATCTGAAATACCTTTGAATATCCCGACACCTTTGATGTAGACATGACATTTGTATTTTATGTGTTATATATGTTTATTTATTTTTTATTTGGGGTAATTTGCAATCCAAACTCACAACATTTGCTTGCTTTCTCTTTTATGAGGATCTGGGATCGCTGTTCTGCAGATATTCGTAACTCCTGAACGCGGTGTCATAGAGACTCGTGGCCCGTGTCGTTTGAAGGGTCTCGGCCATGGCTTTCCAACGACTTGCTGCTATTTTTTTAAATAGCAAGAAAACAACGTTCCCTAATGATCCTTTTGGGGTGTTTTTTGCAACCAGAAAATAACAGAAATGAAATGAATAAATGTGGCCTTTAATGGCTAGTTTAAACTAGTTCAGCTATATGGAAATACAATCATAAATCCATGTCAATGTCTTTAGTGCGATACTGTATGTGTGCGAGCACGCGCATTCTCCGCTCTGCCGCGCGCTCCTGTTATTTAAAAATTAACGGTCATTTCGTTGTACTTCACTCACTAACACTGTGTTCACACCAGACACGAATTAAGCGTTTTACGCGTGTAAATTACATACAAAGTCAACGCAAATACGCGTGTTGACGCTTCAATCTCGTCTTCCGCTGAGGTTGAAAAAACATTGTCAGATCGCGTCACTCACGCTAAATAACTCACTTTTTCTGCGAATAATAAAGACCGTGGAACGCCATTTAGCGGTGTATTTAATTTTTTTAACTTATATTTTCGTGATTATCATTGATCTGACACATCTACATGAACAGACCATGTTAGGACTAAAAATCAGGGCTTTTGATTGTTATATCTAAAAACGGAGCCGCGCTAAACTTCTGTGAGGAGACAAGAATGTTATCCTGAAGAGAATTAAATGTTTATACTTCTGTCAATAAATATCTGCTTAAAATCATGTATATTGTTTTGAAGTCATTGGTTATTTTATTTCAATATCTATAATATCTGTTTGTTATACAAATACAGTGCTGTTTAAATCGAAGATGAATGAATAAAGAATCAGGCTAATATAAGAATCTAATGCATTGATTTCATCCTCCATACTGTTTGTGATGGTGTATTTCACTTATTTTTATTAGATTAGATAAGCGATGGATTAAAACACAGCATGGATGTATTCAGGGGCCGGCTCCAGCATTTTGGGGGCCCTAAACTCCCCCCATCATCTAATGTACACAACAAACTACTAACCTTACACAGATTATATCACATTTATCTAATTATATCTGACAATCACAAATTAACAACACAACTTTAACTCTTTAGATTTTTCCTATAGCTCAGCGGTTAGAGCTTAAGTCTAGTAACAACGAGATCATGGGTTCGATCCCAGGGTTGCACATTTACCCTTTTCTTGATCCTTTATTTTCTAATCTTCTTCCTCTTCTCTGCACGAGACTGATAGTGCCGCCTTTTCATTTTGAATCTTGGCACAGTTTAAAGCTAACGCACATGATGATTGACACTTGACACAACGAGCAAGTTAATTACATTTTCACCCACGGCAGGGGCCCCCTAGTGGCCACGGAGGCCCCATGCAACTGCCTATATCGCTTATTAGGTAGGGCCGACACTGGATGTATTCATTACTGATGTGTAGAGAGGCCACAAACGACACCGAGAAAATATTTTAGCCTAAAGTTCTGGGAACGTTCCCCTAACGTTAGTTTCTGGTTCCCAGCAAGTTCTTTTGAAGGTTTGTTTTTGGTTATCTTTAAGGAAATGAAATGTTAGTTTCAGGGCTTCTATAACATTATGGGAACCTAATGACAATCTATAACATAAAATAACGTTCTATTAACGTAAAGAAAACTTTCATGGAGAACCAAAAACGAACCTTAGAAAATAACGTTCAGGGAACCAAAAACTAACGTTAGGGGAACGTTCTAGGAAATAAATATTGTTAGTTGGGTGGCTAGAAAGATAGGCAGACACAACGAGAGAGAGAGAGAGAGAGAGAGAGAGAGGTCACACACTCCTGAGCTCCTGCAACAAACATATTTTACTACTGGATTAACTTGAACTTCCTTGGATATTTTTACAAAGAAGACATACACAAACCTTCATTATCAGAACCAGTTGCTTTTTGAATCAAACTTTTTCACTTAATCTGGATTTCTGGAACAATATATCAGAAAAGGACACAAAGGACACCAACCCAACAATCCTGCTCTACAAACAAACCAAAAATAACAAGAGGACAAGATTATCAAGGACTATCTGCAACCAGGTACCAAAGTAAGTACTTTATCAACACTCTGTGCCAAATACTCGACAATAACTACAATCAAACAAACAAAAAAAGCAAAAGAAAAGAAAGTTAAAGTTTTACTCAAATAGACAATAGTGTTACTGAGGCAGCAAACTCTGCTCGACCACACGCCCCACGCCTCAGAGGTGTGAATTGGAAGGTGAGACAACGACTGAGCCAAACAAAGGAGATTCCTCAACCAACGCCCACACAGGTGTGAACGGCCCATTTCACCATGGATGCACAACCCCAATGTGTGGAGGCCATTCCTCTACACTACCCAAAAGAGGTTACAAATGAAACAGCAAGGAAAGTCTACAAAAACAAAAGACTCACAGAAAACTCAGAAACTTTATTCGCAGACCTTCATAAAGATGGTTCCATCAGTAACCTGATTTTCTACACCAACCGACCTCATTCATGGCACAAAGCCATCATCTCAGAATTCCCAAACGCTGAAAGAAAAGGCATCTGTGGGGGTTTCCAGCTAAAAATTAAAAATGAGGATGATGTAACAACGATCAATGTTAACATCTACAAAACAACAGGGATAGTTGTAGTGAAAAGCACTCAAGGACTATTCGAACAAAACTTCCTCAGTATCAAAGGAAGATTACAGCTGGAACCCAACAATGAGCAACCCACCACAGAGGAATCAGACAGAACCCCAGTTTCTGATGAGCAGCAATCTTCCTAACGCAGAACAAAGAAAAGGAGCCCCATTCACACTGCTACTGTACTGACATGAGAGAGAGATTCACAGCCCTGGAGGGGGAGCTAGTACAGCTCAAAGAAATGACCCTTTCTCTTCAAACCATACAGACCTCAGACCAATCTGGCAACAACCCCACAGCCAAGCAAAAAGAGGGAGACAACATCAGGAAAGAACTGTCTTCACTTCAGGCCGAAGTGAAGCAGCTAGTGCAAGAGAGGGAGAGGCTCAAGGTTCAGCTGGCTTCACTGGAAACCCAGCTCACACAGCAGACAGAGAGTCACCGGACCCAGTTAACTTCTTTAAGAGAGGAGATAAGAGAACTTAAGCATGATAAAGATACCCATCTCACAGCCCTCAACTCCAAAAATGGTCCAGAACAACAGGTCACCCTTCAAACGGACCACAGCTCACAGACCTCAGTGTCACAACCCAGCCAAAACCGTCCATCTTCACCAAACCCTTTGCCCAGTACAGAACAACGCGATGAACCTGACAACGCTCCAACACCCACAGAGGATGCACAGAAAACAGATATCGTCCTTCTGATAGACTCAAATGGGAAATTTATAGACGAAAAAAAGCTCTTCTCCAAACAAAGGGTGGCCAAACTCTGGTGCCCAAACACGCACAGTGCCCTCAGACTACTGAACGAGGACAACCTAGGATCACCCAGCCACATAATAATCCACACTGGCACAAACGACCTGAGAGCACAACAAGAAAGAGTGGCCACAGCACTAGAGAGGGTAATCGAAAAAGCTACAACCACCTTCCCAAATGCCAAAATCACCATCTCGACACTGCTACCACGGAAAGACTTCCACCCAGACACAATTCAACAGATAAACGCAAATCTCTCTAGAACTTGTGCACTCAAACCTCAAGTGCACCTGGCACATCATCCCACCTTGGACCTCACATGCCTCTATGACCATGTACACCTATACAGAGCATCTGTCCCCATCTTTGCAAAGAAATTAAAAGATGTTGCTCTTAACCGCAGCACCAACAACCCTCCTAGAAACAACAGAGCAAGGCAGCACCTACCCAGACCATGGATGAACCACACCGCACCTTCAAACAACAGCCAAAGACTGGGACCCCTTTCCTGCCAAAACAACAGCCAACAGACCAGAGCACCACCGCTGCTGCCTACACCCCCCACCCGGCATATGCAACAGAACTCCAGCAGCCTAAGCTATGCCCAGACAGTGAGCAGAAACTCCACACCGACATCTGCGCAAGCTCCAACAGCCGAGCTAAAAGACATCCATCAGATGCTGAACCTGATCTGCTCACACCTACTGTCTCAAGACAAAATCTGCAATAAATAAATAAACACCTTATGGATAACAAAGCATTTACCATATCATGTTGGAATATTCAAGGCCTGAGGTCATCTGCTTTTGGACTGAAAAGCAAAAACATAGACTTCAGCTCTGAAACAAAAAACTCAGATATCCTCATCCTACAGGAGACATGGAGTAGAGGAGACGGACCCACTGGTCGCCCTACAAACTACAGAGAATTCATCATTCCATCCGTCAAACTACCTGGCGTCACACAGGGAAGAGACTCAGGCGGAATGCTGATCTGGCATAAGTCCGAATACGCCCACTCAATAAAAATGATTAAAACTGGCCAGTTTTACACATGGATAGAAATCAACAAGACCATCACTTCAACAGATAAGAATATCTTCCTGTGTGCAACCTACATCCCCCCAGCAGGGTCACCCTACTTCAATGAGGACAGTTTCACGATCCTGGAAGAGGAGATCAACTCCTTCCAGTCACAGGGCAATATTCTGATCTGCGGAGACCTAAATGCCAGGACAGGCGAAGAATCAGACTCGGTTTACTCCAAGGGAGACAAACACATTCCAGGAGGAGATGTCCTTCCCACACCTACTCACACACAAAGACTAAACTACGATAAAACAACAAACAAAAATGGATTAAGACTTCTCCATCTTTGTCGCACACTGGGTCTGTGCATGGTCAACGGTAGACTACGAGGAGATTCATATGGTAGGTACACCTATAGTTCTAAGCTGGGTAACAGTACGGTAGACTATTTCATCACGGATCTGAATCCTAACTCCCTCAGAGCGTTCAGAGTCAGCCCACCATCCCCATTGTCAGATCACAGTAAAATCACTCTCTACCTCAATAGATCCAAACCTAACACAGAGGCATCAAAACAAACTCACCTCCATACCCTAAAACAAACATTCAGGTGGAAACAAAATTGCGAAGATACATACAAAAGCATAACTCGTGAACCAAAAATTCAAAACCTACTGAATAAATTCCTAGATACCCCATTTCCACACAATAATGAAGGTGTAAATTTAGCAGTAGACAGGATTAACCAAATTTTTACAATATCTGCAACGCTATCTAACCTAAAACCCACTAACACAAAACCAAACAAAAAGCCTGTAAAGGAGAAATGGTTTGATAAGGAGTGTAAAAACCTTAGAAAAGAAGTAACAATTCTATCAAATCAGAAACACAGAGATGCTGACAATGTAAACACACGCCAACTCTACCATGAAAAAGTTAAACAATATAAGGACACACTAAGGAAGAAAAAGAAACAAGATACACAAAACCAGTTAAAAGCAATTGAAGAATCTCTAGAAACAAATCGCTTCTGGGAACATTGGAACACACTTAACAAACCCCACCATGAAGATCTTCCCATTCAGAACGGAGACGTATGGATAAAGCACTTCTCTAAACCTCTTTAGTAAAATAACCAAGAATCAAGAACAAACTAACCTACACAACAAACTAGGCACTCTGGAGTCAACAATTAAAGATTACCAAAACCCTTTAGACTATCCAATTACACTCGCTGAGCTAGGCCAGAATATACCAAAACTTAAATCCCAAAAAGCAAGTGGTATCGACGGTATCCTAAACGAGATGATTAAATACGCAGACCAAAAACTTACACTCGCCATCCTCAAACTGTTTAATATCATCTTAAGTACAGGTATATTTCCCACAATCTGGAACCAAGGACTCATAACTCCAATCCATAAAAGTGGAGACAAATTCGATCCTAATAATTACCGCGGAATATGTGTAAACAGCAACCTAGGTAAACTCCTCTGTAACATTCTTAACAGCAGACTTCTCCAATATCTAAACAACCAAAACATCCTGAGAAAATGCCAAATTGGTTTCCAACCCAAATACCGCACATCCGATCACATATACACTCTTCGTACCTTAATTGACAAAGAAACAAACCAAAAGAAAAGAAAGCTCTACTCATGCTTTGTTGACTTCAAAAAAGCTTTTGACTCAATCTGGCATGAGGGACTTTTTCTTCAGTTGATTCAATGTGGCATCGGAGGAAAAACCTACGACATCATCAAATCAATGTACACCAATAACACATTTGCAGTTAAAATTGGCAACAAGCACACAGACTTTCTCTCCCAGAGCCGTGGAGTGAGACAGGGCTGTAGTCTAAGTCCTACACTATTTAACATTTACATGAATGAATTAGCTGGAGCTCTAGAACAGTCACCAGCACCTGGTCCGACCTTACAAGACACCGAAGTGAAATGCCTCCTGTTTGCAGACGATCTGGTGCTGCTGTCACCCACAAAAGAGGGTCTACAGCAACATCTGGACACCCTGCACACTTTCTGCCAAACCTGGGCCCTATCGGTTAACCTTAAAGAGACTCGAGTCATGATATTCCAAAAAAAGCCCAGTAGCCAAAACCAACATAACCGTTTCAAACTAAACAACGTGCCCCTAGAACACACCAAGAACTACACATATCTTGGTATAAACATAAGTAACACCGGAAACTTAAACAAGGCTGTAAATGACCTGAGAGACAAGGCACGAAGAGCCTTTTACGCAATCAAAAAGAATATCAAAATTGACATCCCAACCGTAATCTGGCTGAAAATAATACAATCAATTATAGAACCGATCGCGCTGTATGGAAGTGAGGTTTGGGGTCCTCTCGCCAACCAAGAGTTCAGCAGATGGGACAAACACCCAATAGAGATTCTGCAAACAGAAATGTGTAAAAACATTCTACGGGTACAGAGAAAAACTCCAAACAACGCCCGCAGAGCAGAATTAGGACTGTATCCTCTAATCATTAAAATACAAAAAAGAGCTTTAAAATTCTACACGCACCTTAAGAACAGCGACACAGACACACTCCATCACAAAGCCTTAAGACATCAAGAGCTGAGCCCAGAGAGAAACCCCTTCATCCAACTGATCTCACAACTAACTCTACAACCCCAAACATGCCCAAGACAACCCCAAACCCCAGCCAGACTAAACCAAATGATCAAAAGACAAAAAGAGAAATATCTCCAACACTGGACAGAAGCAACAGCTCAGCAAAGTAAACTGGAATGCTATCTGTCGCTAAAGAGAGAATATAAAGTGTCAGAATACCTCACAAGCGTATCAGATCCTAAACTAAGAAAAGTGTTGAGCATGTACAGACTCAGTGATCAGCAGCTCACTGTAGAGACGGGCAGACACAGACACACATGGACACCGAGAGAAGAGCGACTGTGTCCACACTGCACACACAATCAAGTGGAAACAGAGCTGCACTTTCTCCTCTCCTGTCCCAACTACACACACATCAGAGAAACATTCTTCCCCCAGTTTACAAACTTACACAAAGACTTTGACCAGTTTCAACAAAAGGACAAGATCTCATACATACTGGGAGAAAACTCAAGAAGCTCAAACCTGCTCAAGATATGTCAAGTCCTGCCACGAGCAAAGAACAAGCAGCACAACACAAAACAACACTGACAGAACAACACACACAAACTGACACTATCACCCTCATTGAGAACTTTAATTAAAACTCTTTTTCTGTTTATATTGAGATGTTTATATATATATATTTTTACTTATAGACTTTTAATTTTATTCCCTCTTATTTTTTATCTTAATCTGTATTGGTGCATGTTTATATTTAATCTTGTGCTTTGGCAATGTAAATTTTCTTTTATCATGCCAATAAAGCTCCTTTGAATCTTGAGAGAGAGACAGAGAGAGAGAGAGAGAGAGAGACAGAGAGAGAGAGAGAGACAGAGAGAGAGAGAGAGACAGAGAGAGAGAGAGAGATGAATGAATGAATGAATCTGAACTGTGTTATTGATTGTGTTCATGTAAATAACACAGAAGAGAAAGATATTGTTATTGATCTCGCGTGTCTTTGTACAGAAATCATTGTGAAGCATTAGTTCTTCTTACCTGAAGCCTCCACGAGAATCAGACTGAAAACAGCCAACAGCAGCATTTCTGTGAGAATATAAAAGCACAGAATCACGAGGAGCTGCGCGAGGTTTCACACAAACACGATTAATGTAAACAACAGAAACTCACTGCAGACACATGAAGATTGTCCTCGAGAACTGAAGTCTTCAGACATATTGAGTTTGATCATAATACAGATATTAATACACATATAGAGATCAAATGGCCGCAGAATCCCGCCTCGTTTCGTCCTCTTGTCTTCTTTCACTTTCTCTCCATTCGGGATCTGATCATCACGTCATCAAATCAGCACACAGTTATACATCATCATGAATGCCCTCAAAAACACACAGTTTACAATAAACTCACATTAATAATAATATATAAGATCTGACCGTAGTAATATCCCAACAAACAACGTTTTTAAACTTTTACAATAACATACAGTCTACACGTTGTAATAAGATGTTCAAAACACATTGTGATAGTGTCATGGGCTGACACGGAGGAGGATGAAATGGAGAAACAAAAAGGTATAATCCAATGGGGTTTAATGATAACAGAAGTCCAAAACAAACACGGGAGCAGGAGAACAGGGAAGACAAAACCAGTTATACAATTCATTGACATAAATAATAACCGACAAAGAACATAGGGAGACACAGGGCTTAAATACAAAAGGAAGACACTCATGGAAAACAGAAACAGGTGTGGAACTAATTAACAATGACGAAACACAAGTGAAAACGAATTAACTAATAATGAGATTGGCAACGGGAGATTAACAAAGATGAGGGACAGGTGAAAACAATGAAACAAGTGAAAACAGGCAAGGAACAAATGTGACATTACCCCCCCTCCACAAGGCGCGACATCGCGCCAAAACAGTACCAAAGGGGGAAGGGGGGGTTGGGCGTCCTGGAGGCCGGTGCAGGGAAGACCAGACCTGGTGGGATGGGACTCTGGAGGGCGGCGGCCATTCTGGAGGCCTTGAGGGCGGCGGCCATTCTGGAGGCCTGGAGGGCGGCGGCCATTCTGGAGGCCTGAAGGGCGCCGGCCGTACCGGAGGCCTGAAGGGCGCCGGCCGTACCGGATGGCAGACGACCGGTCTAGCCTTGAGGGCTATCCCTGCCATATGGCTCCCCCCCAAAAAATATTTGGGCTTAGTCCGGGAGCTCATATGGAGGTTGGCCTGGACCGGCTGGGCAGCGGGCTCTGGCGGCTGGGCAGCGGGCTCTGGCGGCTGGGCAGCGGGCTCTGGCGGCTGGGCAGCGGGCTCTGGCGGCTGGGCAGCGGGCTCTGGCGGCTGGGCAGCGGGCTCTGGCGGCTGGGCAGCGGGCTCTGGCGGCTGGGCAGCGGGCTCTGGCGGCTGGGCAGCGGGTTCTAGGAGGCCGGACGGGACCGGCTGGAGAGGCTCTGGAAGGCCGTGCGGGAACGGCTGGAGAGGCTCTGGAAGGCCGTGCGGGAACGGCTGGAGAGGCTCTGGAAGGCCGTGCGGGAACGGCTGGAGAGGCTCTGGAAGGCCGTGCGGGAACGGCTGGAGAGGCTCTGGAAGGCCGTGCGGGAACGGCTGGAGAGGCTCTGGAAGGCCGTGCGGGAACGGCTGGAGAGGCTCTGGAAGGCCGTGCGGGAACGGCTGGAGAGGCTCTGGAAGGCCGTGCGGGAACGGCTGAAGAGGCTCTGGAAGGCCGTGCGGGAACGGTTGGAGAGGCTCTGGAAGGCCGTGCGGGAACGGCTGGAGAGGCTCTGGAAGGCCGTGCGGGAACGGCTGGAGAGGCTCTGGAAGGCCGTGCGGGAACGGCTGGAGAGGCTCTGGAAGGCCGTGCGGGAACGGCTGGAGAGGCTCTGGGAGGCCGTGCGGGACCGGCTGGAGAGGCCCTGGAAGGCCGGACGGGACCGGCTGGAGAGGCCCGGGAAGGCCGGACGGGACCGGCTGGAGAGGCTCGGGAACGCCGGACGGGTCCGGCTGGAGAGACTCGGGAACGCCGGACGGGACCGGCTGGAGAGGCTCGGGAACGCCGGACGGGACCGGCTGGAGAGGCCCGGGAACGCCGGACGGGACCGGCTGGAGAGGCTTCGGAAGGCCGGACGGGACCGGCTGGAGAGGCTTCGGAAAGCCGGACGAGACCGGCTCCGAGAACAGGTCCCCTTTAACCTGCTCCCGTTGCTGGGTGGTGGAGGAGTGAGGCGTGGATCCGGGATGAGCCGGAACGAACCCCTGGCCTGTGACCGATACTGGGCGACCCCCGCTCAAGTCCTCATCAGTCACCCCGGCGCAGAACTCGGAGCCGGTTGCTTGGAGGACTCGATTTACGAAGTCCTCCAGCCGGTACTCATCTGCATCGGGAAGCATGACGAGGACGAGCAGAATGTCGTCCAGACCGGCCAAAAAGGCCAGGTTTAGAGCTTGATCGCTCCAACTCACCCGATAGCACACGCCAACAAACTCTTCCACGTAGTTCTCCAGAGGCCTTCCGTCCTGTCTCAAGTCCCTGAGGACAGCCTCTGGAGAAAAGGTACAGCAATCCATTTTTCAGGTTGGTTATTCTGTCATGGGCTGACACGGAGGAGGATGAAATGGAGAAACAAAAAGGTATAATCCAATGGGGTTTAATGATAACAGAAGTCCAAAACAAACACGGGAGCAGGAGAACAGGGAAGACAAAACCAGTTATACAATTCATTGACATAAATAATAACCGACAAAGAACAGAGGGAGACACAGGGCTTAAATACAAAAGGAAGACACTCATGGAAAACAGAAACAGGTGTGGAACTAATTAACAATGACGAAACACAAGTGAAAACGAATTAACTAATAATGAGATTGGCAACGGGAGATTAACAAAGATGAGGGACAGGTGAAAACAATGAAACAAGTGAAAACAGGCAAGGAACAAACGTGACAGATAGTACCAAAATATAACTAGGCTAAATTTAAACCTTTAATTATAATAATTTATCATGATAATTACTATTATTATTGCTAAATGTTAAAAATTGTGTTGAATATCTTTTAAAATCTTTCTTGTATAGACTGTTTCATCTTGAGAACATAAACAAACTTTACTGCACATGAGAAACGAGAAGAACTTCTCTAATTATTATGAATTTAGAGTCTGATATCAAGCTCAGCCGCTAAATGTTAATGTACCATACGGTTTGTGTAAATGTGTCAGACTACAGTACAGGGCCCATTCAACAAATTCTTTATTTAATGTAATTATTATACAATAAAATAATAATATAAATTAATATTTACATAAATCAAAACAAATAAAAATAGTTATATTATTAGAGACTAGACAAACACAAACCAGCATATGCTTTCTTTAAAGTATTTTAAAATCGTAAATATCACGTGTGTTTACAATGTAAAAAATAAGACGTTCAAAAGACGTTGTGATAAAATATCACTAGGCTAAATTCTAATGTGTAAGACGTGTTATTTGTGTTGATTTAAATGAATGCATTAGTCTATTTAAAAGAAACAAATAATAACACATCAGAATAAGGCTTTTTTGAGTTCATACACTATAGCTTTAATAATATCAATAAAACCACATCAAACACTGCTGTTGTTTGTGTATGGACATAAAGTGAACATTTAATTTAATATATAATAACCACTTTAATATTTGAAATATATTAAGAATAGCCTATATAATACGATATATATAATGCCTATTATTATATGTAACCTTTGTTTAAGGTTTATTGGACAGATATGTTTCAATTCTGACAGACATTTTGTAAAATCCTTTTTCTGTCAATATGATCTACACACCTATAGATGTGGACAAAGAAATCAGATTATGAGAATTAGCTGGTAGATGTCGAAGCGTAAATCTGTGCTTCATATAATGTATGTGTTCAGTGCCCAGTCAAACCTCACCTGTGTCCATCTCTGAGGTGCTGGTGTTTGTTATCTCTGTCTCCAGACTCAAAAGAAGCACAGCCAGGTGACCACACAGTTAAATACATTTCTAAATATATAAAAATGGCCAAAAAATGCATTTGTTAAAAATATATTTCAACTAATATATTTCCCCACAAAATAATTTTGTTCAGTTTTTAATATTTTTAAGCATATTTTAATAATATAGTTATATTTTCTAAGCACTTATAAAATATACTTTGATCTTCATATCATTTCAACCCAAGAAATCTAATTTTCATCTCACATTTAAAGAACAAACTTTATTTGTTGTTTATAACACCTGTAACCATTTAACACATTGGAATATAATGTCCTTCAGCAAAAAACACACTTTACAATGTTTCAAAAAATTACAAAATTACAATATTTATTAAAAATTAAACATGTTTATTATTTCAAGCAGTCTCAATTCCCCCAATTTAGAATTGACTACAATCCTCAAAGCTCCTTTAGACACATTGAGAAATCTCTTCTTGACTGCGACTGCAAAACACAAAATTTGACTCTTTGAATTTAACTGAATTTTTCTGGTAAACGTTCCTTCAAGTCTTGACTTATTATATATGACTGTCATGGTATCCTTGTCAAGGTCTTGTCTTCTCATTGCACCACTGTCTGTTTTACTCTGACCTCCTACAAAAACCAATCAAACAACACATAATATATGAACAAGAGCATGAGAGATGATCCTGTTTTGTTGACATTAACAGTAAAAAGACAATAATTGTAGGCTTTGAATCTTGAAGATTATGTTCATGAGCAAGAATGTACAGTAAAGAAACTGTAGTTTAAGAGGTGAGAATGAGTATTTTTACACTTCTGCACAGCACTCGATCATTTCCTTCTGGGTTGGCCAGAAAAAAAACTTCTTACTTGTAGTAATTTTCCAATAAAACAGCAGAAATTTCTTCTGGAAAAAGACAGATTAACTAAACAAGGAAAATCAATATGAGGCGGCAGTTTTTCTTCTAATAAAAGAGTCATTAGAAGTGGAAGGTTCTGTGGGTCATGAACTTACGGTTGAAACACATTTTACAGTCTTTGTTAGACTGTAGTCTGTGACCTCTGTGATAAATGATGGATTCAACAATCTTGTTCAGAAAACAAAACTACTCAAATGAATCTTACAGAGGCTGACCTGGTGTTTATAACAGTTTACCTGGATGAGCTCTTCTAGTGAGAAGGCAGCGATCAGAAGAACACACACCATTGATCAGGATGTCTGGGTTGATGCCTCAGAATCTTTAAGCCTGTGCCATCTGTTATCTGTGCTTGTGACCTTATGAACAGAGATCTACAACATATATTTAGCTTTTTTTATTTTGAAAAAAGTATAATTTTCTTATTTTTATAATATACCTCCTAAAGAACTTACAAAATCAGCATCAGTGGAACACTAAATAAGAAGACTGGTCAACTCAGTCATTACAGA
The DNA here is from genome assembly GCA_008369825.1 of Triplophysa tibetana. Lineage (NCBI taxonomy): Eukaryota > Metazoa > Chordata > Actinopteri > Cypriniformes > Nemacheilidae > Triplophysa > Triplophysa tibetana. Next base: position 38,328,530 of record CM017895.1, read on the forward strand.
ATGTTGTTGAAGTAAACTATAATTAAAGAAGAGCTTAACCTTTGTGTGGTGTCTAGATCAGTTTGATATGTTTTCATTACTTCATAAAAGATGTATATGTTTATATTGTTTTTTTAACATTAAATTTAGGGTAAGCTTTTTCATGTTTTCAGTCATATCATATATTTTTCTTTTGTAGTACTTAAAATTACACTTCATAAATGTGATTTAACAGGGGTGACAACTATGTTATCTACTGATCCAAGCCCTGATCTGATAACGTTTCTCCAGGTATATTACGGTTATTAAAATACTGTGTAGCAGTTCATCTTAAAGGGCTAGTTTACGCAAACATCATTAACTCATCCTCAGGTTGTTTCAAACCCGTATACATTTCTGTGTTCTGCTGATCACAAAGAAAAATATTTGTAATGTTAACAATTTTCAGTTCTGGGACATCATCCACCATCATATCATAGTAACAGTATTTTTTTTCTTCTGTTGAGCACAAAATGAGATATTTCATTGAATTTAGGGAAACAAACAGTTCTGGGGCACCTTTGACTATCTTTTAATTGTTCCTATTAAAAATTGCTAACATTCTTCCAAATATCTTTCTCTGTATTCATTAGAACTCGAAGGTGAGTAAATGATGACAGAATTTCCATTTTGGGGTGAACTGTCCCTTTAATCCTGCATTACACTAAAACTAATAGACAATCATATTGTAGCAAACATGAATGATAGATTTAGTTTTCAATTGATTCAAATAGCAGGATTAGATTAAACATTAACAGGCACTTAGATCAATGAGTTTATTGGAGCTGGACAGGAGTTTGTCCTCATGAAGTAACTACAGAGCTTCATTCAAAACTTCCTCAAAAGTGAAACACTCAACACAACTCTACAGGTTCAGTCTGATCTACTGATGATATAACTGAGTTTACTCTTTGAGATGAGAGCATCTCTGTTGTGTTAGAGGAACGCTGCTAATGCTTCTCATCTGTCATGTATGTTGTGAAGCTGTGGTAGTGTTTTATGAAGGAAGAAGTCAGACATGTGTTCTCTCTCACAGTGTTATGGAGCTGAGTGATCTCACTGTAATCTCTACACTATTTAGATGATTTGGTATTAAATAGTTATTATTGAATGGAGCTCTGTTGCTAACGCTTTGTGAAATGCTCTCGCTGTAGACATCACTGCACACATCTGTCACAGCTCCAGCTCTTCTTTATGAATCTTGTGTGACTCAGACATGATCAGAAATAATTGGGCATAAAATAGCCAAACCCCATCAGGTTAAAAAGGTCTTTGCCATCGGCTCAGAACATCTCTAGAAACAACACTTAGCCATATATGCTTTAAATGTTGCTTTTAATTGTATTGATTTGAAAAAACAATTAAACAATGTAACATTGACTAAGAAAGCAAAACAGAGGATAATCAAAAACATTTATACACGTTCAGAATTAACAAAGAAACTAAGCGTATGCACCTACACTGTGTATTCTTACAAGGCAGAACAAAATACTTACGTTAGAAGAATCAGTCAGAGCAGAATTTGAGTCTTCAGCACCTGTAGAGTTTTTATAGATTAACACGTCACATAATATCTAGAATCTCTACTGTGTACAATACATGTGAACAGGTACAAACTTCATGTTCTTTGTTACACCATCTTGTTTATTTAAATAACTCCTAGTTTCACCATCTAATGCTGTACATGCATCCAGAATTAAGACACTCTATATGCATTGATCATTTAATATCTCTATCAAAAATATATGTCCAAAGTACAAACCTGAGACAACATAAGGGTGAGAAATGATGGGAATTCTTCATTTAAGGTCAAATATTCTTTTAAAATCTACCACAGTCATGATCAAATCAGTAAGCTGTTATGAATAATGTTCCTTTACAAGTTAATATTACTTTAATAAACAATCTTTAAAATATGCTACAGCTTAACTTACATCAAGAACATCAGCATGTGATTCCACATGCTAAAAATAATTTTAAAATACCACAAAATGCTGAGATTTAGATGAATAAATACATAGATTGAATAAAAACATCTAAATGTAGCCGCGGTATAAGTACCAAGTTGTGATTTTTTTTATTACGCATCAATTTCATGTTTGAATAAATGTAATCAAACTTTAATACATGACAATAAGTAAAAGATCAAATGTAAAAACATGTAATTTGGACGAGGATATCAGAGGCCCTTTAGAGAATCTTGAGAAGCTGCCGATGTTATAATCAGGAGACTTTATGTATTGATGTAAAATATGTACAAATAACATTTTATTTTTATTTATATATATCATATGAACATTATTTGAAATAAACAACGTCTAGAATGTTCAAGATGGACTTGTACGTAGTTTTTTATTATAACAAACTAAGTAATAAATCGTGTGTAAATCTTACATCGAGGACTTTGATTTGATGGGCTGAAATGAATACGCTGAAAAGTTATTATCATAAGAAACAGAGACTAAAGATCTGAGGTGTGATGTGGTAAATCATTATTCCTCTGATGAACATAAGGCACAACATTGTTTAATATCATATATAAAAGTAACGTAACTCTATCCTCCCTGAGTAAATGCTCTGTAGTCAGAATGAGAGAAGAGGTTTCTGTGAAGGAATATAAACTGTGAGTAGACACTGAAATACACAGAAGAGAAGAGTAAACGGTGTCTAGTGTTAACACACAATCATAATACACCATATTAATATTGACTATCATTCATTCTTCAGTCTGTCATTCTTTTAACTTACAGTCATGATCTCTTCTCTCAGATGCTTTATCACACGCTGTAGATCTTTGATTTTTATTCATTCCACACGTTCAGATCAGATTCTTCTGCAGTGATGTGTAACCTTAACATATCTGACAGAAACATCATCAATGAAATGCTCTCAAGGATAATAAATATATAACTTTCTGACCGACACTAATCTTTCTCTTATGTGCTGGTTCCTCTCTCACCTCTTGCTCTTTCTCTTAAGAGTGTCTGTTTGGGTATTTGTGCTTCAATTTCAGGAGGTTTTATTTTCAGAGTCCTTTCCCTTTCTGAGGAAGTAGAATAACACTAAAGGCTCACTGTCATAGTCACACTGATCATAGGTCCTGATGTTTATTAGCAGGGCTTTCAAGTGTTTCAGAAGTTTGGAGTGAGATGACATCTGTTAGGGGAGGAGCCACTCAAAGCCACACCCAATTATCTCAAGCAAATACATTTTACTAGAGTTATAATTGACCAGAATAAATACAAATTACAGCAACTGGTTCATCTGTATAAAGATAGACAAATGATAGACAGACGAACAGATCTCATTCACGTTGACTCCAACAGTATTTATTTACCATAATATGGCAGTAAATGGGGGATGAGATCTGTTTGGTTACTGACATTCTTCCAAATATCCTCATTTGTGTTTAGCAGAGCAAGTAAATGTAAACAGATTTGGAACAATCTGAGGGTTAATTTTTGGGAGATCTTTCCCTTTAAAGGTTCTGTGTGTAAGTTTCAGAGGCCACTATTGGCGATGTAGGTAATTGCAACCTAAAGCTACACCACCCCCCTCCCCCTCCCATTAGAGAAGCTACGGTTGCCATCACAGGACAAAAGGGTTCCGTAAATGATAGCGGCCATTATCTGTGGTGTTGATAAATGCAGTCTGAGTCTCACAGGCGAACAACAGACTGAAGTTACAGGACACAGGACAGAGATGTCGTCTGAGACAGCAGAGAGTAACCTTTGCAAGTCAAGTGACGAGGCTTCTTTACAAAGAAAAATAAATAAATAAAAGTGACTTAATTCTAGTGATGGCCGGTTCGTGAACGAATCGTTCTTTTGAACCGGTTCTTTATAGTGAGCAGGTCGAACCGGTTCACCAAATCGAACTGAATCGTTCAAAGCGGTTCGCGCCTCCAGAAAGCTCTTATCCACATATTTCCTCTGTTACACACGCATGCTCCTCTAGAGTGGTTCTCATTCATGATTCAAGAATCGGTTGCAACAGGTTTTGGATCATCAGTACATTCATTGAACCAAGAGCTGGTTCACTGTCTTTAGGACACGTTCGAGATGTGAACCAGACCGTTTCAACTGATAAGCTCAGCTGATGCACGTGCGTGCGTGTTTGGGTTTTTATGAAAAATAAAACTATTTGACAAATTTGTGAAACAGTCTGTAATAAAGTAAAACATAAGATGTGTTTGGCTCAGCTACATAGATTAGCTTTTTACCAAAATAGAATTACATACAAAACACATACTATATATATAAGAAACTACATTTGCAGCATAAAAACCTTAACAGGGAAAACACTTTATAATTGTCAGAACTATTTGTATTTTATTTATATGTTAACGTGGCTTAAAGTGCATTAATGTTGTGCATTTTTGTTTTATAATTACTTTAAAGATTGAAAACAATTCCTAAGCTATCAGTTTGTAAAACTAAACTACACATTAATTTGATACATGTTGAATCCATGGTATTTTCATGAACATTTCTTATTTCATTTTTAAACAAGATGATACAAATCTAAACGTGATCATGCACGGGAACGAAACAAGCGGATTGAATCGTTCTCGCAGAGAATCTTGAGTCACAAAATTGAATCGGTTGCATTGCATTGGCTTTCCGGTCATCTTCCGGACACGTCCGATTTGTGAACCGGTTGATTGTTGTGAACCGGTTGTTCAGCGCTAGTGAGTTGATAAACTGCGGCTGCGCATGCGTGCGTGTGAAAACTAGCAGGCTTCTCTCACTCTGAAGTTAAAGAAATTCTTGGAATTTAGAAAAATCAATGTATGAACAAAATAAACACGGGTGATGACTACGAGCGGGCAATCTGACAAAACGTGAGTTTATTTAATAACAAATAAATAACGTCTCGGTTACGTCCGTAACCTTCGTTCCCTGATGGAGGGAACGAGACGTTGTGTTGAGAGACAGACTGGGGTTTGGTTCTGAGAACCTATCATCTCCGAGATAAAACGCCAATGGGGATTGGCCAATGACCCGCCCACGCCAGTCTCCGCCCCGTACATACGGGTATAAAAGGAAGATGGCGGCGGTCATTCATCACCCTTTGTGCTGAGGAACCTTAGAAGTGCTCCTTGCAGCGGATCGGCAAAGCGTTGTGGCATGAAGACACAACGTCTCGTTCCCTCCATCAGGGAACGAAGGTTACGGACGTAACCGAGACGTTCCCCTTCAGTCGGTCTCTCGACGTTGTGTTGAGAGACAGACTGGGGATATATCTAACACGCCACGGCGCTGAGCCGTATTACGACCTCGAGCTGAGCGACACTGACTAGGCTAGCGAGTCACAAGTGAGCGGTGCAGCGAGATGTAACCTTCCAGTGAATAGTAGTGGACCTACTGCGAAGCCTAAAACAGGCATTTGCGATGCCTGTACAGACAGTCATCACGGACAGGGCGTTCGCCTTGTAAGTGAGGCGCCGTCCGGAGCCGTCGCACTGGGAAAGAACACTGCTCTCCTCTTGGAGAGTATGTTACGGAGACCACATCCTGCCGTACGGGAGGTAACATGTGGAAAACTGACATGGTCTCCCGAAGGAGATCACATGCAAAAATGTTTGGCCGTAGGGGGCCAGCCAAGGTGGTTGTGCCACCGGAGGGGAGGTCACAGATTCGCCAACAGGGGAACCAGGAGTGAAGAATCAACATACGGGACTACCCAACGGGGGAGTTCCTACGTATGGGGCAATAGTCCTAGTATAGGGGTCCACCTAAGTAGGGGCGACACTGCCAGTACTGGACTTGGTTCAAACAGACCGCTCCGCCCGGTCCGTTACCAGATTGCTAGTGATGGATAGAATGCCTATACTTCACCCAATGAGGGGGAAGTAGGGAGACTAAATAGCGCACTGAACTTACCTAATAGGGAAGAAGGCGCTTTCGCAGGCGTACGCCCAGCCCAGATGCCTGTCCTACATATTAGGTGTAGGACACTGGTTCCTTTCGGAGGTTGTAAAGCTCACGAAGGTACTGGGTGTAGCCCAACCTGTAGCTACACATGTCTGCCAGAGGGGTGCCTTGGGCCGGTGTCCACGAGGAGGCCCTGCTCCGGTGGAGTGGGCTCTCACTGCGAGTGGGCACGGGTGATCCAGGGATCGGTACGCCGTGGCGCCCACAATCCAATGCGCCAGCCTCTGTCTGAGACAGCCCTCCCTGGTGCCGTCTTCTGAACAGACAAGAGCTGCTCAGAGCTAATGTTCTGAGTGCGGTCCAATTAGAGGCGCAGTGCGCTGGACACAACACTAGGAGGTTGGGTCTTCTCTCTCCCGAGGGGAGCGCCTGCAGGTTCACCACCTGAACCCGGAAGGGAGTGTGGGAACCTTGGGCACGTAACCAGGCCGGTATCTCAGAAGACTACCGCCCAATTTCCAGGCACCCATGAGACACGAAGAATACTAGAGGTCCCTACCCTCTTGCAGAGGCAAGCGCCATCAAGAGCGGCCTTCATCGTAACAAGGACGAGAGGCGTCTCCGAGGGGCTCACAGGCCCAAAGGCCATGTAGGACCTACGGTCCTAAGAGGGTACGGAGCGCAGCCGGAGTCGCGCTCCTGAGAACCTGGTGACCAGGTTATGTTAACCAAGAAACTTACCCTCCAGGCGATTGTGATGAGCGGCCATAGCGGCTGCATACACTAACGCGGAAGGGGAGAGATTACTCTCTAGTCTCCAAAAGGTCAACACTGACCGGATCAAGCAACTCCGTGGGTTCTCACTGAGGGAGAACACTAGAGGGAGGGGCGCCACTTATATGCGTGCACATGCAAGTGGTGGGGCTTTAGGCAGCGTACTGCAAGCCACTCCAGGCCTCCTCGTCCCATCTGGAGGTCAGGCATGGAGATACCAGAGGCCTGGCCTGGGGTGCCAACCGTGTCCTTCCCCTGTGAAGGTTTCGTCAGGGGAATCGGCAAGAGGGGGCTATCAGAACTGAGAAGTCTGAAAATCAAGTCTGGTTGGGCCAGTAAGGCGCAACAACAGTACATGAAGCCACTCTGCTGCGACTTTGCACAGGCCCTGTGCAAGGAGGCTCCTGGGGGAAGTCGTACTTCCGCTTGTCCCGCGGCCAGCTGTGTGCTAAGGTACCCGTAGGGTACAAAGCAGGAATAAATGGGACTCTGGGGGCAACAGGATCTGATCCTGGCCACACCGGTCCCCTGAGAGCTGGACTGCGCGAGGATGGAGTGGCCACTCTCCGAGGCGTTTCACTGACGAGAGAGCGCAACGGCTGTCGGGTTCAGTTTGCCAAGGATAACCTGGCCCGCAGGGATAGATCATCCTGCTGACTCCAAAAGAGGAGGCATGGGGCGAGTTGTGGCATCTGCTGTGAGCGTCTGCCGCCACAGCAGTCGTGCTGCCCGACAGGACTAGCACGTAGTCCTGCACTAGAGGTCTAGTGCCAAGGGGACTGCCAAAAACTCTAGGCAGTAGGGAACCCGTCACTGCCCGCTACTGCCCATTGCACACTACACCCTACCCCGCAGGGAGGCGCTTGACGCGCCTCATACCTGCCCGAGCGGGCCTGCTCGGAGAAGGGTCACATCTGACCAGGGTTTGGGGTGTGTAGACACTGAGGCGTAGCCTAACCCACCTAGTGCCCGTGTGCCGCCATCCAGGAACCTGACTCTGCCAGTGCTGAAGTGGCTGTGTGCATCAACTCAAGGGATTATCCGTCGAGGACGCCACGTGTCCAGGAGCCTATGAAGTGATCAGCGGGACCCGGAGTCCGGCTGACCAAATTCATCCAGTTCAACGCCTACTGCAGAAACTCATTTAGTGAGCATGCTGCATAAGGGCAGAGTCAGTTCCACACCGAGATAAGAGGAGCTCCCGCTCTTTTGGGAAGAGCTTGCTCTTTCCCAGTTAACCCGTAGGCCAGAAGGTCTAGGTGCCGAAGCACAAGATCCCATGACCGTTAGAGGAAACAGGGACCGACCTAGTACTGATACGTTCTTCGTTCAACACGAATTTCGCAGAAGGAAGGAGACGTAAGAGTAAGGGTCCTACGGGTCGATTGCCACAACCAATCTTGTCGCCAAGATGCGCTTCTGTAGCAACTGATACAGAGAGGGGCGCGGCCTCCCCCCCCCTAAAGGCACTGTGAAGTCCGGCCCGGGAACATCTCGGTTAGAGGGACAGGTTCGACCGCACTTCCCGCCATAAGCAGCAACCTCGGCCTGAGCACGGGAGCTTCCCCCTTAGGAGAATGCCCCGAACCTGGCGGGTGCCAGGCGCAAAAATGGATCGCATAACCGAGATGGATCGTCCTCTAGCCCTTCGTAACGGCAGGTGCTGTACGAAACTGGAGGATGATCTGCTTCACTGTGCCAGGGAGGCTGGTTAGTGGCTTGACAGAGCGGTCACCTTACACAGGGTGAGAACCCGGAGAGGTTTGACTGCTCTGCCTACTTACCTGCTTAGTGTTGCCGCCGGCCAACGCAACGTCACTTGGAGATTGCCGAAGGCAGCTACCACAGGGGGAAGCCCGGAGAGAGAGTGTACTCTCCATCTCCACGGCTCTCCTGTCAGGGCCGCCCTGAGGCGTTTACCCAACAGGGTAGAGTCCTCCTCCTGCGTGGCTCCACATCTCTGACGGGCCATCCTTGGAGGGCCCAGTATCAAAGGGGCCACCGCGGGGAGGCGGGGCTGATGGAGGGCAGGCTGCCGCTTCTTTACAAAAGACCACCCACGTGGATCTCCGGGGAAGTCCGGGGAAGCACGGTCCTCACTTTTGCGTTGCCTCCTGAGCTCGACCGGCCATAGGCGGGAGTTCTAAGGGGCTTCGTTCAGACAGGAGCAAGCCGAACGGCCTACTTCACGTCTAGTGAGCTCAACGTGTATCTCCGGCCCGGGGAAGCACGGCCGTCATCTCTGCGTTGCCTCTTCTTGGGCTCGACCTCCCGAAGGTGGGAGCTCCAAGGGGCTTTGCATCTGATGACCGGAGGTCAGTGTAACCATCCAGCCCAGCTTGCGCGGTGCCCAAGAAGGCGGACCTTCCGAGCTTCATCGCGCAAGGTTGAGCCACAGATCCTTGGACCACTATTGTGGACATCGTCCAACCCAGGGCACACACCCTGACCTTCGTCGCTCGATGCGCGAGGCCTGTGGCGGTGCGCAGCCGGGTCGACCTTTCCATCAACCAGATCTAAACGCTCTGGCATATGACCCAATGGGTCGCCATAACGCTTTGGACCCTATTGACCGCCACAGCGTGGAGCGTGAAAGCAGCTTGGGAGACCTCGTCGACTCCTCCAAGTGGCAGCGTCCGTGGAGTACCACGGGCGCTAGACCACCTAGGTGATCAACACAGCCCTCAGCTTACCTCACTGTCCAGGAAAGTAATAGCTCCCTGAGCCCTTCAGACAAGAGCACGCCGCGGACGGCATACCGACGTCTAATGAGCTCCACGTGGATCTCCAGGGAAGTCCGGGGAAGCACGGCCCTCACTTTGCGTAGCTTCCTGAGCTCGACCGCCCAGAGGCGGGAGCTCTAAGGGGCTTCGCGTCAGACAGGAGCAAGCCGCGAACGGCATGCTCCACGTCTAGTGAGCTCAACATGCATCTCCGGCCCGGGGAAGCACGGCCGTCATCTCTGCGTTGCCTCTTCTTGGGCTCGACCTCCCGAGGGCGGGAGCTCCAAGGGGCTTCGCATCTGATGACCGGAGGTAGCTATCAGATGTTATGACAGAGCACGTTGTCGGATCTTGCCCGATATGGGACGGTATCCCGCCCATCGGGGACGAGCCAGGTGAGCGTGTTGGGGCATGAATGACCCGCGAGCCGAAGCTGGCGGAGTAACAAACACGGGAATCCCCGATCACCACCGACGTTCGCCGAAGCGTTCAACCTCGCCGTGGCGGCGGTCACGCACAGGGAACAGACGGGGTTTTGCGGCAACATTCCGGAGAACGTAGCCGCTGTGAACGCCACACCTGAGGACAACCCATACTTGCAGTACAGGTGTCGTGCCCGTCAGACCCGAAGATGGGTCTGTCATACCCAGGAACACAGCTTGCAGCATCTCATCATCACCACACACCGTTTCCGGTGCGTGGTGTAGGAACAAGACGGTGGGATCGTCTCTTGGGGAACGGTCAGACGAGGGAAGGTGCGGACGATCCGCCAGCCAGGGCTGACGAAAACGTTCACATCCTCACATCACCCTCGCCCCTCCCCGCCGCGGACGGCAAGGTCGTAGCCAATGCCGTCACGAAACGGGAAGCAGTGAGTTGGTGGCTGAGTCCCGTGGGAACACAGCCGCCCGTGACGCAACGTCTTAATCATACACCGCCCGCAGTGCGGACAGAACTGATCCACAACGCTCACATCACCCTCCCCCCTCCCCGCCGCGGACGGCAAGGCCGTAGCCAATGCCGTCACGAAACGGGAAGCAGCGAGTTGGCGGCTGAGTCCCGTGGGAAGACAGCCGCCCGTGACGCAACGTCTGAATCATACACCGCCCGCAGTGCGGACGGAACTGATCCACAACGGCCGGCCCAGATGCCGGAAGCCCAACATCCGGGGTAGCCGCTATGTCCGTCCCCCCTCCTGGATGAGAGTGGAAACTGTGAGAATATTGGTCCTGAAAAGGACCTGCTCTTTTAAATCTGTAGCTCGCTGCCGAGACGCCGAGGGGAAGTCCGCGCTCCGGAGGAGAAATCCGCCACCGAGGGAGAGTCCACTCGCCGAGGGGGATCCGCCATCAGAAGGGAGAAGTCCGCTGCTCTGCGTCAAATATCCAGCAGGAACTCGAAGAGATAAACTCGACATATACGCCGAGAAGGTTCCGAAGAACAAAGGATGATGAATGACCGCCGCCATCTTCCTTTTATACCCGTATGTACGGGGCGGAGACTGGCGTGGGCGGGTCATTGGCCAATCCCCATTGGCGTTTTATCTCGGAGATGATAGGTTCTCAGAACCAAACCCCAGTCTGTCTCTCAACACAACGTCGAGAGACCGACTGAAGGGGAACAGATTGTTCACTTTATAACGTTCGCTTGCATATTACTGCCTTTGTCTGTATCTGTGTGCATTATTTGCCAAACTTAAATGTGATAAACTTATCAGATCATGATGATGTTTTAAGTGATGATAATTAATGACTTAAAGTGTCTTCATTAAATCTTCAGCCAAGTGTATTTTCATCTCGACCGAACGTCGTTACGTCATAACAGTACGTCATTACGTTCTGGCGTAAATGAACCGATGAACCGTTTTTTTGAACCGGTTCATTGAAACGAACTGTACGAAAGAACCGGTTCGCGGAAAAGAGCTGGACTTCCCATCACTACTTAATTCATCATTTACTCTTATCTTTATAGTGAATATTATTGTTACTTGTTTGACATTGTCTCATTGATTTATTCGCGTATTATACAAAGCATTTTTTGGCACCGTAACTTGGTTCGTAATTTACAGCATATTGAAACCGCTTGCTAATGCTAAAGGTGTGTAATCTAACCGCGAAAGTCTTAGCAGACGTGTTTCTCATCATCAGAGAGTCCATCAGAGGACTTAACACGGGTAGTAAAAGGGAGATGAAGAGGGCGGAGAGGTAGATGTGTTGGAGATGCAGGCAGGGCGAGGAGAGGCAGAGGAGCTAACGTTACCTGGGAGGACCGCACAAGAGAGGCAGTATTATACAGTTTTTCTCGATTGCTTAAACACATTTCCCCACTCTGACATCACATTTTCAAAACAGTTAACACACAGGGTAAAATCTTTCAATCAATCATTACACGATGGACAACAAAATACAGCCATCAATATGACATATGATACTTTACAAACTCAAATGGATACTGGAAAAAAAAGCTACCAAGGAAACTTATGGGTGGAAATACCTTTAAAAAAATATATATATATATATATATATTTTATCTTTCACATTTATTCCATTCGTTCTTGACGATTAAGCCACAGGTTCTCATCAACATCGCATTGAATGATTTCCCTTGCAATGTGTAACAGAGGCAAGCTAGTGTAGAGCTGTGCAGTGTGTAAACCTCACTCCTCGGCCTCAAGGACTCTCTAGCGACAGACGCTAGAGACTGCGGTCTTTAGCCTCCTCGCTAGAGCGCCCGACTCCCATGCAGAACCGACCCGGTTCGAGGCCCTCCTGGTGTAGGTGTGGTTCGTTCCGGTTACAAATGCACCGAGGGAAATACCTCCTTACATGGCGTATCCATCCCTGGCAGTCCTCTGCACCCATTGCCAGGCAACCAGCATTCATTGCCTCCAGGAGGGGCATCAGCTCATATGGCCGGTGATCATTCACCTTCAGCCTCCAAGCAGAGAAGAACTCCTTGATTGGGTTCAGAAAAGGCGAGCTTGCAGGGAGGAATTGCATCATAATATGAGGCTGTGCTGCAAACCATTCATTCACACGGCGAGAGTGGTGGAAAGCAACATTGTCCCAAATTATGACAATCATGCCAGGTCTCAACAGCCCTCTCTCTTCGGGTGGAATCAATATTTCTTTCAATGCATCAAGAAATGTTATGAGGCGTTCTGTATTGTATGGGCCAATAGTTGGTATGTGGCAAAGGACCCCATCATTGGAGATGGGAGCACACATGGTGATATTGGCACCCCTCTGACCTGGCACTGTGATAGTGACCCTCTGCCCAATGATGTTCCTCCCGCATCTCCTCACTTTACAGACATGGTTTGTTCTGCTAACAGGGCAATGCAGTAAAGCTGAAATACACAGTGGTATACATTACAGTAACACTGTGAATTACCTGTTCTCATTCCAAAAAAGCCTGACAATAGATGCCACAGTGCTCTGACTCAGAATGGGCTGGACCCTTTGTCCAGCCTCTGTAAAGGACAAGCCATGATTGATGACGTGGTCAATTATTGCTGATGCTGATGTCTTTGAGTCAGCGGAGCATTATCACATGTCATATATATTAAAAATACAACCACTGCAAGATCTGAAGAAAATATATTGTTGCTTTTGGTATTGTACTCATGATTAAACATTAAAATCGTCTTTGCAGGTCATATTCTAAGTTGAAGTGTTTATGGTGTTTATATTGCAGTCTTTGCATTAGTAAATCTTCACATTTAGTCTCTTAACAGCGTGAAAAATAAACGTTTATTTAAACTGGGAATAAATAGAAAGCCAGCGAAAATCATAAACTTCGGTCATAACATATTTACATTTTATTTGCCTCGTCCATTCATTTTTATAAAGTGGGACGAGTAACGTTGATCATCCCTTGTGTCGTAAGGTATGAGCCAGCTGAAATGCGTCTCTCACGGTGAATGTGTGCAGAATATATAACAGGAAGAATAAAGAACAATGAAAGCATATTGTAAATAGTATAATGAAAATAGTCACTTTCTATTTTGATTACGGAGGCCTCATAAACTGGCCACCTGCCTTTAGGTTCCTTGGCGTCACTCCACAAAGTAAAACTCCTTTACCTCCGTTCCTAAAGCTGTTTATCTGGTCTGTGGGCAGAATTGTAAATGTTTAATCCTTAACTTACTTCATTAACACAAACATCATCTGCTTTCTAAGCCGCTCTGAGACAACATCAATGGTTATTTCTGAAGGTATGACGTCATCACGTTTTAAAGGAATCAAATCATTGATATTTTTATACCACCTTGCAGGCAAAATAATATTTTTTGGATAATTTAAATATCTAAATGTTTATCTACATCTGAAATTAAATTTGAAATATTGTTTTAACTGTAACGTCAACACAGTGCGCATGCTCAGACTACTGCACGCGAATGAAGGAGAGGATGTACTATTTAAATTCCCCCGACTTCTTGGTAAGCATCGATGAAAGAACATCCTGTTTTTAGCTTAGATGTTTACTATTAATAGTTTTCTGTTCAATCCTCATTTTGTCATCTTCATTTCATCAGCAGATCACATGATTCGTTTCCCCGTGCATGTGTAAATCCACAGCCACAATGAGCAAAGCTCCACAGAGGATCTCGTATATAAACATTATCTAATTAATGACGAAGAGAAAGTTCCTTCAAGAACCCAGAGAAGATGGGCACAGAAAAAGAGATGTGTGGCTCATTTTATGGTTCGTAGTAGGGTTGCACGGTACTGGTGCTAGAATCGATGCTAATAAAGCTTTGCCAGCGATGCCGCTTCATTTTTAAACGATAGTGTCTTACTATCCTAAGTAATGTGCATTAATGTTTACTTAAACACTCACGTTACATCTGCCATCAAGCAGTGTTTCTCTTCTTAATGAGTCTGTCTTTTGAACGAATCGAATGAGATAATGATTCAGTGACAGTGAGTGATTCATTAAAACACTTGCTTCATTCTTGAGTTAAACAGCCGTTGTGAACGAACTGGTTGAATATTACAGTTATAAACTAACCACCTACTGGACGTTTAATTTCACATTTAAAGTAAATCTAACATTAAACTGTTGATTTCAATACCCTAGGTCGATCGTGTACGTTCGGATGATTCGTTTATTCAGTTTTATTTGTAAAATACATATTCCACCCTATTAATATACATAAAAAACTAGCTAAAGTTTGATATACATTTACATTTAGTCATTTAGCAGACGCTTTTATCCAAAGCGACTTACAAGTGGGGTAGGTAATGGAAGCAATTAGGACAGCATAAGTACAACAAGAGCATAAGTGCAATCAAAAAGAAGACTGATCTCATATAGCCTAACACAGTATACAGAAACATTCGTTCATACATTTTTTTTTTTGTAGATTAGAGTAGAGAAGGAAAGAGTAGAGAAGAAATGAGTAGAGAAGAAAAGAAAAGAGAAGAGATGGAAAGAGTAGAGAAGAAAAGAGTAGAGAAGAAATGAGTAGAGAAGAAAAGAGTAGAGAAGAAAAGAAAAGAGTAGAGAAGAAAAGAGTAGAGAAGAAAAGAGTAGAGAAGAAAAGAGTAGAGAAGAAAAGAGTAGAGAAGAAATGAGTAGAGAAGAAAAGAGTAGAGAAGAAAAGAAAAGAGTAGAGAAGAAAAGAGTAGAGAAGAAACGAGTAGAGAAGAAAAGAGTAGAGAAGAAATGAGTAGAGAAGAAAAGAGTAGAGAAGAAAAGAGTAGAGAAGAAAAGAGTAGAGAAGAAAAGAGTAGAGAAGAAAAGAGTAGAGAAGAAAAGAGTAGAGAAGAAAAGAGTAGAGAAGAAAAGAGTAGAGAAGAAAAGAGTAGAGAAGAAAAGAGTAGAGAAGAAAAGAGTAGAGAAGAAAAGAGAAGAAAAGAGTAGAGAAGAAAAGAGTAGAGAAGAAAAGAGTAGAGAAGAAAAGAGTAGAGAAGAAAAGAGTAGAGAAGAAAAGAGTAGAGAAGAAATGAGTAGAGAAGAAAAGAGTAGAGAAGAAAAGAAAAGAGTAGAGAAGAAAAGAGTAGAGAAGAAAAGAGTAGAGAAGAAAAGAGTAGAGAAGAAAAGAGTAGAGAAGAAAAGAGTAGAGAAGAAAAGAGTAGAGAAAAGAGTAGAGAAGAAAAGAGTAGAGAAGAAAAGAGTAGAGAAGAAAAGAGTAGAGAAGAAAAGAGTAGAGAAGAAAAGAGTAGAGAAGAAATGAGTAGAGAAGAAATGAGTAGAGAAGAAAAGAGTAGAGAAGAAAAGAGTAGAGAAGAAAAGAGTAGAGAAGAAAAGAGTAGAGAAGAAAAGAGTAGAGAAGAAAAGAGTAGAGAAGAAATGAGTAGAGAAGAAAAGAGTAGAATTAGGACAGCATAAGTACAACAAGAGCATAAGTGCAATCAAAAAGAAGACTGATCTCATATAGCCTAACACAGTATACAGAAACATTCGTTCATACATTTTTTTTTTTGTAGATTAGAGTAGAGAAGGAAAGAGTAGAGAAGAAATGAGTAGAGAAGAAAAGAAAAGAGAAGAGATGGAAAGAGTAGAGAAGAAAAGAGTAGAGAAGAAATGAGTAGAGAAGAAAAGAGTAGAGAAGAAAAGAAAAGAGTAGAGAAGAAAAGAGTAGAGAAGAAAAGAGTAGAGAAGAAAAGAGTAGAGAAGAAAAGAGTAGAGAAGAAATGAGTAGAGAAGAAAAGAGTAGAGAAGAAAAGAGTAGAGAAGAAAAGAGTAGAGAAGAAAAGAGTAGAGAAGAAAAGAGTAGAGAAGAAAAGAGTAGAGAAGAAAAGAGTAGAGAAGAAA
Organism: Triplophysa tibetana; assembly: GCA_008369825.1. Lineage (NCBI taxonomy): Eukaryota > Metazoa > Chordata > Actinopteri > Cypriniformes > Nemacheilidae > Triplophysa > Triplophysa tibetana. Next base: position 38,344,683 of record CM017895.1, read on the forward strand.
TGAGTAGAGAAGAAATGAGTAGAGAAGAAAAGAGTAGAGAAGAAAAGAGTAGAGAAGAAAAGAGTAGAGAAGAAAAGAGTAGAGAAGAAAAGAGTAGAGAAGAAAAGAGTAGAGAAGAAATGAGTAGAGAAGAAAAGAGTAGAGAAGAAAAGAGTAGAGAAGAAAAGAGTAGAGAAGAAAAGAGTAGAGAAGAAAAGAGTAGAGAAGAAAAGAGTAGAGAAGAAATGAGTAGAGAAGAAAAGAGTAGAGAAGAAAAGAGTAGAGAAGAAAAGAGTAGAGAAGAAAAGAGTAGAGAAGAAAAGAGTAGAGAAGAAAAGAGTAGAGAAGAAAAGAGTAGAGAAGAAACGAGTAGAGAAGAAAAGAGTAGAGAAGAAAAGAGTAGAGAAGAAAAGAGTAGAGAAGAAAAGAGTAGAGAAGAAAAGAGTAGAGAAGAAAAGAGTAGAGAAGAAATGAGTATAGAAGAAAAGAAAAGAGAAGAGATGGAAAGAGTAGAGAAGAAAAGAGTAGAGAAGAAAAGAGTAGAGAAGAAAAGAAAAGAAAAGAGTAGAGAAGAAAAGAGTAGAGAAGAAAAGAGTAGAGAAGAAAAGAGTAGAGAAGAAAAGAGTAGAGAAGAAAAGAGTAGAGAAGAAAAGAGTAGAGAAGAAAAGAGTAGAGAAGAAATGAGTAGAGAAGAAAAGAGTAGAGAAGAAAAGAGTAGAGAAGAAAAGAGTAGAGAAGAAAATAGAGTAGAGAAGAAAAGAGTAGAGAAGAAAAGAGTAGAGAAGAAAAGAGTAGAGAAGAAAATAGAGTAGAGAAGAAAAGAGTAGAGAAGAAACGAGTAGAGAAGAAACGAGTAGAGAAGAAAAGAGTAGAGAAGAAACGAGTAGAGAAGAAAAGAGTAGAGAAGAAAAGAGTAGAGAAGAAAAGAGTAGAGAAGAAAAGAGTAGAGAAGAAAAGAGTAGAGAAGAAAAGAGTAGAGAAGAAAAGAGTAGAGAAGAAAAGAGTAGAGAAGAAACGAGTAGAGAAGAAAAGAGTAGAGAAGAAAAGAGTAGAGAAGAAAAGAGTAGAGAAGAAAAGAGTAGAGAAGAAATGAGTAGAGAAGAAAAGAGTAGAGAAGAAAAGAGTAGAGAAGAAAAGAGTAGAGAAGAAAATAGAGTAGAGAAGAAAAGAGTAGAGAAGAAAAGAGTAGAGAAGAAAAGAGTAGAGAAGAAAAGAGTAGAGAAGAAAAGAGTAGAGAAGAAAAGAGTAGAGAAGAAAAGAGTAGAGAAGAAAAGAGTAGAGAAGAAAAGAGTAGAGAAGAAAAGAGTAGAGAAGAAAAGAGTAGAGAAGAAAAGAGTAGAGAAGAAAAGAGTAGAGAAGAAAAGAGAGTAGAGAAGAAAAGAGTAGAGAAGAAAAGAGTAGAGAAGAAAAGAGTAGAGAAGAAATGAGTAGAGAAGAAAAGAGTAGAGAAGAAAAGAGTAGAGAAGAAAAGAGTAGAGAAGAAAAGAGTAGAGAAGAAAAGAGTAGAGAAGAAAAGAGTAGAGAAGAAAATAGAGTAGAGAAGAAAAGAGTAGAGAAGAAAAGAGTAGAGAAGAAAAGAGTAGAGAAGAAAAGAGTAGAGAAGAAAAGAGTAGAGAAGAAAAGAGTAGAGAAGAAAAGAGTAGAGAAGAAAAGAGTAGAGAAGAAAAGAGTAGAGAAGAAAAGAGTAGAGAAGAAAAAGAGTAGAGAAGAAAAGAGTAGAGAAGAAAAGAGTAGAGAAGAAAAGAGTAGAGAAGAAAAGAGTAGAGAAGAAAAGAGTAGAGAAGAAAAGAGTAGAGAAGAAAAGAGTAGAGAAGAAAAGAGTAGAGAAGAAAAGAGTAGAGAAGAAAAGAGTAGAGAAGAAAAGAGTAGAGAAGAAAAGAGTAGAGAAGAAAAGAGTAGAGAAGAAAAGAGTAGAGAAGAAAAGAGTAGAGAAGAAAAGAGTAGAGAAGAAAAGAGTAGAGAAGAAATGAGTAGAGAAGAAAAGAGTAGAGAAGAAAAGAGTAGAGAAGAAAAGAGTAGAGAAGAAAAGAGTAGAGAAGAAAAGAGTAGAGAAGAAAAGAGTAGAGAAGAAAATAGAGTAGAGAAGAAAAGAGTAGAGAAGAAAAGAGTAGAGAAGAAAAGAGTAGAGAAGAAAAGAGTAGAGAAGAAAAGAGTAGAGAAGAAAAGAGTAGAGAAGAAAAGAGTAGAGAAGAAAAGAGTAGAGAAGAAAAGAGTAGAGAAGAAAAGAGTAGAGAAGAAAATAGAGTAGAGAAGAAAAGAGTAGAGAAGAAAAGAGTAGAGAAGAAAAGAGTAGAGAAGAAAAGAGTAGAGAAGAAAAGAGTAGAGAAGAAAAGAGTAGAGAAGAAAAGAGTAGAGAAGAAAAGAGTAGAGAAGAAAAGAGTAGAGAAGAAAAGAGTAGAGAAGAAAAGAGTAGAGAAGAAATGAGTATAGAAGAAAAGAGTAGAGAAGAAAAGAGTAGAGAAGAAAAGAGTAGAGAAGAAAAGAGTAGAGAAGAAAAGAGTAGAGAAGAAAAGAGTAGAGAAGAAAAGAGTAGAGAAGAAAAGAGTAGAGAAGAAAAGAGTAGAGAAGAAAAGAGTAGAGAAGAAAAGAGTAGAGAAGAAAAGAGTAGAGAAGAAAAGAGTAGAGAAGAAAATAGAGTAGAGAAGAAAAGAGTAGAGAAGAAAAGAGTAGAGAAGAAAAGAGTAGAGAAGAAAAGAGTAGAGAAGAAAAGAGTAGAGAAGAAAAGAGTAGAGAAGAAAAGAGTAGAGAAGAAAAGAGTAGAGAAGAAAAGAGTAGAGAAGAAAAGAGTAGAGAAGAAAAGAGTAGAGAAGAAATGAGTATAGAAGAAAAGAGTAGAGAAGAAAAGAGTAGAGAAGAAAAGAGTAGAGAAGAAAAGAGTAGAGAAGAAAAGAGTAGAGAAGAAAAGAGTAGAGAAGAAAAGAGTAGAGAAGAAAAGAGTAGAGAAGAAAAGAGTAGAGAAGAAAAGAGTAGAGAAGAAAATAGAGTCAGAACAGAACAGTAAGATGTTGGCGGAAGTTTAAATAAGCAAAGTGTCTAATATAAAGGTTTAGTCTATAGTGACGTATGCGGCTGTAAAAATGTAAAACATATTCAGTGAAGAAAATGTACTAGCAAGATACTTCTTGACAGTTTTTGGAGGGGCAGAATTTTATTCAATATGATATATATAGATAGATAGATAGATAGATAGATAGATAGATAGATAGATAGATACATTTTCTTTATTGTGCTTTTTTCGTTTTAGAATTAAGGCAGCAGAAGAATTTGATAATGTTCTCAAGGAGTGTCATGAGGTATGTTTAAAGATGAATAGTTGATTCAATTGCATTTGCACCACATGTCATGGGCACAGCTCTGACATTAGAAAGTTTTAATATGGTGTTAACATTGAACTATAATCTTTTGAGAATTTCAGGAATAACAGACAAACTGGTACAAAGGCAAACAGAAAGAGAAACATCTGTCAGTGATATTACTGATGGATTTCTGTATCAGAAAGCTTTAGCTAGTTCAGATACAGCCCTTCAAACTCTTCCTCTAACATTTAACTGTGATGGTGTGCCAGTTTTTAAAAGTCTCATTGTAGTATTTGTCCCCTTTTATGCACCATTAATGAGTTGCCTGTGAAATGAGACGGGATAATGTACTCCTTACTGGACTGTAGTGTGGAGATGAGAACATTCTTAAAGCCTTTTGTGGATGAATGTGTGAAGCTAGAAGACAGTGGACTCACCTGTGAAAGGGACAAGGGTGTTTCTATCAATACAAGAGTAATCCCTCTAGTTCTAATGAGTGACTCAGTTATCAGACCTTTAATACAGAATGTTAAACAGTTTAATGGTGAATATGGTTTCTCTTATTGCCTTCAGAAAGGAATAAAGGTTAACAGGGCAGAGGATCTACTGATGTGAATCCCTTTCAGTTAAACCTCCAGCTACCTCCAGGACCAAACCCATGAATTAGTAGAAAGTGCACTAGAAACAGATCAGCCTGTTTTGGGGGTCAAAGGAACAAGTATATTGTGTCGACTTCCCAATTTAGATAATATTGACGGGTCAGTCCCAGACTATATGCATTCAGTACTTTAGGGTGTTGCAAGAACTGTGACAGGCCTGTGGTTAAATAGTGAAAACCATGAAATGCTTTGGATTATTAGTAGATCTACAAACCTGATGGTTGACTTGCTTTTGAAGGTCAAACTGCCATGTGATGTACTCGTGTGTCAAGGTCAGTCTGGAAGACATGTGGCTCTTTTATTATAGCTGACCTGTCCTAAAGGTCTCCTGCCAGAACCATCACTGAATCACTAGTCTAAACTAGTTAAGGGTCAATCACTTTTGTTGGGTGAACACATAACCAGAGACCATATCAGGGAGTCTGAGGCATTTCTGACAGATTTTGTGAAAGACAGAAGTAAACTATGGAGAAGCCAATATGTCTTATAATGTCCATCTTTCCCTCAGTTAACATGAAGTGTAGTTCATTGTGGGCTCATTTGCTGTTGTATTTGAGTCATATAATGCTAAACTTCTAGACATGATCAAAAGTACTCAAGGGGTTACGGAAAGCTTTTCCTTTTTATGGTCAAAGGATCATGAAAGATGCCTCTAGTGAACGTAAGGAAATCTTCTACATTCTGACAGGATCATAAGAGTTGAAACATGTGACTGGCACGTGTGGTGTCACTGGGCTGGATCGGCCTCAAGTGAGATTACTTGATGAAGATGACTTTATGGCTTTGAATCTGTATCTGGTGCAAAGAGGCGAAGGGTAAAGTCCTCCAACAGATCATTGTTAAGGGCGAGGTCATTCACTCACAAGATTACAGTTGTGTATTTAAACACACTTCACTCACTGTTGTGTTGAATGATGCAGATCAAAGCTTTTTTACTTTTAAAAGATTCTTGATTTGCCAAAATGAAGATGATGAGATGTGTTATGACATTAGAAGATTCTGTGAACAAGCAAAGAAGAGTTTCTGTGTCTCAAATCCAAATGACTTTGAACCAGTTTCACATCATCTGTGACATTTTACAGCCGTTCGCACTTCAGCTATCAAGTGCAAATGTCTGATCACTCATACTGAAGAACTCATAGTTGATCACATTTTCAGAAATATTAATGGGTGTGAATTCCTTAAATCAGATCCTAAATGAAGTCAAGAGTTGCTTCAATTGTTCTTCATGTACATTAAACTGACATTTTGTTGAATACAATGTGAGCTTTTGTGTCATCGTACACAAACATTATAATGTGGTCTAAAGTAGTTCATCTATGTTATTTAAACTTTGATGATGAATTTATTGAATATTTATGGGGATATTTGTGCCTTATATTGGCAGCTTTTGTTCTGTTTATTTAAACAAAATTCAAATGTTTAATACATTGTGTTTTAAACATTGTAATACAACGAGATTGTAAAACATTGTATGATGTAGGTTTCATCGTTTCATTTTCAATGTTCAGTGATTATATAAATGACCTGTTTTATAATTCTTACTAAACCCTTGCCTCTGTCTTCATTGTCCCGCTGATTGCACCCGCACCTGAACCTCATCACTTCCTGTTTGCTGAGAGCGCGTGGTTTGAGACAGAGCTCCGTCAAACTTTTCTAAATATATCATTTATTCATGTTATATTTTAAGATTTATGTTCTAAGTTGATAACTCACAGAGGGTAAAACGTATCCTTAAGTGTATCCCATACCAAATATCGTCATATAACGCACAGATACATCTGTTTTATACGACTATTCGTTATTAGCACTCAGGGCTGTTAAGCATTCCCAGCCTTTAGTTTCTTAGTATTGCCTTTACTGCTTAACTCACTGTTCTCATAATGACAACCCTAATGGCTAATGATTTAGATATGTGTTTAATGTTACCTTTGAGTGCAGATGATGAATCTTTCTTCGCACTTCAGTCAGAACTGGAAGTATTGGAGAAGCAGATCCACGATCTACTCGAGAGGCAAACACGTCTGCGAGAACGTAAAATGGCGCTGGAAACATCCCGGGCTGACGCTCGCAGAGCTGCGGTAAGTGTTCGACGTGATTGTAATACTCCTATCACTTCTACTCCGAGTGTTTCTGTGCACAGATCCCAGGCTTCAAGATCACGACGAGTCAAAATGAATTTCACTCCTGCACCGGCACACGCACGGCGAGAGGCGAAATCCAGGACCTGAGCGATGACCTCTCCCCCACCGCCGCCACCGGTCTTCGAGATTTCTACGAGAAACCGCTATGCTGCCCTCTGCGAGACGAAATCCAACGCTGTGGTCATCGGAGACTCAATCGTCCGGAACGTACGCGCCTCCTTCAATGGAGGTAAGGTGCGCACTCACTGTTTTCCTGGCGCACATGTTCTCGATGTCTCTGCGCAGGTAACTGCGATTCTGAAGGACGATGCAAGACTGGGAGCCATAGTTCTGCACGCGGGGGTGAATGATGTGAGAATGCGGCAGTCGGAGATCCTAAAGAGGGACTTCAGGAGTCTGGTCGATACTGTTCGCAACGCATCGGCCACGGCGAGGATCATCGTATCAGGGCCGCTTCCTACTTACCGACGAGGGAACGAAAAGTTCAGTAGACTATTTACGCTTAATAATTGGTTAATGTCATGGTGTATTGAACAGAAGCTGCTCTTTGTAAATAATTTTGATCTGTTTTGGGAGCGACCAAGGCTTTTCCTCCCCGACGGGCTGCACCCCAGCAGCATTGGAGCGGAGCTTCTGTCTGACAACATCTCAAAGACGCTACGCACCATTTGACTAGTAAGTACAAATTTTAACCATAGTCTGTGTTCCTCTCACTCAACTGTTAAGAATGTTACTGTTAAGAATGTTACTGCTTTCAAATGCATAGAGACTGTGTCTGTCCCCCGAATAATACAACCAAATAATAATTTATTTAAAAGTCAGAGAAAAAATCTTATCATGATTAAACCAAAAGACAATATATTTAATGAGCAAAACCAACGCCTAAAGTTCAGGCTACTTAATATTAGATCACTAAATCCAAAGGCAGTTATTGTAAATGAAATGATCACAGAGAACAGTTTTGATATATTCTGCCTTACTGAAACATGGCTAAACCAAATGATTACTTTGGTCTAAATGAGTCTACTCCACCAAGCTACGGTTATATTCATGAGCCACGTCCGGTTGGTCGAGGTGGTGGTGTCGCAGCAATCTTTAGAGACTTTCTTACCGTTACTCAGAGAACAATGCATACATTTAAATCATTTGAAATGCTTGCGTTGAACATAATTGTTCCAAACAAAAGTAAAAAATCATTGGTCTCTCTTACATTGGTTACTGTGTATAGACCCCCTGGGCCTTACACTAATTTTCTGATAGAGTTCGCAGACTTCTTATCGGATCTATTGGTTAACGTCGATAAAGATAAAGTACTGATTGTTGGAGATTTTAATATCCACGTAGATAGTCCAAACGATCCATTAGCTGTGGCATTTAAAGAACTACTAGACTCTTTTGGTGTAACACAATACATCAACAGACCTACTCATCGACGCAATCATACACTGGATTTGATTATATCTCACGGAGCCGATCTAACCAATATCGATATTATACCTCAAAGCGACGATGTTTCCGATCACCATCTTATAACATGTACACTGCGCACTGCAGAAATCAGTTGTATATCTCGTTATTGACAAGGTAGAACAATCACCTCAACTACTAAAGATTTACATTTACATTTACATTTAGTCATTTGGCAGACGCTTTTATCCAAAGCGACTTACAGTGCACTTATTACAGGGACAATCCCCCTGGAGCAACATGGAGTAAAGTGTCTTGCTCAAGGACACACTGGTGGTGGCTGCTGGGATCCAACCAGCAACCTTTTGATTTACCAGTTCAGTGCTTTAACCCACTAGACCACCATCTCCTAAAAATAGTTTCGTAAAGAACTTGCCAGATTTGACTCCTTTAATAACCTTTCCAACTAATATAGAATCGCTCGATGACATGACCAGCAACATGGGCACTATTTTCTCTAATGCATTAGAAGCGGTCGCACCTATGAAGTCAAAAAGGATTAATGAAAAGATCATAGCACCATGGTACAATAGCACCACTCGTGCCCTAAAAAGAGAAACCCGTAAACTGGAGCGAAAATGGAAACAAACCCAATTAGTGGTCTTTAAAATTGCATGGAAAGAGAGTGCAAACTGTTACAAAAAGGCACTAAAAGCAGCAAAAGCCTGAGCACTTCCGTAACCTCATAGAAAATAACAAAAACAATCCAAGGTTTTTATTTAGTACAATTGCTAAACTAACAAACAAACAGACTTCACCTGACCTGGGTATTCCTCCGCACCTTGGTAGCATGAATTCATGAATTTTATACTGAGAAAATCTAAATAATACGAGACAACATAGCTAAAACCAAACCTCCAAGTGTGTCGGAAGAATTAGTTTCAACCGTCACCCAAAAAGAAAAGCTAGAGTGTTTTTCTCCTGTAAATCAGGAAGATTTAATTAAACTTATTGCAACATCCAAACCGACGACATGCTTATTAGACCCCATTCCGACTACCTTATTAAAAGAGTTACTACCTGCTGCAATTGAGCCCATTTGTAACATAATCAACTCGTCAATTAATCTAGGACATGTCCCAGGACCCTTTAAACTGGCTGTAATTAAGCCTCTTATCAAAAAACCAAACTTAGATCCCAATGAACTTGGAAGCTATAGACCGATTTCAAATCTCCCGTACTTGTCTAAAATACTAGAAAAAGTAGTGTCAACTCAACTCTGTACCTTCCTACAAAATAATGACATGCAAGAAAAGTCTGGCTTTAGACCGTATCATAGCACTGAAACTGCGCTCGTTAGAATTACAAATGACCTTCTTATTGCATCAGATAAAGGTAACATCTCACTCTTAGTCCTGCTTGACCTTAATGCTGCTTTCGATACTGTAGACCATAAAATACTATTAGATCGTTTACACAATTATATTGGTATTCAGGGACAGGCACTACAATGGTTCAGATCTTACTTAACAGACAGATATCAATATGTCCATTTGAAAGGGAAATCGTCGTATCTTACGCAAGTAAATTATGGATTACCTCAGGGATCGGTTTTAGGACCCTTGCTTTTCTACATATACATGCTGCCCCTCGGCAACATTATTAGAAAACATGAAATTAGCTTCCACTGTTACGCAGATGATACTCAGCTATATATCTCATCAAGACCAGCTGATTCCTTCCAGCTATCCAAACTGGCAGAGTGCATCAAAGACATAAAACATTGGATGACTAGTAATTTCCTTCTTTTAAACTCTAGCAAAACGGAAATATTACTTATAGCACCAAAAACCGGTAAACAGAATATCTCCGATTACAGCCTGCAAATTGAAAGCTGCACTGTTACTCCAACAAATACAGTTAAAGACCTAGGCGTTATATTAGACGGCAATCTCTCATTTAAAAATCACATCTCAAATATCACAAAAACAGCCTTCTTCCACCTTAGAAATGTTTCCAAATTACAAAATATTTTATGTGTTGATGACGCAGAAAAGCTTATTCATGCATTTGTGACCTCACGACTTGACTACTGTAATGCTCTACTTAGTGGTTGTCCTGCATCATCGATAAACAAACTACAGTTAGTTCAGAATGCAGCTTCCAGAGTTCTTACTAGGTCAAGAAAATACGATCACATAACCCCAGTTTTATCATCTCTTCACTGGCTACCCATTAAGTATCGTATTGATTTTAAAATTCTTTTAATTACATACAAAGCCTTAAACGGTTTAGCCCCTATTTACTTAACTGAGCTTTTATCACGTTACAACCCATCACGCTCTCTAAGATCTCAAAACTTAGGACTTTTGATAACACCTAGAATAACTAAATCCACCAAAGGGGATCGAGCTTTCTCATACATAGCACCTAAACTCTGGAATAGCCTTTCTGATACTATTCGAGGGTCAGACACACTCTCCCAATTTAAATCTAGATTAAAGACACATCTTTTCAGCCAAGCTTTCACTTAATGGATAGTTGATGAACAGCAGCTACGCTAATTATTCTCTTTATTCTCTTTCCGCCTCTGCCTCGGGATGCCCATCCCTAGGTAGGAAGAAGTTCCACCATGTCCAGACGACCGACAGATGCCGATCCCCAATTTGAGATAACGCCAGCTACAGCTGCAGACTGACTGAGCATCCCAGCTCCATCTAAGGCAATTCCACCACCAGCCAGGAGAAATATGACCATCGGACCATCCCAGCTCAGACCAATACACCCCCAACCAAGAGCAAAGACGGACTATTTGTCTTATTAATGCTGAAGTTATAATATTTGGTATTAAATGCTAAACTTAAATCACATGTCAGCAGTTTGAGTGCAGCTATGACACGTCAGAGGAGATCTGGCCCTCCCGGTTGAGCCTGGTTTCTCCCGAGGTTTTTTTCTCCATTAATCAATCATTGGAGTTTGGGTTCCTCGCCACAGCAGGGCAGTGTTGGCCTGCTCACCGGGAGACTGCATTTATTTATTTATTTATAAATTATATATTATTTATTAGTATGATCTTACTCGTTGTATAATACCATGCACTGTGCTGTGTTTTACCTTTTATGTTTTTCCTGTTTGCCCTGTAAAGCTGCTTTGAAACAATACACATTGTGAAAAGCGCTATATAAATAAACTTGAATTGAATTCTTCATAAACAACCTTTTTTTGTTGTAACTGATACTCCAATGAATAGACAATAATAAACATGGTATAAGGAAATACTAAATCTCTTGAATGTTTTGATCTGTAGTAAACTATTCCATCCACGTTTGCATTTACCCTCAATGTATGGCTACAGTAATATTTTCTTGACCTGAAATACATTTTGAAATATATTTTAATATGTGATTGTTAAAAAAAAATACATTTCACATCTTAAAATATATTTCATTGAGCTTCAATGTGTATGACATATATTTTAAATATATTTTGGTCATAAAAAATATATATTTGTGCCTTATGTCGTACTTTGTTGGGGAGATTTGTTTTACATTTTAATTTTTTTATTAAATGCTTCATCATAATAGTTTAAAATTTGTTTACTTTGTTGCATTTGCTATTTCTCAACCAAAAATGTGCCTTTATTCAGTTATTCTACGTGGTCTTAAAAATAGGGAGAATAATTTATAAAACTTTGACACTGACTCACAGGACTGAATTAAATAGGTGTAAGTCTGAAACGGGCAGTAAGCACACGGACACACATGTGCATGAAATCATACTAAATACACTGACTGAGCTTCACTTATTGACACATCGTCTGAAATCAAATAAATTAATAATAAAATCAGTTAAACTGAAAATGAATTGAAATAAAAATAATAAAATATTAAATTAATAAAAAAATTAAATACATCTATTATATATTTTCTAGTTCCACGGAAGCCCACCGCAGGTCACGTGACAAAAAAACAACCAATCAGCGTCACGTTTCTTGTATCCATCATATTCTCTTTTCTTTTGCTTATCAAGTCTCATTATGTGAGTTTATTTTCTCCTTTAGATTTTTTACCTCACAAAAAGAAATAACCGCTGTTTTCACACATATTACTTTTCCATTAAATTGACGGGCTGTCCTCTTCAGTAAATGTGCCACTTTTCTTCAACATGAATGTGTAAGAGGGTTCATTTTATATTTTGCCAAGTTAAAAATAATAAATTGTCATTTAAGTAGTTTGTTATGTTCATCAGTTCATTTACCACTTTTAACAGCAAGTTCACCGTCAATACACTTAAAAAAACACTTGAATAAACTCACAATTCTTCTATTTGACCTGTAGTTTGGACCATTTAGATTGACCTGTTCAACTGTATTTGTTAATCACACAATAATATTAGTAAATCAATTCTGCACATAAGAATAAGCCCAAAGTCATGTTATAGTGAAAAGGAATATTTCACCCGTAAATGAACATTTTCATCATTTACTAACCTCATGTTGTTCTAAACCTGCGTGTATTTATTCTGCAGAACACAAAAGAAGATATTTTGAAGAATGTTGATCATCAAACAACATTGGACCCCTTTGTTTTCCAATCTATGACAACAAAACCTCTTGAGACATTTCAGAAAATATCTTTTTATTTACAGTCATATACAGTTTCAGAAGGATGTAATGAGTGAATTAATCTATTGCTAGTTCTGCTGCTAAACAGGCCTATAGATACTCTATATTTCTAAGTATATGTGCTATCCCCTGGGATCGAACCCATGACCCTCGGTTGCTAGTTCAGGCTCTAACACTGAGCCACACAAATACTATTTTAATAATGTGCTAATTATTCCAGATGTAAAAAATGTTTTTACCTTTACATTATGCAGTTCTATAAGTCCGGAGCACCAGAACAGAAACGGCGTCGTCTTCTTCTCAATGATGTTTAGAAGTTAAAAACAAGTTAATTTATGAAAATAATCAACAAAATTTCAAAGCCTCCTAAATAATCTGATCACATGACCACCACAAAGCTTTAAACCTGCAGTCTCCTGCATCGTCTCCCCCGCCGGTAAAGATGATTTAAATATTTCATTTCATTACATTAAGACCCAACTCACATATGAGACAAAGTATCAGAAATAAGAGCAAAAGATCTCAATCCAACCATCAACACACTTGAGCTTTAGATGTTAAGTGTTGAGATGTTTCAGATGATGAAGATCTGTGGTGACCTCAGAGATCATTCACTTCTCATGTGTTATAATAACTCGTTCTGTCTTCTGTAGCGGTTGATGTGTGATTATAACATCAAAACTGGTGCATTCATGAGTAAAAGTGAGTGATGTAGTGTGTTTCATGACAAGTGTTGAATAGAATCACCAGTAATCTCATCAGACACTGAATTGAAAACTTTTCAGGTTTAATATCAATATAACAGTATCAAATTCACTTAAAAAACAAAAACAACAGATACAGAAGAGTTGAACACACGGTCAACACACAACATTGTGTACAAACAGATTATCTGAGCACAAATATAAACTGAAGTTTATTCAAAGTGAAAAAGTTGATTTAGTTTGTACATGTGATAAGATATGAAGACACATTTTGATGTCATCATCAGTACAGTTAACTCAAACCTTACAGTTATCAGAATATACAGAGTTCAGCCAAAGAGATGATGAACAAACGTCATGTTGATGAACTTTAATGGACCTTGATGAAAGAAATGCATGAGTTCTATTTCTTGAACCCTTTATATGAGTCTTCTGTGTATCAGATCATTTATAGACTTTAAAAAGTAAATTGTATGTGAATATAAACATTTGTGTAGAACGCTTCAGAAGATTCTTCAGGTTTCATGTCTTTAAAGGAGCTGTCTGTCATCATCAGCTCACCCTGTTGTCATTTTAAACCTGTGTGATTTTCTTTCTTCTGAACAACACAAGAGAAGATTGTAACCAACAACTGAAACTACAAATTCTCATTTTGAAGGTGAACTACTTCTTTAAGTTTCTAAAGCAGATCAATCTCAGCGTCTCCTGATATGTTGACATCTTATAAAGAAAATGACTTGCTCTGTTCATAAACTGAACATTATTGACAACATTATGAGCAGAAATCTCCATCATCAGTCAAACATGACCCAGTGTGTCTCTGAAGCGTCAGATACTTCATGTTTTACACTTAAATGTGACTCTGGATCACTAAACCAGTCTTCAGTAGCACAGGGAACAGTTTAGTAAACGACACACATACATATTTTTGGGTCAAATTGATCAATTTTTCTTTTATGCCAAAAATCATTAGGATATGAAGTAAAGATCATTTTCCATGAAGATATTTTGTAAATTTCCTACCTTAAATATATCAAATCTTTATTTTTGTGAGTAGAGACCCTGATTAAGACATCATTGACCCTGATGAACAACTTCAAAGGCATTTTACTCAAAAAAAAAATGTTTGCACTCTCAGATTCCTGAAGACACAGATATTGTCTTATCCTAACAACTCACACATCCATAGCAATCTTAATGATTCAGTTTCCAGATTATGCAAAAATCTCAAAAAATGACCCATAAAACTGGTTTTGTAGTCCAGGGTCACAAATGTTTAAAGACCCAAACGGCCACTAAAGTTCACAGTTGTGTTTTTCAGACTAAGTTTTGTGAGTTCTGCAGTAAAGGCTGAGTGGACTCTTCAGGTGATTCTTTAGGTTCTAGAGGATATGTAATTCTTAATGGACATATATCACCTACACCAGGATTAAAGAGAGGAACAACTGGTCCAGAGAATCTAGTGCTGATGGTCAGTAGATGTTTACTCTCAGTGACGTCATAAAACGACAGCTGACCAGAATCATAATCTAACAGAACACCAACACGCTGAGGTCTGGGTGAAAGAGAGAGAATTATTGTTGGTTCAGTGTTTGTGTAAAAGCCTTTTGGACCGTCTGAACACAAGAACCAGAAGCCAGCTGATGCAGTCAAACCAGTTTTATCTGCTGACTGATAATTCCCTTTTACTGCTACGCCAATTAACCAGAAACTTTTAGGATCTAAATTATTATAAACCAACTCAACCTCCCAATAATGTCGTCCAGACGTGAATGTTTCAGCTCCACAGACACACAGTTCATATGGAAATCCATCTCCTCTCCTCTGATAGTCTCCAGAGTCTCTCACTCTCTTAAGATCCTGTGTGATCCTCAGATCTGGATGTGCAGACTCACGGTCGAGAGTGATCACAACTGTCAGGAACATAAACATAAAGTCACAACACTTCTCAATGACCTGAGATTTATAAACACAAACAATCAAACACATGCTGTATAATAACTGAGATCCATTCATACCTGCGTTATTTCTCAGCAGCTCTATAATTTCATCATGAACTAAAATGAAAGAAAAAACACAAATATTTAGAGAAAGTGATGAATGATGTCAAAACTGAAGAGATTGTTACTCACCAGTGGGTGGTGTTGTGATTTCTGCTTTCATTTCTCTGTTGCCTGAAATGAAATCAGTGTTAGACCAGTTTACTACAGATCACAAAATAAACATTACATTTATAGATATCCTGAACCTTCATCTGACTGTTGAATGAATGATGTTTATCTGCACGTGAACACAAAACATAAGTCAACACATGATGTGCTGGATAAAATATGTCTGTAAACTGTCTGTAGGTCTCACCTGTTAGTCTGTCTCTGTGTTTGAATAAGACCAAACCAAACACACCCAGAAGAGCCAAAATCACAAAAGTGATGAAAAGAGCCTTCCATGGACCTTCAGAAAGAAACAAAAGGCCACAAATATGAAAGGTTTGGTTAACTCCATTTTTAAGAAATTCCTAAAATCCATTTTTTAACATGTTCTCATGTTTTTGTTTTATTGTGTTAGTTGTATTTTTTGTTATTTTGGCTGAAATAAAAACCAACCAACTGGAATGCACAATAAAAACATGACTTAGTGAAAAATGTGAACATTTTTGTACATTTAATGTGAATGTTATATTTGACCAGATAAACATCAGTTTGCTGAGGCTGGATTCACTGATAATGTTGCTCTTAAAACAAACACAGTTATTGTGTGTTGGAGCAAAACCTCTTTCTCAAACTGACACACACACTGATGACTAAACACACATCTGAAGTGTGACGCTTCTGTGCATTAGTTAGATGGCAAACCTTGTGTATTGTGAGAATAGAATCTATAATAATAGTTAAAGTGTTTAATGATTTTAAAGAAAACATCAACCAATAAAATGACACTTTACTGTCTGTCTGTCATACACATAAACTTGATTCAAGCTTGTTTCATGATCTTCTTGATTTTATCAACATCTGTTTTTCTACAAGTGTATTTTAATTGAAAAGTCTATTTTCACAATCTGAGATGTTTTCTCACCTGAAGGTGAAGGTCTGAAGGCTTGTACGTCCACTGCTCCCTCTCTCTCCTCTACACTGTTGAGTGTCAGAAGACAGAAGACCTGTGAAGCCTCAGAGAGAGAGACCAGTGTCCAGCTGTGGACAGAGAACGTCCCGTCAGCTCCACGACTGTGAGAAACTCGTCCAGCGGAGAGAAGCCTTCTTCTGTCAGACATCCACATGACACTCGGCTCTGGAAACCAGCCGCTGGATCTACAGCTGACGTTCACGTGTGTGTCATTCAGGGGCTGTGGAGACAGGACTGGTGTCCGTCCTAAAGCTGAAGGGAAAGACGGTTCATAACAGAGAACAGAAAACACCTCATGTTGTAAGATCTTCTCTTGACTCACCGCTGATGTTCAGCGTTACAGCTTGACTGTCGTACCAGTCTCCACTCACATAACAGTAAAACACGCCTCCGTCCTGAAGTGTGAGATTGTCCAAACGCAGAGACACGTCTCCGTCCTTCAGTCCGTGAGACAGAGCGGAGCGCCGGCTCAGAGAGCTGCGGTTCCTGTACTCTTCCTCCTGAACCTCCTGAATCTTTCCTTTCCGATAGAAGAGAACAGGAGTGTCGTAGCGTTCAGGACGATACCAGCGGATCTCCAGAGTCCCGGCGTCTGTCTGAGGAGAGATCCAGCAGGGCAGAGTGACCGTCAAACCCACCCGACCCACAATCTGACCCGGAAGAACCTCCACAACGTGTTTTGAGTCTGAAAAAACATGGACATGAGTGAGTGACTGCTGTGAACTGTCTGTGAATCAGACTGACCATCCCACTCATTCTTAAACGACAAACATATTTGATCAGATATTGGTCTAGTTAGGAGAACTGTGATCCTGTCTGTATGATAATATTCAGACTTTGAAACTCTCCTGGCGTGACCCCTGCTGAATATCAGTCCCACTGGCCTCTACCTCTAGTCATGAGTAATACATGCAGAGATTGTTTGTGATCTTAATCTGGTGCGAATCGGCCATATATGTAATTTGTAAAGTTAATTTCCCCTCAAATGACCTTCTGTTACCATGTTTTGACACTGAAAACACAGAGGTCCTGTGATAATATCAAGCCTAAATACCCTTGAATTTGGTTACATGTTGTTTTTGTTTTATGTATGATATAGACCTCCAGTATGTAGGGCTTCTAGTGAAGAACTGTGGAAAGAAGATCTCCATACAGATGAACAGTGTGATATTGAGACTAAAGGCTTGATGGGCATACTGTCATGCCATGTGGGCGTTCTGAGCAAGAGAAGGACAATTTTGGCACAAGGTTATTTTACACAGTCCTTGATTATAGGGCTGCACAATTAATCGAATTTTAATCACGATCACGATTTTGGCTTCCCACGATCAAATTCGCGTGATCGAGCGATATTTAAAATGCGTCATTCATTTACGCTTTGTATTAAAGTTTTTTTTTTTTTTTAAAGCCAGTCTAGCGCGCTGTAAAGCCGCTGTCTGATCACGTGCGTCCATGCACCAATCAGAGTTGTTCCCTGCAGCGCGCAGCAGCTCAGTCAGTTTCCAGATGTAGACAGTCACAGACAGAAGACAGAGTAGCGTGAGGAAAATACCACAAAAGATAGCAGGCTATAATCTATCTTAACAAAGAAAAAATGTCTAACGTAGCAGAGGGAGCGGCCGAGGGGCTTGTCCCGAGAATCGGATCGTCATCCATTGTGTGGAAACATTTTGGGTTTCAGGCAAGTGACACAAAACAAGAACAGGTCATATGCAAAGAGTGCCATAAAGTTGTTTTGGCACCACAAAGCAACACAACGAACCTCTTTAACCACTTAAAAAAACACCATAAAGTTCAATACGATGAATGTATGAGGGCCAAGAAATGCGTTGCAAAGACTAATCATCCCACAACATCAACTCAGACATCCATCGAAGCGAGCCTCTTTAGCGCATCACCATACCCATCCACCTCCCAAAGACACAGTGAAATAACGAATGCAGTCGCATTTCATTTGGCTAAAGACATGTGCTCAATAAACACGGTGACAAACAAAGGCTTCAAATTCTTGGTCAACACTCTGGATAAACGATACGTGATCCCCTCGCGTAATTATTTTTCAAAGGTGGCACTACCTGCGATGTACAGAAAACGCAGAGGGGAAATAGAGCGTGATCTTGCCAATATAAAGTACTTTGCAACTACAACGGATCTGTGGTCAAGCAGGACAATGGATCCGTACATGAGTTTGACAATTCATTACATCGATGAGGATTTGGCAATGCAGAGTCGATGCTTGCAAACATCTTTTTTCCCGCAAGATCACACGGGAGAGTCAATTGCCCAGGGCCTGAGGGAGGCGATGGCCTCTTGGAGCTTGCAGGAGGATCGGCTTGTCTGCATTACAACAGACAACGGAGCTAATGTGGTGAAGGCAACTTCTCTAAATAATTGGACTAGGCTTCAGTGCTTTGGCCACAGACTCCATCTAGCAATAGGCGAGTAAAAGTTATATTAAAAAAATATTTAAAGAATTGTATATTAAGTGAAAAAAAATATATATTAAAGAAAAATATTACAATAATTGTATATTAATTAAATATATATATAATTAATTGAAATAATGTGCTATTTGTGATTATTAATTGGAGTTGATCAGTACTTATTTTGCTAATGTGTGTGAATATGTTACTGATAATAACAATAGTAGCTTAATATAACAACAACTGTTATTTCTGCTAGTGTTAAGAAACCAAAACCAAACAGTTTTACTCATGTTGTCTGCCATAAGATTTAACTAACTTTAATCTTGAACAATATGATTCGGGTTGTTTATCAAATCTGTGGGTTAATTTTACATATGATTTGACTTGTTCATGTTCACAAAGAGAACTGAAGCTTCCAGAGCATACACTGAAGACTGAGTGTCCCACAAGGTGGGCATCAAGGCAAGCAATGATTGCACGAGTCCTGGAGCAGCAGAGGGCGATTTCTCAGGTCTTGTCCGATGACAGAAAAGCCAGACACCTCATCCCTACCTGGCAGGACACAGATGTCCTTGAGGCCATAAACAAATCCCTCAGCCCTCTATTGGAATTTACTGATGCGCTTTCCAGTGAGACGTATGTCAGCGTTTCCTTTGTGAAGCCAGTCCTCCACCTTTTCAGATCCTCCATCTTGAAAGTGAACGATGATGAGACCGACCTAACCTGCACCATCAAGACAAAAATCCTGAGCTATCTGGATGAAAAATACAATGACCCTCTGACACAAGAACTGCTTGATATGGCTTCTGCGCTAGATCCACGGTTCAAGCTCAGCTACGTCAGTGAGGACAATGTTGCACCAATTCATGCCAGACTGACTTCTGAAATGGCGAGGACTGCACCTGCAGCCATGGCTGTAAGTAAATGTATATAATTGCAGAATATATGATAAATTAATGCTTTTAAGTGGATTAAAAGGATATGAAATCCAGTGGCTTAATGAAATGTCTGGAAATGAGTGTTGAATATGTTTAGATTATTAGGGCTATTTATTAATCATATCTTATTTACTCTTCAAGGAGATGGGCCCAACAACTGATCCCCATGGTGAGACTGCTGAGGATGCACCCACTACAAAAAAGAAAAAGACCTTGGGGAGTTTCTTCAAGACTGCTGAGGGAGCAGCGGCAGCCACACAAAGACTCAGTCCTCTCCAAGAACAACAAGCTATATCTTCTGAGCTACAGTTGTACCTACAATCAGGTAACCTAGACAGTGAGGAAGACCCGCTAGACTGGTGGAGGGAACATCAGAGACTCTTCCCACGTCTCTCAAAACTGGCAAAGAAATACTTGTGCATCCCGGCTACAAGTTCTCCCTCTGAGAGGGTGTTCAGCACAGGGGGGAATGTGGTGACCTGCCTTCGCTCATCCCGCAAGCCAGAAAATGTTGACAGGCTAGTGTTTCTTTTTACAGTTAAAGTTTATATTTTGCTTCCTAAAATATATTTACACATTGTAAAATGTAAAATAGTGCCCTGTTGAAGTTTTGCTACATTTTCTTTATTGTTTTAATTTATTTTTATTTATTCTTTAAGGAGATTCACTGAATTTTGGTGAATAAGAGGACCTATTTTATTTTGATGCACATATCTGTACATTAGCAGGAATGTTGCACAATATGGATGTGAAGGCAGTAAATGTAATTAGCTTGTGTGACAATAAAAAATTGTTTTGGTTAAAATCAACAAATAATCGTGCTAATTAATCGTGATCTCAATATTGATCAAAATAATCGTGATTGTCATTTTGGCCCTTATCGTGCAGCCCTACTTGATTATATTTGTCTCTCCTGTAGCTCAGTGGTAAGAGCATTGTGTTAACAACGAAAGGTTGTGGGTTGGATCCCAGGGGATTGTAAAAAACCTATGTATAAATGTATAGGATAAAGCAATGTAAGTCGCTTTGGATAAAAGCATCTGCCAAATGCATAAATATAATATATAAATATATGCTCACTGAGTTCAACAGATGGTTTTCTCAACCAAACTGTCTAGTGATGAGGGCCGTTCAGGGCGTTTATTGATGAATAAATAATAATTATTTAGCCATTGTTTTGTGTTCTAGATGACGTAGCAGTTCATTAGCTGTGTGATTGATGACTGATGTATTCTTGGTCTAAAGCTTCTTTTAGATTTATAATGTAGACTTGTGTTATAGACGTCTGGGATATGAGTCGATGGTTATAAGACGAAATTTTCCGCTGGGTCATAAGATGAATCTCAGACACCTGAAGAGAGCACACGCTCAGTGTGTTTCATTGTGTTCACACGCTCAGTGTGTTTCATTGTGTTCACACGCTCAGTGTGTTTCATTGTGTTCACACGCTCAGTGTGTTTCATTGTGTTCACACGCTCAGTGTGTTTCATTGTGTTCACACGCTCAGTGTGTTTCATTGTGTTCACACGCTCAGTGTGTTTCATTGTGTTCACACGCTCAGTGTGTTTCATTGTGTTCACGCGCTCAGTGTGTTTCATTGTGTTCAAGCGCTCAGTGTGTTTCATTGTGTTCACACGCTCAGTGTGTTTCATTGTGTTCACACGCTCAGTGTGTTTCATTGTGTTCACACGCTCAGTGTGTTTCATTGTGTTCAAGCGCTCAGTGTGTTTCATTGTGTTCACACGCTCAGTGTGTTTCATTGTGTTCACACGCTCAGTGTGTTTCATTGTGTTCACACGCTCAGTGTGTTTCATTGTGTTCAGCTCAGTGTGTTTCATTGTGTTCACACGCTCAGTGTGTTTCATCAGTGTGTTCATTGTCAGTGTCATTGTGTTCACACGCTCAGTGTGTTTGTGTTCATTGTGTTCACACACGCTCAGTGTGTTTCATTGTGTTCACACGCTCAGTGTGTTTCATTGTGTTCACACGCTCAGTGTGTTTCATTGTGTTCACACGCTCAGTGTGTTTCATTGTGTTCACGCGCTCAGTGTGTTTCATTGTGTTCACACGCTCAGTGTGTTTCATTGTGTTCACACGCTCAGTGTGTTTCATTGTGTTCACACGCTCAGTGTGTTTCATTGTGTTCACGCGCTCAGTGTGTTTCATTGTGTTCACACGCTCAGTGTGTTTCATTGTGTTCACACGCAGTGTGTTTCATTGTGTTCACACGCTCAGTGTGTTTCATTGTGTTCAAGCGCTCAGTGTGTTTCATTGTGTTCACACGCTCAGTGTGTGTTCACACGCTCAGTGTGTTTCATTGTGTTCACGCGCTCAGTGTGTTTCATTGTGTTCAAGCGCTCAGTGTGTTTCATTGTGTTCACACGCTCAGTGTGTTTCATTGTGTTCATCAGTGTGTGTTCACACGCTCAGTGTGTTTCATTGTGTTCACACGCTCAGTGTGTTTCATTGTGTTCACACGCTCAGTGTGTTTCATTGTGTTCACGCGCTCAGTGTGTTTCATTGTGTTCACACGCTCAGTGTGTTTCATTGTGTTCAAGCGCTCAGTGTGTTTCATTGTGTTCACACGCTCAGTGTGTTTCATTGTGTTCACGCGCTCAGTGTGTTTCATTGTGTTCAAGCGCTCAGTGTGTTTCATTGTGTTCACGCGCTCAGTGTGTTTCATTGTGTTCACACGCTCAGTGTGTTTCATACGAGGCTGAATCCAGCTTCTTATTCTCAGTTTCTTATTGACGCTATCCGTTCCACCTTAAAAACGCGAAGCATCCGCTTTTCCAGTTTCTTATTCAAGCTTAGCTGAGGGACCATCTCGCGTTTCTCTTCTTTTACGTTTAAAAAAAAAACGTTTTGTGTGTGTGTGTGTCTGTGTGTGTGTGTGGGCGTGTGTGTGTGTGTGTGTCTGTGTGTGTGTGTGGGCGTGTGTGTGTGTGTGTGGATGTGTGTGTGTGTGTGTGTGTGGATGTGTGTGTGTGTGTGTGTGTGTGTGTGTGTGTGTGTGTGTGTGTGTGTGTGTGTGTGTGTGGATGTGTGTGTGTGTGTGTGTGTGCGTGCACGTGCACGCGCGTGTGTGTGTGTGAGAGAGTGCACAGAGAATGGGCTGCTGCTTGCTGTCTAAGTCATGACATGCTGAATGCTCTTGAGATGACCGTGAACTTCACGTGGAACCTCCATCACTCACTCCCCTTACCATCCTCAATATTACTTTGATAGAACAGTTTTTAGGCAGCTTATCTCCACCATGAATATTAATCACATCCAAAAGTACCTCCATGTTTGAAAGTGAAACCACAATTGGAAAATAAAGCTTATTTGAATTTTTTTCTGATCAATTGCTCTTATACAATTTATTATACTCTTTTTTTGGTCTTAGCCAGTGCGCCACACATTATATTACTATATCTATTACATGTATATAGATTTATGTAAACTTTGTCACTTGTTGTATGTACAGAAAATGTCTAATGTTAGAATTGTGTTTTTGTACAAGTATGTCTTTGATGGTGCGTTAAAAGTTCCACAGCTAGGTTAAACCTTGTCTTGATATCTACCGTCATGCACGAAAACAGACATTTTTACTTTAGCATTTTTAAGTTATGGACCCCTGAAGTTGCCATATCTCAAAATACTGTTCAATGGACCGTTGCAGTCATGGGACATTTTGAGGTGCAACATCTCAAAAACCTTTAAGGGTGCGTTAAAATGTACACATAGGGGTTATACACAGTATGCTTGACTACCATCTCGCCAAAAAGCAGACATTTTTACTGTAGCATTTTGGAGTTATTGACCCATGAAGTTGGCCTATCTTACAGTACTCTTCAATGGGCCAATGTCAATGGTTAATGCAAAAGCAGGCAAGATTATAACAGAAAGCACATTTTGTATTCTGAAGCATTAAATGAATATAGGAGTTATGAAAATAGGAAGCGCATTAGACCGGCTTAGGGCGGCAGTTCTTAAAGGGGCCGCATTGTTAAACCTACTGTTAAGTCACTAATATTAACATAAAAAAATAAGAAATCAATGTGATTTAGATGCTTAAAGATGATTCTACTGCATTTCACATGTTTAGAAATAAAGACTGTAAAGTGTTTAAGAACTTAATTGTGACCCTGGACAACAAAATCAGTCTAATGGGTAATTTTTTTATTTTTAGATTTTTATTTTACAAATTACGCCTTGAATTAATGTATGGTTGTTAGGATAGGACAATATCTGGCAGAGAAACTTTATTTGTGATTAATGATAATACCAGAATAAATTTTATTGATATTGCATTTTTTTGAGGCATTCTAATTCTTAATAGCCATTTCAGCACCTTGGGCATTGACAGAAATCAGCTTATCTCCTGCACAATCAACACTAAAACTAAAAGTCTGCTTTCTTGCAAGTTGGTAGACAATGAGACATGGTATAACCCAGCTGTGGAACATTTAACACATCCTCAAAGACAGTTGAGATATGGCACCCCAAAATGTGGCAAAAGTGCAACCGCCTTTGTACCGTTTTGTGAGATATGGCAACTCCAGGGGTAAATAACTTAAAAATGCTAAAGTAAAAATGTCTTCTTTTTGGCTAGGTGGTAGTCAAGCATGCTGGGTATAACCCCTATGTGTAAATTTCAACACACCCTTAAAGATTTTTGAGATGTAGCACCTCAAAATGTCCCATAAATGCAACGGTCCATTGAACAGTATTGTGAGATATGGTAACTTCAGGGGTCCATAACTTAAAAATGTTAGAGTAAAAATGTCTGTTTTCGTGCATGACGGTAGATATCAAGACAAGGTTTAACCTAGCTGTGGAACTTTTAACGCACCATCAAAGACATACTTGTACAAAAACACAATTCTAACATTAGACATTTTCTGTACATACAACAAGTGACAAAGTTTACATAAATCTATATACATGTAATAGATATAGTAATATAATGTGTGGCGCACTGGCTAAAAAGACCAAAAAAAAGAGTATAATAAATTGTATAAGAGCAATTGATCAGAAAAAAATTCAAATAAGCTTTATTTTCCAATTGTGAACACACAGACAAGAAACGTGTTGTGGTTTCAGGAGCTCAGAATGAAAAAATACAGTTTAGACAAACACAGGAAATGGAAAAAAAATAAATATATAGAATAAAAATATAATACATCAATGAAGAAAATAATTAGTTTACATAAGAGGTAAGAGGGACAGTTAATTATATATATGCAAAGTATAACAAAACTGTGTATACTATGCTTTTTACAAATATAGCCTAAACGTAATTCACTTAATTATGCGTAAACCGTATTGCATGCTCTGCACTAGAATATTTCACTTTCAAACATGGAGTTACTATCGGATGTGATTAATATTCATGGTGGAGATAAGCTGCCTAAAAACTGTTCTATCAAAGTAATATTGAGGATGGTAAGGGGAGTGAGTGATGGAGGTTCCACGTGAAGTTCACGGTCATCTCAAGAGCATTCAGCATGTCATGACTTAGACAGCAGGCAGCAGCCCATTCTCTGTGCACTCTCTCACACACACACACGCGCGTGCACGTGCACGCACACACACACACACACAAACACACTCTCACACACACACACGCGCGTGCACGTGCACGCACACACACACACACACACACACACACACATCCACACACACACACACACACACACACACACACACACACACATCCACACACACACACACACACATCCACACACACACGCCCACACACACACACACACACACACACACACACACACACGCCCACACACACACGCGCGTGCACGCACATACAGACACACACACACACGCGCGCGCGTGCACACACATACAGACACACACACACGCGCTTGCACGCACATACAGACACACACACGCGCGTGCACGCACATACAGACACACACACACACACACACGCGCGTGCACGCACATACACACACACGCGCGTGCACGCACACACGCCCACACACACAAAACGTTTTTTTTTAAACGTAGAAGAAGAGAAACGCGAGATGGTCCCTCAGCTAAGCTTGAATAAGAAACTGGAAAAGCAGATGCTTCGCGTGTTTAAGGTGGAACGAATAGCGTCAATAAGAAACTGAGAATAAGAAGCTAGATTCAGCCTCGTGTGTTTCATTGTGTATCTCGCGTGTCTTTGTACAGAAATCATTGTGAAGCATTAGTTCTTCTTACCTGAAGCCTCCACGAGAATCAGACTGAAAACAGCCAACAGCAGCATTTCTGTGAGAATATAAAAGCGTCACGAGGAGCTGCGCGAGGTTTCACACAAACACGATTAATGTAAACAACAGAAACTCACTGCAGACACATGAAGATTGTCCTCGAGAACTGAAGTCTTCAGACATATTGACTTTGATCATAATACAGATATTAATACACATATAGAGATCAAATCTCACAATAGAAATGGCCGCAGAATCCCGCCTCGTTTCGTCCTCTTGTCTTCTTTCACTTTCTCTCCATTCGGGATCTGGTCATTACGTCATCAAATCAGCCCACAGTTATACATCATCATGAATGTCTACAAAAACACACAGTTTACAATAAAGTCACATTAATAATAATATATAAGATCTGACCGTGTTTATATTTGTGTTTTATGTTATAATGACGCAGAACACACGAACTTCATCCTGAGAAAGTCACGAGAGGTAAATCTAAGGATTGAATGAATGATCGTTATATTATCTTCTACGAACTTCAGCACGATCATGAGAAGAAATTAGATTAGATTCAACTTTATTGTCATTATACATATACAAGTACAGTGTAACGAAATGTAGTTTAGGTCTAACCAGAAGTGCAATTAGCAAGTGCAGGATATACAGTGTGAATAAATACAGAATACAATATTAGGAAAATACTATACAAATGTTGTATGAAAATATGACAGTCGGTATGTGCTATGAACAATATATACAGAAGGCTATATACTGTGAACATTAATGTACAGGTGGTTATGAACAGATAACAATATAGACAATACAATAGTGCAAGTGACTTGAGTGTGCATTAATTACAGACATTAGCTATTAAAGTTACAGTGCAGTAGATGAGTTAATGCGGTTATTAAAGATACAGTGCAGTACATGAGTTAATGCAGTTGTTGAAGTTATAGTGCAATACATGAGTAGATGCAGATAATACAGTTACAGTGTATTAGATGAGTTAGTGCAGTTATTGAAGTTACAGTGCAGTATATGCGTTAATGCGGTTATTAAGGTTACAGTGCAGTAGATGAGTTAATGCAGTTATTGAAGTTACAGTGCAATAGATGAGTGGATGCAGTTAGTTATGCAATAAATGCAATAGATGAGTTACAGTGCAGTAGATGAGTTAATTCAGTTATGGAAGTAGTTTATTAGTGCAAATGAGCATTCAGTGTAATATTGGTGTGCAAGTGAGCAGTATAGAGTGGAAATGATGCTATGTGTGTGTAAACAGTCCGGTAGAGCAGATAACATGAAGTACTGGTGTGTACAGTTCAGTCATGGATGCAGCCCTGTTATGCAATGTAAACAATGTAGTAGCAGCGTTAAAGTTATGAGGGTTAGTGGAATCAGTGGGGAGCAGAGTTCAATAATGAAACAGCTCTGGGAAAAAAGCTGTTCCCTAGTCTGCTGGTTCTTGTCCGGAGGCACCTGAAGCGCCTACCGGAAGGCAGGAGAGTAAACAGTCTATGAGCGGGGTGAGAGGAGTCCTTGAGAATGCTGCGAGCTCGACGCAGACAGCGTTTCCCCTGGATGTCCTCAATGGAAGGGAGTGTAGTCCCTGTGATGCGCTGGGCTGTTTTCACCACCCGCTGCAGTGCCTTGCGCTCAGCAACAGAACAGTTCCCGTACCAGACTGTGACACAGTTGGTCAGGATGCTCTCTATCGTGCAGCGATAGAAGTTCACCAGGATAGTTGAAGACAGTTGGTTCTTCTTCAGTGTCCTCAGAAAGAAGAGACGCTGGTGAGCCTTCTTGACCAGGCATGAGGTGTTGGTGGTCCAGGACAGGTCCTCCGAAATATGGGTCCCCAGGAACTTAAAACTGGAAACACGTTCAACAGCCATCCCGTTAATGTGGATGGGGTCGTGTGTGCCTCCTTTCGCCTTCCTGAAGTCCACGATGATCTCCTTTGTCTTGGAGGTGTTAAGGAGCAGGTTGTTGTCTGAGCACCATGTGGCCAGGTGCCGTACCTCCTCCCTGTAAGCAGTCTCATCGTTGTTGCTGATGAGACCAATCACTGTTGTATCGTCTGCGAACTTGATGAAGGAGTTAGATCCATTCACAGGCCTGCAGTCGAGTGTGAAAAGGGAGTAGAGAAAGGGGCTCAGTACGCAGCCCTGTGGTACACCAGTGTTGAGGGTGATGGTGGTTGAGCAGATGTGGCCTAACCTAACAAGCTGAGGCCTGTTCGTCAGGAAATCATGGAGCGATCAATCGTTTCAAACACTGCACTGAAGCGCGTTCACTTTAATATGAGTTGACAACAACAAATATGAGTTGTCAATGTGAAACATGCTGTTTACATTATTTCATATACGTCATTTTCTTGTTGTCGTTAAATGTTTTCATTGTCATGATAAATAAACATGCGTTTATATTAGAATATCGTCTTCCGGAGTGGAGAATGATGACGTCATGCATGAGCGTAATATCAAATTTCAGACATTTCAATAACCATTAAAGAACAGAGTTACGACACTCGATCTCGCCGCCGTGTGGTCACGTGGTTCATAAAGCGCTCAATAGTTCCAAACGAATCCGTTCTGTCAAACTATTTGAAGGGAATTTAGCGGGACTATATTTGCATACATTTTGCTTAATATATTTGCACACTGCGTACATTAATTACTACATTTATAGCATCATTTTGTCGGGGGAGTAATATGAATACTGTGAATTTAGGATATGTCCGCCAACTGGTTTAAATGTATAAACATTACGTTTTTTCACCAACTTTACAGGAAATGTGTATGTGACACATTAAAATGAACGCGCTTCAGTGCAGTGTTTGAAACGATTGATCGCTCCATGATACGAGTTACTTCCGTATTTCATTCTCCCAACGGGCGTCTGAGTGTCGTAACTCTGTTCTTCAACGGTCTGGACGTTACCATTGTCACGTGGTAATAAGATTACTTTCCAAATAAAAATTAATATGAACATGAGTGAATTTGTCAGCATTAAAAATAATTGTGTGGACATCTGTGAATCCTCACAAATAACAGTAACCGTAGAGTTGCCACAATGTTTATTCATAATAATAAAAAAACATATTTTCTAGTTATCTTCAAAGTTGCTTTCTTTATGATAAGTCGTTTTAAAGGTATATTGAGGTGATTGAAGGGCTCTGCGACCGAGGCCACGCCCACTCGTGTGCTGTTTTAATCTGGACTCTTGATCCATTAATCACCTTTAAGATGTCCTGTGACAGCGACACACACATCTGAAGAATCCACCACACTTTCATTCTGATCACGGTAAGAACATCATTCATCCATCATGAGTTATCTGTTTTTAATTGATATAAAGTAAACTTGCCTGTTATTCATAACATTCAGAATGAATTTTATATCTCACAGTAAAGTTGTTTTGTTCAGATGACATTTTCTAAATCCCAGCAAATACAGAACGTTCCCCTAACGTTAGTTTTTGGTTCCCTTTTGGTTATTTTGGGGGGATCAAAAATAAGCTCTCAGAACATTGCAGACTGAATTAAACAATAATTATAAAAAACAACCAGAAAATAACTTTCTCTGTTAGTTATTTTTTGCAAACAGAAATATTATACATTTTTGGTTATCTTTATGTAAATAAAACATTAGTTTGATGGTTTCTGTAATGTTTGGGGACACTCCCCAAACGTTAGTTTTTGGTTCCCTTTTGGTTATATTTGGGAACGTTCTTTTACATTTACATTTAGTCATTTAGCAGATGCTTTTATCCAAAGCGACTTACATATAGTTAGGGAGCAACAAGCGATATGTCATACATTTCAGGTCAATTGTTTTGCAACCAGAAATATTAGTTTTTTTGGTTATCTTTACGGAAATAAAACGTTAGTTTTATGGTTTCTGTAAGTTAGGGGAACGTTTTGGGAATCAAACATTTTTACATCGCATACAATTCCTGATATTGTTTTGTTTTTGTTATCAGTTCAGGTGCAGATTATTTATCTTTGTCTGACAATCAAGTAAGGGATAATCCACGGCTAGCCGTGCACTAAAGTTCAATTTTATTTATATAGCGCTTTTCACAATGTGTATTGTTCCAAAACAGCTTTACAGGGCAAACAGGAAAAACACAAAAGGTAAAACACAGCACAGTGCATTGTATTTATACAACGAGTAAGATCATACTAATAAATAATATATAATTACTAAATAATAAGTAAATGCAGTCTCCCGGTGAGCAGGCCAACACTGCCCTGCTGTGGCGAGGAACCCAAACTCCCATGATTGAACCAGGCTCAGCCGGGAGGGCCAGATCCCCTCTGACGTGTCATAGCTGCACTCAAACTGCTGACATGTGATTTAAGTTTAGCATTTAATACCAAATATTGTAACTTCAGCAATAATAAGACAAATAGTCCGTCTTTGCTCTTGGTTGGGGGTGTATTGGTCTGAGCTGGGATGGTCCGATGGTCATATTTCTCCTGGCTGGTGGTGGAATTGCCTTAGATGGAGCTGGGATGCTCAGTCAGTCTGCAGCTTTAGCTGGCGTTATCTCAAATTGGGGTTGGGCATCTGTCGGTCGTCTGGACATGGTGGAACTTCTTCCTAACTCGGGATGGGCATCCCGAGGCAGAGGCGGAAAGAGAATAAAGAGAATAATTAGCGTAGCTGCTGTTCATTAACTATGCTTGAAGTGAAAGCTTGGCTGAAAAGATGTGTCTTTAATCTAGATTTAAATTGGGAGAGTGTGTCTGACCCTCGAATAGTATCAGGAAGGCTATTCCAGAGTTTAGGTGCTACGTATAAGAAAGCTCGACCCCCTTTGGTGGATCTAGTTATTCTAGGTGTTATCAAAAGTCCTAAGTTTTGAGATCTTAGACAGCGTGTTGGGTTGTAACGTGATAAAAGCTAAGTTAAGTAAGTAGGGGCTAAACCGTTTAAGGCTTTGTAAGTAATTAAAAAAAAAAAAAAAAAAGTGAAAGTGACCGATTTGTCAGGTGTGGTGACCCATACCCGAAATGTGACCTCTGCATTTAACCCATCCAGTGATTAGTGAGCACACACACAGCAAGTGGTGAACACACGTACACCCGGAGCAGTGGGCAGCTATCAGTGCAGCGCCCGGGGAGCATGTAGGGGTTAGGTGCCTTGCTCAAGGGCACCACAATCGTTACCCGCCGGCCCTGAGGATCGAACCGCCAACCTTCTGGTCACGAGACCGACTCTCTAACCATTAGGCCACGATTGCCCACGATTAAAAGAATTTTAAAATCAATACGATACTTAATGGGTAGCCAGTGAAGCGATGATAAAA